>LPNX010315396.1:0-25808 GCA_001517045.1 Pseudotsuga menziesii | reverse complement strand
ATAAATAGTACCTTAGGTTATATAGTTTGTATATTTACTTACTTAAATCTTGTTTTAAGATTAATCTATTTTAGTCTAAACATGTCTCTACTGACAGATGGAATATGTTAGCAGAGTAAGAAAGGAAATCAATACAACTATATGGTAATCTGAAACAAAACCTAGTTTTCATTAATCCTAGTTGAAGTAACGAAGATAAATACAGAAACTAACTTAATTGCACAAACCCAGGTAAATACATCATGAGAAATCATTTGCAACCTAGGGTTACAATTTAAGAAATGTAAACCATAGAAGATATACACAGAGACAATCATTTCTAGGGTTAGAAATATAATATGAGCTTTTACATAAAGCAGCTAGTATTTATGCTAGAAATGAACTTGACCTACTAAGATCTCATACCTGGAATTTTATGAAGCTCCTTTAATGGCTGAACGTGCACACTTTTAAATAACCAGTATTAACAATTTAAGACATATACGGCTTCTGTCTTGATGACCAAATCACTTGGGAACTACCACGTTCCACCCAACCATGACCCAAAACCGTTCCTGGTTTTAATCTGGATCCCCTCAAGCTGGACTCCAACATGCAAGTAGCTTAGAGTCCTAAGGTAGGGTTTCCTATCTGGTATACCAGATCTAGATCAGTTCTCCAAGAATTACTTGAGAGAAAACAAGCAAAAAAATGAATCCTCTAATGATATATTAGAACCCCAATCATTTTCTTTGCTTGATAGGATTTATAGACAGACTTTTCAATCAAAGGAACAGTTAAATCAAGAAACCTTGGTTTCTTGACTTAACCCGTTTCAATTACTTTGGGTAATTATTAATATTTTAACTTAGGAACTTTCTTTTAGTTCCTAGTTAGACTTTTAGTTTTTGGACTATTTATTGTCTTTTAATAATAAATAATAATTGATGGAGCTTCTTCTTCTCCTTTCATTTATTAATATTATAATTTTATTCAACTCTTTATACATACGATGTATAAAGTGCATAATAATATAACACTTGTTAACAATGTCTTTGGGCGTCATATACCATGATCCCTATACTTAATGACACTTCTTCATTAAGGTCAAGTATGTAGAAGGTTTAGGTCTGCTAAGCTAGGAAACTCTAAACATCCTTGCATGTTGGATTTCCCTCGTATAACGTGGTATCTCTTAAGTACTTTGATGACAATACAAAAATTTGAAATTTCATTTAATCACTTATAAATAAGTATGATGAGATAATTATTTTTCTTGATTCGTTTTCACTCGGAAGTTTATTAAATTCTTTTCAGTAAACCCTAGTGCTTACCAGAGCCCATACTCAACTATTTAACAAGGAGTTACAATTCAATGCAATTCCAAAGCTCCTCGCTCAACACTAATGCTAGAATGTACTTGTATGATACACCTAGGGATACAATGGCCAAGGATCCGATGCTCCAGATCTTATGCTCAACATCAACATGGAAGGACCTCGGGGTTATCATTAGAGGAAATTTCAACTCAAAATGGGCATTTTAACTTTTATTCAAATTCCATGTCATCATGTGTTAGCCAATGAAATTGCTTTAAATTTGAAATACCGTATAGGTCTTACACACTTTTTTAATATAAATTTGGGGATAGGTATCAAAAAAAGAAATTCTACTTTTTTTTTTTGTATTTTTGACATATCTCCCCTTGTTTTTACTCAAATTTCGATCGGGAGAGCTCGTTGGATGCGGAATTAAATTCCGCATCCAACGAGTACCCACTCGACATACTTTTGACGGACCGCACTACCCCAAAAACAAGAAATACCTGAAAAAACAAAATGATGATGTCATCATTTTGTTTTTTCAGGTATTTCTTGTTTTTGGGGTAGCGGGGTCCGTCAAAAGTATTCCANTTTTTCAGGTATTTCTTGTTTTTGGGGTAGCGGGGTCCGTCAAAAGTATGCCGAGTGGGTACTCGTTGGATGCAAAATTTAATTCCGCATCCAACGAGCTCCCCCGATCGAAATTTGAGTAAAAACATGGGGAGATATGTCAAAAATACAAACAAAAAAAGTAGTTTTTTTTATGATACGTATCTCCAAATTTATATTAAAAAAGTGTTTAAGACCTATACGGTATTTCAAATTTAAAGAAATTTCATTGACTAACACATGATGACATGGAATTTGAATAAAAGTTAAAAGGCCCATTTTGAGTTGAAATTTCCTCTAATGCATGACCTAGGGAGGCCATTCAATGTTGTCATCACAATTTCTGCATTCTCCACTTCTTCATCTATGGATTCTAGTTGTTCTTTGATCTATGAGACCCTTGTGAAGTACAACTGGATGGTCTCCTCATTCTAGATCTTGAAATTATTCAACTAGTTCCTTAGAGTCATCTTTCGATTGATGTTCTTCCCTTCAAACAATTTGTTTAGGGCATCAAACATGGATTTAGGTGTCTTGAGGGAGGACACCTGTGGAATGAGGTGATCCTTGATAGAATCTGCAATGATCCTATTTTCCATAACCAACTTCTTCTTATGTAATGCCTTGGCCTCATCTCCCTCTGGAACTAGAACCTCCTCATGGATATAGGAGTCCAACTCATTTTCTTCTAGGACCAGGGAGATCCTATACTTCCAAGCTCAGAAGTTATCAGCTCCCTCAATATTTTCATCAAGCTTGGTATGATGAGACATCTTAACTGAGAACCTCAAATGAAAATACAAAAGATTTAGATCTTACCAGGTCAAGATGTTGGATCTGAATTTGGAGCTGAAATCCTGCAGTGTTGGTTCAGGAGCAGATTAGGGTTTTTCTTTTCTGGAGTTTTGTCCAACCAAATGCTTTGAATTTGATCCCTAAATTTGATTTTGGGGAGGATATCAATCCATGCCTAGGCTCACTAAAAAATTCCTCTTCTTTGAAAAGCCCTAATTTCCAGCAGCAGTATCAGGTCTAAAACTGAAAAACCTCAGAATGGAATTCTGCTTCGACAGAAAGATGTGCCCTAGGGAGGAGAGTTATTCCACCTTACTTTTGATAAAAATTTGTGGAGAGAGATCCACAAAATAGGAAGCCCTAGTTCCCATAGCTTTATAGTGTCTTCTTCTCAGGTTAGCTCTGATACCATGTTAGATTTTTAACATTAATCTACCATAACATTAGGATCTTTAAATTGAGAGAACAACAATCACAACAATCAAACACAAGAGACAATGAACATAATGTTTTTCCTCAGGGAAACCATAAATGGAGAAAACCCTGCAACTTCCTCAGAGATAGAATCAACACCAAAGTGAAACCCAAAAACAGTAAGACAATCTCTCGACAGCAGTAAACTCTTTCATCTTTCCCCGGTGTCTTTCTCTTCCTCAACTATGTGCTACAACTGAGTGTGGATGAGATGTGTGATAAATAGAGAGGTCACCTCTCTATTTATACTAATTCCTGACATGACTAAAACCCTACTAGGGCTGACCTCACTAGGAGAGTCTAATAACCCTAGTGCCCTGAAACTGCGGGGACTTTAACCCTTAGACAATAGGAGGGTTACCCATAATGACTTGAAATGACTTGTTTACATTATAGATCCTCCCGATAGGAACATTGAGGCATGACATGACACAAGTACATCCCGAAATAAACATCGGGTTACAATAGATAAGAAATACAAGTGAATACATTTCGAAGTTACAATTACATCAACAGTTGGTACTGAACTCTTGTCGCCATTTCAACAAGACAAAGCCACACATATCTCAGATCATATTCAAGAGCGGCGTAGATGAAAGCGCTTGATTAAATCTTTTATACCACTAGAATTTCTCCTTGAGTGGTTCCTCAAGTCATTGTTACCTTACATCATGCAAGATGTTTCTACATCCGGAGTCCAAAACGAGGAACAAGTAATATTTAGGGCACAAGAGTCAGATTTGATCTACGCTCAGTCCATACTTTTGTATGAGATTATACCTAATGCTCCATGCTCTAGTTTCGATCCCAAGATCAAGCCTGGGCCACATGCCAATGGCATTATGGGATATACAAGTACCAAACCTATGGATTCGGTTGTGAAACAAGTGATCCAATTGTCAATTAATCAATATGCATCGGGACAAGCTACGGCTTCGTTTCAACCTACCCAATCGGTGAGTGTGCTTTTCGTGCAATCGTCGGACAAGAAGGACAACCAGCAGCTTGGAAAAAATAAGAAAACGGGGAAAAATAATCGTAAGGCAGGGAATACAAATGAAAATTATAATTATAATGATAAGAACGTTTGCAATGATCGTGGGGACAAGTAGACTAAATGTAAGGTAAATTTTCCTTGCAACTTATGTAAGGAGGACCACCTCACTCACTTGTGCCTTCATATGGAATATGCCTCAAGGTTCATAGCATAGGGCCCATCTATGCTAACGAGTCCTTTACCCAACAATCAAAATATGAACTTGAGGACCATTGATCCTCATTGTGCATTGGGTGGAGATCAAAATCCGCTAGAGGACAATACTGGTCATGGTTGCATCAACATGGTGTGCGCTACGAAGGTTGTGACTCATGCGAAGGATTATGGTTCGTCATAGCTGGAACTTGGAAAGGAACCCGCTCCACCTAATAGCTCTTTGCGTATAAAAAAACCTATGGATAAACCTAAATTTGCACCTCACATTCCTAAGGGAGTCCTAAAGCATTAAGGGCACAATCCTAATTCCCCAACCGCCCAGAACTATTCCATTGTTGAGGATTTGGGCCAAACTTCTTGTGCAATGTCTATGCTTGAAGTAATTCAGACTTGTCCTCCACAGAGGAGAGCCTTTCTTTCTGCTCTTGGGGTGAATGATGACAAATATTCTTCCATTATCAAATTTGAAACCATGGGAATACAACTTCGCTTTCCTTACTACGTATTTTTTTTATTCATGTAGAGTGTCTTATTTGACTATCTAATGCAATGTTATTGATGAAGGCACTGCTGCTTCCGTGATGTGTTTGTCATGTTGGAAGGCTTTGGGTTCTCCCGAGTTGTCTCAATCTACTACTATGTTGACAGCTTTTAAAGGTAGATCATTTTGACTGCATGGGATTCTTCCTTCTCTTTAGATCCAATTGGGAGGGAAGACCATCGCGATCAAGGTTGAGGTGGTTGATGCACCCCTTGACTACAATATTTTGCGGGGCCGGAATTGGATCTATAGTATGCAAGCCATAGCCTCTTCTCTCTTTCGAGTGGTATGCTTTCCATTTAATGGGAAGATCATTACAATTGATCATATGTTATTCCGTAATCCGAGTGTTAATGCATCATCGGGAACTTCTATCCTGATTATCGATCATTCTCATTCAGCAACTGGTAGTGTGGGTGTGGGTATGTATCCATCTCTTATGGGAACCTTTAGCTTTCCTATGCCCATTCTTATCACCGGATCTAGTTTTGGTAGGGCTTCGTCCTCGTTGAATTCGGTGTCTTTTCACACTACCCATATGGAAGATCATTGGATTCTTCCTTCACTAAGTCCTTTGATTGGACCTATCAAAACGTATATGCCATTGCCTGCAACGATGGTAGCATATCAAGAAAATATTGGTCAAGTTGCAGAGAATAGTCCTTCCTCTTCACAGACAGAGGAGGAGGACCCGTATGTGCTTCCTGCATGGGCATTTGAGTCCTCTCATGCACATGATTGCCTTAACGATGTTTTTCCATTGGATGAAGCCATTTTTGAGGCCATATCTAGGGTTGAGCGACCTTGGGAATAATTACATCATCGATCATATTTTCTTCCTGAACTCAACCATATGGAGCGTGATGACTTTAGGGAGATTCTTAGCTAGAATATTGGTAGTCACGTGGTTCCATTGAGCTCTCCTGGTCAGATGGCCGATGGGAACATGGCGAATTTATCACCTACTATTCATATCAATATTTCTCACAATCCTGGAAAAGTTGAGAATGTTTACATTGGGGCAAGTTGTTCCCCTGATGAGATCAAGGAGTATACCGAGCTATTTAAAGAGTTTTGTGACATTTTTTCTTGGTCATATGAGAAAATGCCAAGATATGACCCTCGAATTGTGGAACATGAGATTAAGACTTATTCGGATGTGAAGTCGGTTCGACAACGTTTGCGTGTGGTGAATCCTAGAAAAGCACCTACCATTAAGGCTAAGATAGATAAACTATTAAAATCTAGTTTTATATATCCCATTCCCTTGACAGAGTGGGTTTCAAATCTCATTCCATTTGATAAGAAGCAGGGAGCGATCCATATATGCACTGATTTCCATGATTTAAATTGTGCTTATCCTAAGGATAATTTTCCCACACCATTTATTGATCAGATTTTGGATGAGTGTGCAAGAAGCGAGGTATTCTCCCTCATGGATGTTTTTTTTGGATATAATCAAATTCATATCAAACCCAAGGATCAACATAATACTGCATTTATTTGTCCTTGGGGTACTTTTGCATATCGGAAGATGCCTTTCAGCCTTAAAAACACTAGACCTACATTTCAGCGGGCTATGACCTTAATTTTTCATGATCTCAAAATTATTATCAAAGTGTATTTGGATGACCTTGCTACTCATTCTTGTTTGAGAGTGCGTTGTCCATACCATTTGAGATTAGTATTCAAAAGATGTCGTCATTACCAGGTTCGGTTAAATCCTCATAAGTGCATATTTTGCATGACTATTAGTCACTTTCTAGGGTTCATCATATCTAGGGAGGGTATAAGAGTTGATCCCTTATAGGTTGAGGCAATACATCAATTGTTTCCCCCATGTAATATTAGACACCTTCAGTGTTTGCAAGGCATGGAAAATTTCTTGCAGATATTTGCAGTTAACTTTTCCAACTCGACTGAAGCCTTTATGAATCTTTTAAAGAAGGACACTCCTTTTTGCTGGGATGAGCGAGCCCAGGAGTCCTTTGATGCTCTTAAGCAAGCCTTAGCATCAACCCTCATGCTTAGTCCACCTGATTATAGATGTGATTTCTTGATTTATGTGGCCACGTCCATGGAGATGGTTGGTATGGTTTCGGTTTAGGAGGATGAGGATCTCAACAAGCATGTCATATATTATTTGAGCTGAAACCTTATTGATGTAGAAATCTATTGTTCCCATGTGGAGAATCTTGCCTTGGCCACCATTCATGCGATTTAGAGATTGAGACATTACATTCTCCTTCAACGAACATTGGTTGTAGCTCATATCAATCCATTTCAGTTCATCCTCACTAGAAGGATGATTGGGGGAAAATACAATAAATGGATTGTTATTTTGCAAGAGTTTGATCTCGAATTTGTTTCGGTGAAATCAAAGAAATCATTGATCTTTGTGAAGCTCATATTGATTTTCCAAGTTTGGAGGAGGAAGAGGTTTATGAGGATACATTTGTCGATGAGAATATTTTCCTTATCTAAACTTTGGACACATCGTATGGGTATATCATTATATATTTTCAAACATTGAAGGTCCCTACTCACCTTTCACGGGATGAGCGACGAGGATTACGTCATGTAGCTAAAAGATACCTTATAGTGGATAACACTTTGTACCACTATGGGGTTGTTTCCATTTTGTGTTTTTGTTTAACCCATGATGAGGCTAAGGTTGTGCTGAATGATTTCCATGGAGGGGCGTGTGGTGGTCATTTATCTGGAATTTCTATAGCCCAAAAAATCTTGAGAGCAGGATATTTTTGGTTTTCGATATTCAAAGATTGTGTCAATGCAGTCAAGAAGTGCCACCCTTTCTAGGTGTTTGCATGTAATATGCACTCACATATACCCCTGTTACATCCTATTGTCACCGCCGGTCCCTTAACCAAGTGGGGGCTTGACTTTATGGATTGCAATCCATATTTGGCTGGGAGGCATCATCACATTACAGTGGCTATCGATTATTTCATGAAATGGGCGGAGGCTATGCCCACGGTTAAATAAAATGGTGAGATAGCCGTGCATTTCATTTTCAACCAAATTTTTACTCAGTTTGACATTCTGAAAGAGCTTGTCACTGACCATGGTAGGCACTTTCATATTGAAATGATGGAAGAGTTCGCTTCAAAGTTAGGGTATAAGCAGGAGCACTCATCTTCTTATTACCCTCAGGTGAATGGACAGGTTGAAGCAGTGAATACATTAATTAAGTCCATTTTCCAACGAACCATCACACAAATCATGACAAATTGGCATATCATGTTATATCCTGCTTTGTGGGCCTATAGAACCGTGGTTAATACTACCACCAGTTTCTCTCCATATCAGCTTGTAGATGGGGTGGAGTCTATCTTATTGGTTGAATGCGAAATACCTTCGCTGAAGCTAGCTATAGTGCTTTTACCAAACACTTCCACATTGGAGGAACATTTGGTCCACTTAGAGCAGCTTGATGAATAGCGCTGAGATTCCTTAGTGGATCTAGAAGTAAATAAGTGTCACATCAAGGTCCAATATGACAAGTCTATCCATCCAAGGAAGTTTAGTGAAGGTGATTTGGTCCTTTTGTGGGATCAAGATAAAGAACCCTTAGGGGCAGGGAAGTTTAATCCCATGTGGCATAGTCCTTACGTGGTCAACCATGTGTTAGAGAAGGGCACCTATGAGCTAGTGGATTATGAAGGGACAGCCTTGGCAGAGCCTAGAAATGGGCTCTATCTTAAAAAATACTATGCATGATCTTCAGCCAGGGCTGATTGTTGTATATTATTGTACATTTTTTGAATTGCATAGTTAGGTTTTCTTATGGTGATCAGGTTTGTTGATTAGATTCCGTTTCTTATGGTATATTTAGATGGAGTATTCCGTTTACATAGGATTCACTGATGGTGCTAGCCGTCACACTCAAAACTTAGCTTCAGCTGCTTGGGTTAATTATACTCCTACGGGTCAAGTATTGTATTTAGGAGACGTATGTTTACGACCTTCTTTGAACAATATTGCTGAATATAGTGCCATTATTGAGTTATTGCAGGATGCCATTTCACATGGTGTTCTCTCTCTTGAGGTACGTCTTGATTCGTAGTTAGTGGTTTCACAACTTAATGGCTCATATCGTATTAGGGATCCAATATTATTACGAAGATTCTTACGTGTGATATTGCTAGAATAACAATTTGAGAATATAACATACATTCATGTTTCAAGAATTTTTAATCAAGTTGGTGATCCATATGCTAACCATGTGTTAGATTGGCATTTGTTTCATAGACCATAATCATATCACAAACATACATTTTTGCACACATGTAAATAAATAAAATCAATCATCATAAAAGTTTTTTCATTAATATCCAAAAAGTGACGTCATAATACATAAGTGTCATAATACAAAATTGGGGCTTTCGAGCCACCAAAAGATAATACATGGTCGTACAAAAAAGAAATACTCTCAGGTCTCTAATCCTGAGGAGGAGGAGGGGGGTTATGATCGTGGTAGCACACTATGGCTCTAGCTAGCCATCAAAATAATTGAACCCATGCCCATGGTACACCAACCACCTGGCGCTACATCACCTTAGGCAAGTCCTCAAATTATGCCATGGATACCTTGTGCATCAAGCGTACAAATTTCGTGTGAATGCTTTGGAGCGTTGGATCCGCATCTGCACCCATGATATTGTCTCATCTTCCCCTCCGTTGATGACGAGGGAAACGATTCGGTCATCATGGTCCAGCATCTACATACACATGACAGATTGTCACTATTTGGTGTCACACCAAAACATCTCTTTTGAGTCAATATATCAAAAAACACAAAAAAATTTAATAATCCAAAAAACTTAAAAAGTGGGTTTGGGATTCATTACCTATGTTTCCATATGCCACTCCTAGTGGTAGGGGCATGTTTGGATCTCCATAGAAGTCTATCCTTACATAGGGGTAGTCATCGATGGCAATGGTTTTCCTCTGCCACCATGGAAATAATTCTGATGGGTAGGGTTTAGCCACCCTACCTTCGCCCAGTCTATGCATAAAATTTTCCCAATGTCGTTGGGATGGATATTGAATTCCGTGTGGAGGAATGTCCACTCTATGGCTTAGCCATGGTACACACTCAAAGAAGAACATGCTCAATATGCTTTCGAAACTGAAGTTTCACACCCTGCCCAGTTTGCAATCATTGAGCTGTTGTTTCATGTTGCTCAATAGCGTAGTGCTCGAGTCATATACTATGAGTCTCATACACTCAACCGCATAGAACACTAGTGGCTGAGATGCCTGGTGAAGTGAAGCTAATCCGACTATCCTGTTTAATCCCAATAGTATGGCCTTTAGTCCCAGAACCTGGATAGAGTTTTTTAGGATTTGACTCCCAAACTTTTCCATGTCTGGAAAGCAGTATACCGCAATGTACTCATCAATAGTCAGTCCACCTCCTGGCCCATGAGAATAGATATTTACCACCTCTCCTCGTCGGGATAAACCAGTGATAAAGTATATGTCCTCAACTTCTATACTGAGCGATATCCCGTCAATGTGAAAAGACTCAGAGTCTGGATCCTAGTAATCCACTAGCAGCTGGAGGAGTCTTGGTTTGGCCCTCATGCTACAAAGAAACCAAAACTTATACAAACCACATGCCCACAATGCTCGTTGGGCCATTAAATCACCTTGCATGAACTCTTCCACATCATGATGTTCTCTCTCCCTTCACTCTAACACCATCCTGCACAAAAAACAAGAGTTTTGATTACCATTTTCCTTTGAAAATCTCATTTGTGGCCTCATACATGACTATTTAAAAAATAGTCATGTATGTATGCGGGTTTGGGTGCTTTTTCCGCGTATGGCTAGCCCTATACGTGGAAAAAACCCCGATACCCACGTGGGCCAAAACGCATAACTTCGGATGGCCTACAAAATTAATTGGACCATGAAAACTTAAAAAAATTGCATGAAATAGGAAGAGAAGGATACGAGGAATTACCTGGATCAAATGGTGTCAAATTTCGTCAGACGATGCTCCCGGAATTCACGTTGGAAGTTTTGAGCTCAAATGGGTAAAAATTTCAAATGCTATGGAATTTTTAAATTTTTCACTATTTATAGATTTTTTTTGAAATTTTTTACCCACTTTCTATAGTTTTGACTATTTCTGACCATTTTGGACTGTTTTGAACTAATTTGATGATGTAGGAGTCTGTTCTGAGCGCGGTTTGATTGTGGTTTTGACCCATTCATGCCTATTTCAGGTATTATGTCTAAATTGGCATATAGGTTAGGTTTCACATCCATTTTCACTTTGAATGAACTTATGACCATTTCATTATAGCCTTAGGTACAAACCCATTCTATCATGTCAAAGAACCTTCTTGTTGTTTTTAGAAGTGACATGATGTGAATGGTAGAGCTTGACCATACATGGGTACTCTAGTTAGCTCGTGTTTTGCATTTGGTTCCCATGCTAACATTTTTCCTTTAGGGTGTGGGAGTCCTTTGTATAGTATCGCCATGGCTTTGCACAAGATCTTCATACTCCTCTTGATCTTTTTGCTGGCCTTTTCCCTAGGACTCCCTTATGTCAAGTTGTAATTGCATTATCATGAGTTTTGCTTGCCTTATTGAGCGATATGCCGGCTTCCCTGAGTTTTATTATCAGCCATATAGCCCAATCTTGTCTCATGTCTATCCAAGCAGAGCCATTTTACATATCATTTGCAGCTTGATTCCCCATTTTTACTGGGAGGGGACTTTCCCGCAAGTGTCGTTATCCTACACATGTTTCCTTGCATTGAGCATAGGTATGTTCCACTGTTTGGAACTAGTTTTTTTTCCCCTTGACAGTCATCTCCTCCTAGATTTGTAACTATAAAGCACTTTTATTCTTTTGCAAGCTTTTCAAAATATTTGAAAAAGTCCAAAAAAAAATAAAAAAACCAAAAATCTAGGTAGGAAAAGATGTTATCTTTGGTAGCGATCGAGTTGTGTCACCTTCGAACAGAGCACTATATATCACATCTGTTGGTTGGGTTAATAGTTTGAATTTAGGAGCTGTACTCATTTCCGAGTTTATCTCCACCAATTGGTTAAGCTTCCAGTCCCTATGGAGCCTCTGTCGATGCCTCCTTTGTCGCAGAGATGTCCCAATTTTGTATATTGATTCTATGCTTCCTACATTAAGTCACCATTCTCCTTTTTTCTCTTGTTCGAATAAAGTTGAAGCCTGATTCGTCCATTCCTCATTTTTCTTGACATTGCATGTCAGCCATTCTTGGTACTGGTACTGGTTTGAGCACATTATGATTGATTCATTCCACATTATACATCTTTGTTGAGTACCTCGTGTTGGATGATGGGGTATGCCTTAATGCCCTCCTTCCAATGGATTTCATCCCATCGACTTCAGATCATTTATTCTGGGATAGGATTCTAGAGTCATTTGAGTGCCTTGAGACTTACAGTCATTAGTGGTAGGTTCTCTTGCCATCGACAGTTTTGGGCATACATCAATGTCCCCTGATTGATGGATTCTTTCAAGTGTTCGACCTCAACACATTATTCGCACTTGTTAGATTGCACTCTAGTACCTTGATTCCCATTTTCATTATCGGTGGATGATCTCACGTCTGTTAATGGTATACATCAATGACCGGTAATCAGATGATGGACTACTATGTTCAACCTTGACACATCTATTCACATAGTAGGACATGTACTTGTAGCGGATTTTGTATAAGATTTTCCAGATTGGTGGCATTTCTGATATGTTATCTCCTTGATCGTGCTAGTGTTCATGCGATTTCATCTCTTGTAACTTGCTTCCATTGTATGTCACATATCTTCAGCCATTATGGATATCATGATCCTTTGTATATCTTCATCATGGAGATTCTGATCTATCTATATTATACATGGCGATGACCACACATGTCATATTTTGTATTATTCCTATTCATGGACATTGTACTCTTATGTATCCGGGACTGTTGTATGTACTTACAGTCATATACAGAGATATTTGTACTATATTGTTGGATGGCTGGTTCTTCCACCTGGTTCTTCATCACTCCACTTTTGGGATGGACTTATAATGTATTTCGGCCATTGTATTACCTCTCTGACCTCACACATTAGGGGGCATCTATTAAAGCTGATTTTACCACACATGGTAGATCACACATTTATGGTGTAATACCTAGGTTTTGACTCCATTTGCATTAAAAGGTACATGCTGTATAAATATTGTAATTAATCATGGTGTGGAACTAAAGGCAAAAGCCCCACCATTGATTTGGTTGTGTTATGTTTTGGCGATTAGAATCGTTTCCGATGGTATATCATGCTATCCGACACATTATAGTTTTGGGCATCATGTAAATATGCAAAATTAATCAAAAACCTACAACTAGCTATGGAGGTGCAACGATAATGAAAAGGGCATGATTTCCTAAGGTTAGGGGGGGGGATTGTCTAACTGTGGGAGCCATTGGGAAAGTGCCATGTGTCAACCACCTTCTTGTCTCTTTCAGCCACGAAGTTCTTTGGGCAGGCATTAGTTGAGGGCAGTTACTGCTTGAGGAAACGTGGGCATGGGGGGCATCAGTATGGCATTCTAATATCAGCTCTGATGGTACGCTTACCCAGTGACAGAGCCATCATTTCCCTCGTGTAGGAAGTCAGCCTAGTCTTCACCTTCACGATTGTGGTCTAAGGAATTCCATCCTCACGCGGGAGTGGTTCTATCTTTCCTCATGCACAAGCTAGGATGGATTCCTCACATAGTGGGTTGGGAAACCATTTTCTGTCATCCATGATTCCGATGAATGAGCCATTCATGTTTTGGGCTGTGTGTATGTGTGTTTCCATACCGATTTTTAGGTTCAGTGTATTCTATTTTCCACCTATTGAGACTGAGTGTCATATCTTCTCTACCATTTTCGGGCTGCGCATTTCTCGTTGTTTCCATGGGAGACCAGGGCTATTGTTCTCCCCATGATTGATGGTTTTCTGTTGGTTTCACCCATGATTTGGTTTGTTGTGCTTCAACTACATTTTGGATTGTTTTAGATTCTTATTGAGTCGTTTTGGCCACGATAGGGCCAAGAATGACTCAAGAATCGATTTCCCTGTCAAGCTGTAAATACCTTATTTTGCTGCGTGTATGTAGTGGTCGGTCTCCGGACTATGTTGGAGTGGGATGGGGGGTTGGTTTGCTTGATAAACCTGGGGTGTTTGGGAGCCACACAGACGGAGCTAGAGGGTTGGATTTCTTCTCCACAACCCTTGAAAAACACTGGATGGGAGGTCAGGGCCTGAGGGATTGTGTAGCAGAGAAGGGACTGATTTCCTTGTGTTGGGTGTGTGTGGGTGTCCTATAAGTCAGTCTAGTTCTAGTGTAGGTGTCCTTAGCTCTTCAATGAACTCACCAATTTAGCATTCATCTTTCTTGGTTCCTTGATGGCCTGATAAACCCAACTGTGTTGACTTGGCTGATTTGTGTATCCTTGGCTATGTGTAAGCCTGCTTGTTCCTTATTCCTTGGGGAATCATGCCCAGCTCAGGGGTGGAAACATTGTTGAGAGACTAAGGAGCACGCTGGCCTATGGTTGGGTGGAATGTTGCCATGACATAGCTTGTTGCGGGACGAGTTCTTCATTCAAAGATAAGCCTTCTCATCTATTTCATCTTTGCAATTATAGTTGATGTCTAATGAATTATGATGAACATGTTGAATGCGTGAATGTATGTTTTTCTTCTACTATATGTTGAATAATTATGCATCTTAGAATTCTTTATGTTTCAAGTATTTCAGTTTTATGTATGTTCATGTTCATGGGATAGTTTTCCCGGACGGTCAACGGTATGGTAGCATCCTCTTCGTTGGTCGGAGGGTCGGGGACATTACAGTGTGGTATCAAAGCATGGTCCATGAATGGGCCATGAGAAATCAGCTAGAAAAGGTAGGTTTCCCGCTGCCCAGTAGGAGAAAAAAAAGGAAATAAGCCGACAAGAAGAAATTTTTTGCCTAAATTTTTCTAAGTGTTGGATCGTTGGATCGTCGGAGGACTCAGTCTGAAGCCCCTCCGATGCAGTGGACAAATTAGTCAGAAGACCTCTAATATAGACCTAGTGTCAGCAAAAAACAGAGGAAGTCTAAGCCGATACGTTGAATGGGTCGGCAGGTTTAAGCCACAATGGCGGCGCCAGACAGTAGATGATTGGGCCGACGTGAAACCCTGGAGGAAAATTCTTGAAATTTTTTTGAAGTGTTGGGATGTTTCGAAATCCTTCAGATGAAGACCACCGAAACGTCATCTCATCTAGAAGGATGGACTTTTGATACATTGGCATAGAACATGTGAATATGGATTCGCAGTGTCAGCAGACATCTCCTGAAGGACGCCGAAGCGTTGGAAAATTTTAGCTGATGGAGCAACCGATGTGGCGGGGGATGAGGAAATAATTTTTTTTCAAAATTTTTCCTAAGTACCAGAAACTTCAGAGAAAGTTAGATGATCAGTCCACTGACACATTGGAGAAAGTTAGAGGATAAGAGCACCGAGAATTTCAGCTAGAAAGGAATGAAGCTGCCGTAATGGCGGTGAAAAATAGATGATGACGATGCTGATACGTCAGTGAAAGAAAGGTAATGAAAGTGTCGATACGTCAATGGGAAAAGCGTGATGGAGCCAATGCAGAAACGGAATATAAAAGGAAGTTTCACCAAAAATTCTCCAAGTATGGAAATTGTTGGAAGCTGATCGATGATGCGGAGCCGTGGTGTCGATGGAGATCACCTAAAGGAATCCAAAACAATGGAGCAAATTAGTTGATCGAGTAGCCGATGCGGCGGTGGACGAAGGGAGAAATTTTTCCGAAGAGCTGGAAGCATCGATGAAATTTGGATGATCAGTCTGCTGACACATTGAAAATTTTTAGTTGATTGGACCATCGACACATCGGAGAAGATTAGTTTTTTGGACCGCCGATGCATCAGAAAAGTTTAGTTGTTTGGTCCGCCGACACGTCAAAGAAATTTAGTTGACTAAGCTGCCTAAGCGTCAGGAGCTTAGACAACTAGCAACCTGATACATCAAAAGATTAGTTGGGAAGAGACCTAATTTAACAAAGGAAAATTTTGAGTTTTCAAGTGAGATCTCTCAGCAAATTTCAGCAGTTTTCAGTGGATTTTCAGTAGTTTTCAATGGGATTTTCAGGGCTGAATAGGAAGAAAATTCTAGGTGGCTGAAGTTGGAATTCTAGACCAGAGTATAGTTGTGTGTAAAAGTGTATAAATTTGGTGAAAATTGTCATTTTAGAAGTAGTATGATTTTCACACCCGAAGTCAGAATGGAGCATGTGGATAGGCATTGGAAAGCTTATCCAACAGGGAACAAGGGATAATCACCAGAGTTTGAATGAGGACAAGAAAAGTACAAGTGGTTTTTTGAAAAAAAAAATGTGTTGCTGTCAATATAGACAAATCCAAGAATTGCATGCCTAGAGGTAGCAAAGACCATGAAGTCTAACCAGCTGTTATGTGGAAGAGAAATTCCATGCAAAGATGAGGGAATTGAAAAGGGAAATTTCCTTAACCCCTGCCTTGCTAACTATATTTATATTTCATAATTTTTTTGCATAAAATGTATGAGGATATCTTTTTTTTTTTGCACGAATATGATATTACATACTGGTAAAAGTAGTGGGGTTTTTCGTATGCAATAAACCACTAATGGTAAATATTGTGGTTGATGTAATGTCCCCGGTTTCGACCCCACTTGCATGATTCATATAATGTAATTAATCATGGTGAGGAGCTCAAGGAAAAAGCCCCACCATCGATTTTGTTGTGTATGTTTCGGCAATGGGGATAATTGCCGATGGTATGTTGTGCTAACCGGCACATTTTAATGTGGAATCATGTAAACCCGCACATCAATTAAAATAAACCACAACCAGCTATGGCAGTGCAACGTTGAATGAAAAGGGCATGGTTCCAAAGGATAAGGGGTGGGGGATGTCAAACCTTGGTTTATGGGGAAAAACCCATGTTTTATTACCTTGTGGTTTTACCACCTTTGTTGTTTGTCACCTTTTTCCTCATCCAACCTTGTCAACCTCTTTAATGCTTAGCTGGTGGTTGAGGAGTTATGGCTGAGGGAATTTATTGCTGAAGTGGTGGTGGTTGTGGGAGGCTGTTAGCCTTACCCAATTGCCCACTCCACCCACGTTGGCCATTCTTCTCCCTCACGCACTCTTCCCTTCCATGGATTTTCCCCATTGCTTTCCATGGTCGGTTGTTCTCACACCTGGTCTATTCACCTCATGCATTGGTCGGTGGTTTTCACGTCCTGTTGCTCACCCTCAAGAACAGGTTTCTCTCACGTAGAGCTATGGTCAGTTCTTCCTCACGCGCAGGCTGGGATTTGTATGTTGGTTCCTCCTCACGCACCAGTCGCGGCTCTTCTTTGGTTGTGCACGCAGCAAGAAGGTAGAACAGCCTCAAGGGCCCGAATTCTCTTGGTATGTGTCCAGACCGTGGTTTTTAATCCACGATTTCTGCTTGCTGTTGATTTTCACCCACGATTTGGGGCTGCTATCATTTCTTCCACGACTGTTGGATGCTTCCGGAGTTGTTTTCATGTTGTGAGCCATGCTCACTGATTTCGTTTTGGGAGTGTGGTATTCCTTACGTTTTGTTGGTGGTGGTGCTCAAATTTGTTTTGGGCCACTGTGGATTTCCAACCCGTTGGGTGAATTTTCCCTCTGTCCACGCTGAGAGCTGGCCTCTCCTCTATTTGTAGACTGTGTGGTGTTTCCCAGCCATTCCATTGAGGAATTGTGAGTGCTGTTGGCTGAATTTTCCTTGTTTGGAATCATGGAATGCCGTTATCATCTCATTGTGTGTTGTGGCTGCTGAGGTACTCCGTTTTGGGTTGCAGCTGAGTTGTTTTGGCCGCGTTAGGGCCAAAACCAACTCTGAGTTGCCTTGTAGGCTGGAGCTGTGTCTCACCTTTGGTTCGGGGATCATTCCCGGTTGTTGGCTTCTTCACAGGGCTGTGAAGGGTTTGTTTTGTTGCTGGTATGCAGTGGTTTTCCCCTTGGGATGTGATGGCTTGGCTGCTGTTGAAGGCCTGTTAAACCCAGCAGTGTTTGGTTTGGCTGAATGTGTCCCTTGGCTATATGTAAGCCTGCAATTGACCCTTATCCTGAAGGAATCATGCCCAGCTCGGGGGTGGCAGCGTTGCTGAGAGATTGGTGAGCAAGCTGGCCTATGGTTGGGTGGAACGTTGCAACGACGTAGCTAGTTGTGAGTGAATTCTTCATTAAAAGATAAGTCTACTGTCTATACTTCATCTCTGCAATTTATATTGATGTTAAATGAACTATAATGATCTTGTTGAATGCTGGTTTATGAGTATGTGTGCTTCCGCTGTATGATTGAAGAATAATGCATCTGTGTATGCTTAATTCCAGTATTGATTTCCTTTGATTATATTCATGCGATGTTTTCCCGGCTGTGTTTGATGTTCGTCGCGTCCTCTTCGCTGGTTGAGGGGGCAAGCCCCCTTGACCCCCGTCGTCCCTTGAGAAAGTCGTTCTTGTGGAGGGAGAATTTTGTGTTTTGGGAAAATGGATCAAACCCAGAATTCATAAAGGGATGCTGAAAATGCAGCTGCCAAAATGGCTCTGAGATCATTAGAAGAATGTGAAAATTCTACTTTGCAGTAGTGTAATGAAAGTGCGAAGATTAGTGAAAGTCTTCATTCTTGGAAGTGGTGTGGTTTTCACATCCGAGGTCGGAATGACGCGTGTAAATAGGCGTTGGAAAGCTTATCCAGCAGGGAACAACGATAAGTGACCGGAATATGAGCATGAAGCAGCAAAGTGCTAAGGATGGCCACTGTTGTCAAATGGACAAAGCTGGATAGTTGCATGCCCAGGGGCCGCAAAGACTATGAAGCCAACCAGCTGCTGTGTGGAAAAGGAATTCCATGAGAAGATGAGGGGTTCAAAAGGGAAGTTTTCATTAGACCCTGTCTTTCTAATTATAACTACATTTCCTAAGTATATAGCTGAAATGTAGGAGAATATGTATTGCATGCATAGGATATTGCATGTTGGTAAGAACATTGGAAATTTTATATATTATAATGTACCACTAATGATGATCATTGCTTTGATGTTGGCATTAGTGGAAAAACCAATGATGACATGGACACGGATGAATATGTTGTCGATACTGATAAATGAGACCAACACCCCTATGGAGAAGGGATAAGGCAACAAGTCCATGACAAAAGTTGGTGAACAGATGCTGCAATCTCCTGCAAAGGACCAACCCATTTGGTCATGTCAAGGGTGTAAGTACGACCCATGCAGGTAAGAGTCTGCTTATGACAGATTCCATGGATTGGTCCAGGTAAGAGACCTCATACCATGTGAATTTGGGAATGTAGAAAGGTGTCATTCCTATACATGATTAATGATAGTGATTATAGTAATGCATCCTATATGAGGTAGCCCTGGTTAGGCCATGGTATGGTTGAATGCATAGCATTCCTGAATCATTGCAAGGTAGCGTTGAATGGACATGCATTAGAAAGATTTTATGAATCTTGTTGTTATGCATTGGATGTATGCCTATGAAGGGTGTGAATGACTGATTGCATAAGTGTAGGTGCAATGTTGTGATGTATGGCATGAATGCATTGAGATGAATGCATGTGGTATGCGGACTAACTAATGACTGAAATGGTGAATTAATGATAATTTTGGAATTGTTTCGAAGGTTGCTATGAATGCAGGATAGTCATGATCAATTGGCTGCCAGAAATGCTCTATTGAAGAGCAAGGTGGTATAAATGATACGCTTGTGAAGTAAGGAGTATCTAACCACTTCATTTAATTACATGAATGATGTGATTACACCTTGCAATATTAGTATGATAATGATTGCATGAAGTAAATGAGCTTTGAAAACACTGATGTGACTAACCTTTGAAGTATTTGAATTTTATAAATTCTGAAGATGCTTCAGTGACGGTTGTAGCAATGAGATAGTATATGCATCCATACTTACCAAGTGTTTGGTTGATGGAAGCTCATGTATCAGGTAGGTTATTTTGAGAATGGCATTGAGAGGTAAGACCCTGACCAATGCTGGAATCTACGATGTAAAAGAGCTTGTTAAATTTGAATTGTGAATTTCAAATATTGCTGACAACTACTAGTCACTATTGGCTTGCATAAGCTTGTGTTTGGTTGTTGAGAGCTTATGTTTCAGGTAGATTATTCAAGCACAGCATTGAGAGGTAAGATCCTGACCAATGCCTGAATCTACCATATGATATGCATAATAGGTTGTTAGGATTCGAATTGTGAATTTCGGATTTCAGAAATTGCTGACAACCACTAGCCATTGTTGGCTTGCATAAGCTTGTGTTTGGATGTTTGAAGCTTATGTTTCAGGTAGATTATTCAAGCATGGAAGTGAGAGGTAAGACCCTGACCAATGCCTGAATCTACCATTTATGAGAAGAAGTCTCATGGTTGTGAAAATTAGTTGGTACGGGTTGTTAAATTCGAATTGTGGATTTCGGATTTAAGAGGTACTAACGGCTACTAATCATTGTTGGCTTGTGTGAGATTGTGTCAGGAGGGACACATGGTAAGTGGGTATTCATGTATGATAGTAAGCATAAAATTATAATGGGCATAGTAATGCTACTTATAAGAGACCCACAATTGAGCAAGTCAATTTCTGTAATAGATAGAATTGCAAAATTCTTATTGAATTTGATTGCTAATGTCATTGCTTGGTTATGGAACGATCAATTGGGATTGTAGTATCAGGTAATGACTGACTGTTTAGCTATTTGATGAATGTGTTAGGAGTACACACTGCAGGAAGATCATGTGTGATGACCTGCAAGAGCCAAGCTTCATGGGAAGGTTTTCCCTTATCTTGGAAATGGGGTTCGGGTGAAACTCCATTAGACATTTTGAAAATGTCTCATATGCACTGCATGTTTGGTAATAACATGAGTGAGATGGTATGTGTTATGTCGGTGCGACATGTGTGGATATGAAATGTAAACAGGAAGCAGGGATGGGGGCTTGGTTTGCTTAAACTTGGTGATTGGAAACCACACAGACAGATCTAGAGGGTTGGCTTTCTTCTCCACAACCCCGGGATAGCACTAGAAGGGAATGCAGGGCCTGAGGGACTGTGTAGCAGAGAAGGGACTGATTCCTTGTGCTGGGTGTGTGTGTGGGTGTTATAGAATTCAGGCTAGTTCTGGTGTAGGTGTTCCTAGCTCTACAGCGAGCTCACCAGCTTAGCATTCAGTTTTTCCCAACTCCTTGACGGTGCCTAACAGATATAAAAGGCATACTGCGACGGCAAATGGATAAGTGTTCTGTGACCCTTGCTATGAATATGCATGTTTAATTATTAAATTTCCATATGCAGAACATGTTTTGATTTATTTCCATGATGACCGATTGCTTGAGTATGGATAGGGCCTACATGGCACACACCGGAAGAGAGTGCACACTTTTCTGATGTCGAGTCATGAAAGGGGTTTTCAATATTGATTACACTCTGGGGAGTGGACGCACTCCTGGTGTCTCAATAGTTGATAGTGAATGATATGAAATGTGATTACAGTTTTAGAGCAATGACGCTGATGAGTTTACTTGTATTGCTTGTATTGCTTGTGTTGACAGGCTAAAGGTAAAGGTAAATGGTTGATATAAGTGTATTGTTGATATAAGTGTATGTTGGTATAAGTGCATGTTGATATAAGTGTATGTGTCATTGTTGACATAAGTGTATGATGGGCTGTGATGTGCCTAAGGATCCATAGTAGATCCTAGACCTGGAAATGGTCATGATAAAGTTCCAAGCCCAGTTGACATGGTTATGTACTGGCTGGACATTAATTATTTGATGTTGTGGAGCAGCCGGGGTGCTGACCTAACATCTAATTCCATAGGTGATCCCAAGGCTTGCAAGGCGAAGCAGGATCCTGTGGACGAACGAGGAAATGCACAATACAGATAAGTATTGGATTATTTTGCTTATGAATATACATGTGTATATGATATGGGTTATGATGTTTTAAGCTCTTGTTCTAGAGATGAAAACTAATGAGAATAAAAAAAAAAAACTAAACATGTGAATCTATTCAATGTTGGATATAGGTATCGCTGGAAGCGAAGGCTATGAGAGCATCCTAGAGGTGCATGTGGACATATGGTTGTCCTGGAAAGCTTAGAATGAGCGGCAATGAAAAGGTGCTAGTTGGACGGGGGAGTCCTAGCAGCCGAGACAAACCATGTGGAGAGACTCCATGGTTTAGAGGTCTAGAATAGACCAAAGACACTAAGTGTCATGACCAAGAGAGATTGGTCCAGCATTCACGGTGAAGTGAAAGAGGCTGAGAGCATGAAAAGCCACTGCAATGGCAAGGGTTCCAGGATGGAACAAAATGAAGAGGAGAAAAACTCTTACTGCTCTCTCTTGCCTTTTGAATTATATATATATATTTATATATGTTTATGCATTGTGAAAACAAGGGATTGTTGAATGCATGTATGATTGAGAATGAAATGTGTGTATTTGCTTAAAGTAAATTTGTGAATGCTGGAATGGTTAATTCCCTTCCCAAGAATGGACATGAATGAGCTCATGTGCATGTTGGAGGAAGGCATGAAAGATATGAAAGACTCATTGATGAGACTTGGACTGTCATGCCAAATTGGGTAATTAACTAACTGATTTTGATATCTATATTATGCTTGGTCTGATAGAATTTCAAGGGTGCATTCCACAGGTGAGAAAAGTGAAACCAGGTGGTGCATGTTGATCATGGCAGTAGATCAAAAGTTGTTGGACTTGGCTGGAAGTCTCCTTCAAGTGATTGCCAAGATCCAAGAGAATCTTGGGGAGATGCTCAGGATATAGAAAAGGCAAAGTGAAATGAACCACCAGATTTTGCAAGACTCTATTGGTTTGCAAAGGGAGGTGAAAAGCCTTCTGGGAGTAGTTGGCAAAGGAAAGGAAGGTGGATCAGCAATGGGATATTCGACCAAGCGACCCGATAAGAAACGGTCCAGGCATGAAGGCTCAAAGGAAATTGAGCAGGTAAAGATGAAGCAGCCAGTGAGTGTTGGGTACTTGGGCAGACCCGGGTTAATGCTTTACACGTCGCACCAACAAAAGACCCACTGTGTTGGCCCTTTCGGCAACAACCTGCGCGCAGGTTGCAGTCTCACCCGAAACAGCAATGGGGTGCCGCAGAATCAGGTTTCTGCATGCAGAGAGGGGTATTACTGTACCTTAGCCTTTCTAAATAATTACTAATCAACTTCTGATTAACTTATCATTCATTCATATATATTTCACTGCATAATAAACAAACCAAACTTGCATAACCCACTACAGGGAATTCACAGCGCAGCTTAGCAGTAACAGAAATCTTATAATATCAGATATATTCAGTTTAATGCATGAAAATAACAAAACAGGAACAACACAAGGTGCCGCAGAATCCAAATATAACGTGGTTCACCCCCAGTGTAGGGGCTACGTCCACAAACTGCGTTTTATTCCTCTTTCTTCAAAAACCACAGTTTATCTGCGCACTCAGCTGCAGATTCCTTCTTCCTTTTGACAGCCGCGCACACAGCAGCAGGCTTCTGCGCACACAGCTGCAGACCTTTCTTACTTTCTTACAAAAACCCTCTGCGCACACAGCTGCAGAGGTCATCCACGCACACAGCTGGGACTAGTTCCTTCCTTACAAAATCCAACCTTACTTCACCTTATCTTTCTTACATCAAAAAGCCTAACCTATCCATTTTCCATAAGCGCTTATTTATACTGCGCAGCTTACAAAAACCATGGTCCTAAACCATGGGCACCCACAAAAACCCTAACCCTGGATTTAACCCATGGGTTTATTACAAAAAGAGAGGGTTTTGACTTGCCCTGACACCCCTAAGACTATTCTGACCCAACACTCCATTTACAAATTAACTGCGGAGTTACCCCCTATGGGGTATGCACTCCAACAGGCCCCTAAGACTCACTAGTGGCCCGTCCCGGGACACTCTGCAGTGTCTCTGCTTGCTTAACTTCACTGGGAAGACAGGTTATACTACTTAATGACACTTTCCGTGCTGCTGCCGGCTGCATACTTCTGTCCTTTGCAGTAGGTTTACTGAAGACAGGCGTCACGACCACCTACAGCAACATCCGGTTCTCGGATGGCCTATACTTGACCATCCACGAATTTGGGGTCCCCTGGGCTTGCATGTCATGCCATATGGGGATCCTGCTTAGCGTAGTTCCTTGACACCCACAGTCGGCGCAGGGTGATTTCCCAGAGTCATTCTGCGAGGCCTCATGCCCTGGGCTGCTCTATGTTAGAGCAGACTCCTGGCTGTCTGTGCAATTTTAGAGCAAACTCCTGCCTTTCCTTGTATTTCGCCAAACATAACTGTGTAAATGGCCTAGCGAGAAGGTGTTGCAGACCTCTATCCCTTACATCCCGTACCAATGTCTGGACCTTACTGTCATTCGACATTGTTCAGGCAGGAATGTCACAGATATGCTGCAGATAGAAATTACAAATCGAATTAGCCTCTTATAAAATCTTACTGCGGGGAGTGGTATCATGGTTTAATCATGATACTAAATCTGGCGACGTTTCGGGAATCTGCTCCTCAGGGCACCGGATTTTCCCCCAAGATCTCATGATGATCAGTAATGAGAGCAACGCTCGTGCTAGCACCGCCAACTTGTGGTATGTCCCATCCGTCGTAGTTGCGCCACAACCTGAAACTTCGACACAACCTGACCCAGTAACCGACGACCCTCTTGGTACTTGACATGCTGTAGATAGACCAGACTACATGGCGCAAGAAGCATGTTACTTATTTAGTTGGATCGCTCCCCTGTTCTGAACACCTGGCCTGTCAATGTACTTTTTTAAACGGCTCCCATTTATCATAGAGGGAAAAAACTCACCATTTAACTTGGCTAGTTGAACTGCACCCCCATCAGTAACTCTCTGTACTACATACGGTCCTTTCCAATGTGTTTTAAACTTGCCGGGGAACTTCATGAATCTGCTGTCATAAAGGAGCACAAGATCACCCTGTTGGAAATGTTTTCTCTTGATGTGCCTGTCGTGCCACTCTTTTTCTCGAGCTTTCTGCACCTGTTGCTGGAAGCCTGCGACAAATCTATCCTCCTCAAGTTGTACTATCTGCTGCAGCCTTTCTGTAATTATGACAGGGTCATCCATCTTGGTGAAAGCAGATATCCGGAGGCTAGGAACAATATATTCCATGGGCATGACAGCCTCTTGTCCATACACTAGTCTAAAGGGTGTATGGCCTGTTAATTTCTTGCAAGTAGTTCTGTAAGCCCATAATACCGTGGGAATGCGAAGATCCCAATCATTCCTGTTAACATTACAAACCTTTGTCAATGCCTGCTCAAGAATTTTGTTAAAAGCTTCGACAGTCCCATTTGCTTGTGGGTGATATGCGGTACTTTTTTGATGATAAACTTGAAATTCTTCGGTTAATACTTCAATAGTTTTGTTCAGGAAATGCGACCCTTGATCACTCATAAGAGCTTTCGGACACCCAAATCTGGATAAGATGTTGTCGAAGATAAACTTCGCAGCAATAGCAGCGCTGCAGGTCCTGACAAGTTGAGCCTCGGCCCATCGGGTAAGATATTCAGTTGCTCTAATGATATAGCGAGCACCTGAATTTTTCGCAGGTGGGTTAATGGGACCAATAAAGTCAATGGCCCATTTGTCAAAGGCCTGTAATGTGATCTGTGGAG
>LPNX010315382.1:313594-397421 GCA_001517045.1 Pseudotsuga menziesii | reverse complement strand
CTAACCGACAAGTTTCACATCGACCACCGACGTAGTACAGCATACCATCCTCAGTCGAATGGTGCGATTGAAGCTTTCAACAAAACATTGACGAAAGGACTAACTAAAATCTACAATACCGACAAAGATGATTTGGATGAGAAAATCCCTGCAGTCTTATGGGCATACAGGACTGCGTATAAACAGTCGACCGATCAAACACCCTTTCGACTGGTATATGGCCAAGAAGCAGTCGTCCCTCTACACTTCAGACAACAGGCACCTATAGTTTCCCAAATACTACATGTCGATGTCGAACAGGCCAGGAAGGATCGACTCTTTCAACTTACTAAACTAGAAGAACACAGACTTATGGCCATCCAGCACCAAGAGATACAAAAACAACAGCAGAAAGCTTGGCACGACCGTAATATCAGAAACAAAAATCTGTCGGTCGGTGATCTTACTTTACTCTATAACAGTCGAGTAAAAGGAAAACCCAAGAAATTGCACACAGAATGGATGGGCCCGTACATAGTCGAAGAGATACATCCCAATGGGTCGGTCCGACTAAAAACATTACAGGGCCTGGTATTTCGGAAGCTCGTTAATGGAGCCCGACTTAAACAATATAAACACTAGCAAAAAAAAAATCATATAACGGTCTTAACTGACACCAAAAACTGCATAAAAAGTTAGAAATAGTCCACAAATCAACACAATACACTCATAAAAACAACCATCATGACAACCACTCACCCCTTCGACAACCGACTTCAATTCCATCGACCATCTTCATCGACCAACCATGTCTACCGTTCTCACCATCGACACCGACCGCCGACCTGGAGCGTCCCATCCCGCATTAATGGCCTCGAGCCCTGCACCAGATTCACGAAATCACACTCGAGTGTTGTAGTTGGACTGTCAAGTCCACCATTAATTCACCTAGTTCGACACTCCACCCCACCCGCACTTATAAATAATGGACATTCCACAGTTCATTCACCACACCACGTACCTACAGAGCATTCGAACTCCCAGTCGACTGAAAGTTGCGAACCTTGTAAGAATTCCGACCCGTTTGTTCAGTCAGGAACCATGGCACCCAAACGCACCAGAGCTGCGGCTAAGGCCCAAGAACTTCAGGCAGCAGACTCACCCTTACTCCAGCGACTAAAATGAATCCAATCCGCGAATGTCCAGGAGGGCCCGTTTCAAAAGCTATGGACGGACATTCAAGAATGGGCATTTGAAGACCGATGACTCACCCCGGAGGCTGAGAAAGTTAGGCATAGCACCATATATGCTTATGCCAACGCACCTCTCATGGCCAGCTTCACTGGTACGAAGGAAGCCGCAGTCAAATTCATTATCAGTCGTTACCACAACGGCCGCTTTTACTTTGACCGACCGGTTGACATCAATGGCGATGTCATATCCCGACTTACTGGTTTATCAAACCAGGGTGACCCGGTCCCCATTGGGATCAAGGAAGGGCTAGTCGAACACTTTACAGGTTCAGCGTCGGGTAAAAATTCCAAGGGTTTGATGATCAGTCAGATCGAGGAACGAACACCACAGATTGTGGCGAAAATCATCGCCATTACTCTCACCTTGGCTGGTCGCAGTAGTGACCTCAAACTGGAAATGCTGGACACCCTCGACAAAATTACAACCGACGGATGAATCTTCAGGTGGGTAGACTACCTCGCCGACTTGGTCAAAACTATCTGCGAGCGCTTCCAGGAAACAGGAGGTATTATCAAATTCCCCTCCTTAATCATTTGGATTGTTATGTACTACATATGCCCGGAAGGAAGTCCCGTCGTCCGAGAGCTGACTAAATTCGAGATGCACAGGTTCAAACCCTTTTCCCAAAAAGGGACTGTGCATGAACTAAACCAAGGCAAGGTATTTCTGGAAAACTGGTTCCAGCAGCTCAAGCTGCGCACGACTAGGTGGAGGGTGCCTCAGAACATCCGACGACACCTCCCAGCCGACTCACACATCCAGCTGGAGCTCGACCATACATCAGTATGGTCCTCAAACACTCAGGACTCAAATGCCAGGGACCTAGACTACTATCCCACCGTCGACCAGATCTTTCGGGAGCTGTCTCGACAAGCAAAAACCAAAATTCAAGTACCAGAGGCTGCAAAACAGGTCGACTTCTCTATAGTCAAACCTCTGACCGACCAGGAGAAGGAAGAATATTACGAGATGCACTTGTATATTAGCACCTTTGTGACGGAGGATACTCCGACCGGCACTCCTGGTCGGGTACACATAACAGTGAAGCATCCGACTGCACTAGTAGTGGACCCCCCGGTAGAACAACATCAGACACCACCACCAGCACAACAACCAGTTCAACAAACAACTCCTCTGGCTACTCAGACTGTCGACCCAGCTCAGACCCCGACAGGGGAAGTCGAGGAAGACAACCCTGAATATGCTGTGTCTCGAAGCATTCTCAAGAAACTGGCAAAGGAGATCGCCATTGCCAGAAGGAACAGCAAACTGCAGAAACGTCAGCAAGGCAAAGGTAAGCGTAAGCTTGTCCTTGCTGACTCCACTGACGACGACGAAGAACTGGCAGCATCAGCACTCAATATTGTCGAGGATTCCCGAGCAAATAAGGTAACTGTTGAAACCCAGTTTCAACGTTTTGTTGAAGCAGGAGCACCGGAAGGTCGACCAAAGAAGGCCAAAACAACACCACTATCCGAAGATGTGGTCGACCTGGTGACGACTCCTCCCCCTCCATCTCCGAATAAAATAGTCGAGGAGCAAGCACCAGTGCAGCAGGCCGCCAGTTCCCCAGAAGTCTTTGAAAGAGTGATCCCTGAAGCACTCAGGGCCAGGGCCAGCACGGACGCTAAACTCAAAGCTTTCTTTCAAACTCTACCTGCACTATTCCAGTCATCCCAAACAATAAAGACAACAACACCCCTAAAAGCCAGCAGCAAGATATACGCCCAGCAAACAACAGTATTTACAAGGACCCCTGAAGGTGGTGATGTATCAGGCATTGAACAGACCTTCACTGAATACTGACCGCAAGAAGACATTATGTCTTCGGACCACAGTTATTCCCCTTCACCACCAGGCTCAGGAAATCCACCATCCCCACTTTCACCACCACCTCCACCTCCGCCGGATTCACAGCCGAACCCACCATCATCTTCGCAGCCGGAGGTGGACATAACACCTCCCCAAACACAAAAGCCCCCGACCATTGAACCAAACCCTCCGACACAAACCCCTTCGGCCTCTAATCCACCTTCCACTTCTGCAAGTCCTCTCGACAAAACAACAGAGCAAGCAAAGGAGACAACAGAACCTCCTCCTAGACCCGATCAGCTAAAGATTAGCTTACGGGATGTAAGCTCATTGACCGACTCAGAGGTCGGCCACTTACTCAACACCCTAGCAAAAGAGTCAAAGAGGAGGGCGACCCGACTAAGGAAACAGCTCAAGGATAAGGAGATAGAAGAAGTCGAGTTCCTCGACAATTGCAGGTCTCTTGTACAGACTATTACCCCAGGACCTGTCGAAGCTAATACCGACCGACTGCTGGAAAGAGCATATCAACTATTTGAAAGTTTGGTGTCGACCATACAGACCCACCTCCAAGAGACTAAGGCCGGGCAAAAAGAAGAAACTGCCCGACTGCTCCTAACTCAGCACACAGCATTCTCGGAGGCTCACAAACTTCTACAAGACCACATGGAGGAATCTATTGTAACTGAGGAAGTACTCCATGATTGGCCTACTCATTATGGGTAGGTCTATACTCAGACGAGGCAGACAAGACAAGGCATTCAAGCCTTGGAAAGAAGGAAGTCGACTGAGACCGAACTAAGGCAGACCATCGAAGAACAAATAGTGCTGGAAAACACTAAGCTGCAGAAGTTGGAACGTGAGGCACACCAATGGGTTCAGCAAGCCCTTCCCAACTTGGAGAAAGTTGACAACATCTGTCCGCAGATGAAAAGACTCCTTGATACTGCGGAAGAACACAATCAGCTGTTGGGCCCCACCATGGAAAATATTGCGGAAATGACAATGGCAGAAAAGATGTCGGTACTCTCAAATCTTACTACTCTGACCATCGACATTCAGAAAGCTTTGCAGACATGGACAGACTTTCAACATCAGCTTGCCATCACAACACCACCAATAGTCGAAGTCTGTGTACAGAGAAGACCAACTATTCGCTTGCACAGCCCACCTCAGTAGCAGTCTCCTTTTTGCAAATCTAATTCTTGTACTTCTAGTCTATTTTGTTTTTACCTCCCTCTTTCTTCGGGACGAAGAAATTTTTTGTTTGTGGGGGAGATGTAGAAGGAGCAAGTCGACATAAGTCGACTTGAACGAAGACCGACTTAGTCGATCAGCTGACTAAGTCGAGAGGCCGACTACGTTGGTCAGCTGAGTAAACACAGTGGTTAGTCTGTTAACTAATAGTCGTGTCGGTTCGGTGAACCGACAGGTAGTTATGATTGTAACTATTTGTAACCTGTATATTAGGCTGTTGAGCCACACAAGAACGCAGTTCAGTTCTTGGCTTTGTATGATCTATTGAGAATAATATAATCTGCTCATCCTATCTTGTTCTTGTCTCTTGCATCTGTGTATATTTTTGTATGTATTATTGGTAACCTTATGTGATCTGTGGGATTACAACAAGTACCAAGACCATGGACACCTTATGAGATTGATTTTATCTTAATTGCAATAATAATAATTATTATTATTAATGACACAATATGACAATAACATTGCTGGGGAGTTATGGAATGTCATATGAGAATGGGATGGGGTTAGGAGTTGCAACCCGCCCCTAAAAATACTCGTTCCCCCCTAATTTCATTAATTTTGGACTATGGGAGTCCTAAAACCCATAATCAATGCCTTGTATGCAGATGCATACAATATCAATGCCCCATAGGTGAGAATATTCCTCATCTAGTTGGTAGTGGGGCCCACTTCCACTTCACCCACCATCTATGCACCCTTTTGACTAACTGAATTCATATTAGCGCCCCATTTTGGTCACTGGCAGTTAATTTTGAGTTAATTAGTTAATTTAAGTGATTTCCAGTTAATTTGAGTCTCAGTTTCAATTTCACTAGTGAAAGTAGTGTAACTAGCTTCTAGTTAGGTAAATTAAGGTTTACATTTAATTAATCAAGTGGTCAAACCTAGGAATTGGAGTCAATTACAGTTAAGTCAAGAATTTTTAGTTAATTTAGAGTCTAATTGACTGCATGGGAGAAGGTTTTGGAAAATTCAAGTCCGTGGGAGGAATTCAAGTCAGCCTCATGCAAGAGGGTCAATTAAGCAGTTAAAGACTCAATTAAGAGTTTTTTAAGCTAATTTTGAGGAATTCGAGTTAGCTTGTAAAGGGAATTGTTTATGTCAATTTTTTAGAGTCAATATCAATGAATTCAAGTAGCTTAGTGAGGACTTGAATGAGTAAATGAGTGTTTTTTAGGAAGCCCCAGTGAATTGGATATCCTTCCTCAGTGACCTAGAGTCAAACTATTGGAGGCAATTCGAATTAGGAAAAGGGATTTGAATTGCTCTAGAAGTCATTCATTCATTTTTTGTGCAGATATAGGAGTAGAGGGAGAAGCGATATGTTTAGTTTGTGAATTCCATAGAGACATTTGTCCATCATACTTGCACAATTTTCCAGGGAATTTAGCAATGAACCAGTCTATTGGTCTCAGAGACAAATTCTTCATGTGTTGGATGTCGTAGTAGGGAACGAGAGGGTTTCTCTAGTAGTATTATCCATGCGATGTGAATTCCATTGTAGGGATTCAACTTGTGGTTTCAAGAGAGTTTTTTCTCCTTTGTTTCAAATTCTCCAATGGATATTCAAGTTTTTGATTGACCTGGGAGGTCAAAAGTGTTATTTGTGAAATTATCGAACAAGATAGGGGGGTAACTCTACGTGGAAATGTCATCCTAGTTGTGCTAGAGACTTGGGGATAGGGGGATAATCCCATACATGTGTCTCTACCTATATTTTCACTAGTTTTGAGTGCTCAAGTAGATATTTGAGCTAAGAATTGACCTTCATAGGTCGGAAGTGGCACTCTAGAGGAGGGGGGTAATCTTAGGAAAAACCACTACTTTCCTTTCTATGAGTGGGGAAAAATTCCAGGAAATGAAGCATATAATCCATTGGTTTCCATCCTATAAGAGACCTTCTAGTTTAATATTCCAAAAACTCAGCTCGAGGGGATCTTTTGGAGGGAAAACCTATGCCAAGTAGAGATCGACGACTAGGAGGAAAATTGTCATGTTTCCTTTAGTTGCATAAATTAAGATAAGTACGTATAACCTTGTAATTTTCTAGGTATGATTATTATGATCTATCATGAAGGATTCTTGTGCACACTTAATGCTAGATTATATGAAAGATTTATTATGTTACTAACTCTAATGTTGGATGGACAATTGTCGAGAAGGTATCTATTTTCTTATGCCAGTATCTTGTACTTTGATTAGTATATGTAATTTGATTTAACGAAATATGATATAAGGAAATCCATATGGTCATATATGGATATCACATATTAGTTGATAATATGGGTTTTAATTCTGATCTATGTAGAAGAAAATAGTTAAAAATTATCATGTTTATGATTGATATTTTAGTGCAATTATTATTGAATGAATTGAGATTATTTGTACCATGTTTTGTTTAAATTATATTATTTATTTTGGGATTGATATGGACTTCCATGTGGATGTACATGGAATCCCCATATTAGGTCTTTTATTTTGGTTTGTGTATTGTATTCACTCTTAAAACTATGACATGAAACTAGACAATTTCTAGTTGAGTTTAAGATGTACTAATTAAACTAATTAACCTAGAAATCTAAAATTTACTAAAAAATGTCCCAACCCTTATGGATGAACATATATAACCATATTTGATATTATAACATCATATTTCAGACTCTTTAACCTAAGAAAGATAATCTACACCCTTCTTTACCCGTAACCTAGGTTGGATGTGTTACAAGTGGTATTGGAGCTATAGGATACAACACTAGGGTTGTTTGGACCTTACCATGAATCATGAATTTTATTTTATATTATTTATTTGATAGTTAATTTAAAGATGATGTTATAAAAATAGGATCGCAGATCAATAACAACAAACAATATGGAAATATTAAAACATAAACAAATTACAAGAGAGACACCAATATAACATGGTTCACCCAAGATGGGATACATCCACATAGAAATTGTCAATCCTTTTATTATTATACCATCCAGTAAAAATTAAGGGATACAACCTGAAGCACACCTACTACACTTCCTCTTCAATCTCTTCCAATCTCTCTCACACAATCACAGAGATCATTTTACAATGCTACAATATCTCACACATATGTATTACAATGTTTTCCCTTTATAGGCGAGTTACCATGGGAAAATACCACGGGTCACCCAATACCATGGGAACGTAAAAATCCCAAAAATTTATTTCGGGGCGATTCCCATATACCCCTTTGTTGGTACAAGTGTAAATTAAAATGGGGGTACAAACACGGCTAAACAATAACATCTATGAATCAGGAATATCATGCTCCATAATGAACATATCATTGGAAAGGAATAAGATGGGGAGGTTTGATCAAAATGAACCGGTAGTTGAAATAGGGAGGATTAAGTCCCCAACTTTCAGTGGAGAAACTAAAAAAGGAGACAGTGCAGAGTATTGGCTACTAGGACTTTGGAAATTATTTCAATTACCGAAGTACTCACAAAGCATGGAGGCTAAGGTAGTCATATACCATCCACAAGGTAATCCTCCCTTTTGTGGTATCAACTTGTTAAGCTAAAATACCTCTATGAATATATAATATCTTAAGGGAGGTTTAATAAATATTTTCAAAAGGAGTACCTTTCTGGACACTACTTTGATAAAAAGATGGAAGAGTTCTTTGAACTCAGGCTAGATAGTATGACTATGGAGGCTTATCTGAGAAAGTTCCTAGAGCTCGTGAAGTATGCAGAGTTTGTGAGAGATGAAAAGGTAAAAATATAAAGGATTCCTAGTGTATTACCAGACTATTACAAAGTCAATATTCAATATGACAAATCAAATACCCTTAAGGAGGTGGTACGGAATAAAAAACACATATATGATCGCAACAAGAACAAGACCCTACTTCAAAAGAATTGGAATGACACAAGGAGGGGAAAGAAATACCAGAGGAGAAAAGGGTTCCAACCTATGAACTTCATAAATTCCAATCAACTAAGATAGCCAAAGCATGACAGACCCAAGGGAGAGGAACCAACAAACAGAGGGACAAGACCCTAGATTTAGTGTTTTCATTATAAGGGATACCATTATGCTAGAGATTTCCAGATAGGAAGAGAGAACCTTCACTACATGCAAGAAGCTCCAACAATTGGTGATGTTTGTGGGAGAATTCTGAGAATATATGTAGAATCATATGGGAGATGACTAACACCAATCCAAAATGATTGAAATAGCAGGTAAAATAGCCATTGTACCCATAAATATTCTAATTGATTATGGAGATAGTCATAGCTATTTTAAACCTAACTTAATTGAAAAATGTCACCAAAATAAAAGTAATCTTGAGGTAGCAATCAAGGTACAGTTATCCATGGGAACTAAGAGAAGAGTCACTAAGATAATAATAAAGTGTCCCTTGTATATGAATAGTCTAAAAAAACTAGCATATTTGAAAATTATACCCTTAGGATCCTATGATATTTTCATTGGCATGGATTGGTTAGATGCATATCATGTCGTGATGGATTTAGACCTTCACTTTCCTTGATGAAGAAGGAAATAGGATGATATTAAAAGAGATATTAAGATTGATATCACTAATACATATCACAACCCTATAGTTGAAAAAAGTGATTTAGAAAGGGATGTTGAATATATGCATATCATGTAGAAATACTTAAGGAAGGGGAGGAACCAAAACTACTGGATTACCCAGTATTACAGGAATTTGAGGATGTTTTCCAAGAAGTGTTAGGGATGCCCCCTAGGAGGGACATTGAATTTTCAATTTATTTGGTCCCATCACCACACCTTCATCAAAATCTCTATATAGAATGAGTCCCCCGAAATTGCAAGAGTTATAGATGCAACTATAAGAGTTACTAAAGAATTGCTACATTCGACTTAGTTTGTCCCCATGGGGTGCTCTAGTACTTTTTGTGAAGAAAAAGGATGGGACCCCGATACTTGTATAGACTATCAACAATTGAACAAATCAACTGTTAGAAATAAGTTATCCTTGCCAAGAATTGATGACTTATTTGATCAGTTAAAAGGGGCAAAAGTATTCTCAAAAATAGATTTAAGGTTAGTATACCATCAAGTTAGGCTAAAGGATGCATATATTAGAAATGCATATTTCAAAACAAGATAAGGGGATTATGAATTTACAGTAGTACCCTTCATATTAACAAATGAAACAACAACCTTTATGTTCATGATGAATGGAATGTACCATAAATATTTGGATAAGTTTGTGGTGGTGTTTTTGGATGATATCCTAATATACTCTATATCAGAAGAGGAACATGAGGAACATCTACGGTTAGTATTACAAGTACTTGAGGAACATCAATTATATGCAAAATTAAGTAAATGATCCCTCTATCATAATCATATTCAATACTTGGGGCATATCATCAAAGAGGAAGGTACATCAGTAGACCTCGAAAAGATAAACACCATTGTGGAATGGACAACACCAAGAAATGTACTAGAAGTAAGGTAATTTATGGGATTAACATATTACTATCATAGGATTATTGAAGTATTTTCAAGGATATCCCACCCTATTAAATCCTTACAAAATAAAGGGGTGAAATTTGTATGGACTTCCAAGTGTGAAGTCAGTTTTCAAAAACTCAAGGATGTTAAAGAAATGTAACTGCAAAAGATAATCTATTTTGTATTATTATTATTATTATTTACCCCTTATGGAGATGATGTTCCTCTGATTAGGTATGTCATTGATGTATTTGTTCATGTAAAGTCTAGAGGTAAAACTTTCATTGTAATTTAGGTCAATAGTACCCACAAAAGTATTATTAAATAGGTGTTTGAGTCTTCCAAGGAAATTCAGCCCTTGCAGCAAGGAGAAGTCGGCCCCGTTGGGTTATTAGTCCTATCAAATAATTATTATAAATAGGAGAAGTGGCTCCCTCATTTGGACAAGATATGCACTAAATAAATTTCGTTAGGGAGAGGAGAAACAATCCATTTGAGGTGAAGGAAGTTGTATATTCTTATTTCTTGGGTACTTCATTGTAGTTGGTTGAAGTCAATATCAATGAAGTTTGTGTTGGGTTTTCTTCCCCATGAGGTTTTTATATGTCTTAACGTTATCCCTCACTGTATCAATCTCTCATGGAAGTGATACTTGGCTTTAGATAGTGGTTCTTCCATGTTGATGTATTTGTAACTTCGGAATGTATTCACATGTATATCTTATGTATTGTACCCCGATGTTTATTCCGGGAAGTGTCTGTAATGTATTTGAGTCATGTCATGCCCCAATGTTCCTATAGGGATATTCAATAATGTAAAAAATTCATGTAAAGTCATTGTGGGTAACCCCCCAATTGATCAAGGGTTAAAGTCCCCATAGTTGTGGGGCACTAGGGTTATTAGACTCTCCTAGAGATGTTGGCCCTAGTAAGTGATTGTTAAGTGGGGCCAACATGTTAAAGTGGAAATTAAGTGAATGAAAGAATATAAATAAAGAGTGAGCCTCTCTATTTATCACATACACACTCACTCACTGGGGCACATGAGTGAGAGTGAAGAAGCTGGGATCAGAGAGAAAGACTACTGCTGTCAAGAGGTCATCTTTATGTTTTTGGGTTTTACTTTTGCTGTTGATTCTATCTCTGAGGAACTTATGGGGTTTTCTCGTTTATGGTTTCCCCAAGGAAAATTCTTTGTGTCTCTTGTCTCTTGTGTTTATTGTTGTGCATGTTATTCTCTCAGTTAAAGATCCTAATATAATGCTAGCTTGAATGATAAAAATCTAACATGGTATTAGAGCTAACCTAAGAAGAAGACATTATGCAGCTCCAAAAGCTAGGGCTTCTTAATTTTTGGGTCTCTCTCCATAATCCATCAGTAAAATTATGCTAGTATGACTCTCCATTGAAGGGCGCGTCTTTCTGTCGAAGCAGAATTCAATTTTGAGCATTTTCAGTTTTTGGTGCGAGAAATTAGGGCTTCTTACAGAAGAGGAATTTTTGAGTGAGCCCGGAATAGGATTTATCTCCTCATAAAAATCAAAGTTTAGAGACCTGGGTCAATATTTTTTGTTGGGTATAACTCCGAGAAAGTCAAACCCTAGTTTGACCCCGAGCCGGAAAAACCCTAAAATACTAAAACTTATAAGCTTTGGTACATTTTCTATATATCGGGATTGGTGAAGGATCAAGAGCTGAAACATTCAAAGGTATAATATACAATACTGATTTACATTTTGTCCAAATTTTAGCATCCGATTCGCTATATTGCAGGAGATATGATCCCTCCAAGTTAGGGTTCCAACCTCTTCCAGGATTCATCCCTAAACAAGACACCTGGGGAGAATTGCTATATCTCGAGATACAAACGTCCAAATGAAATTTAGGAAGATGTTTTAGAAAATTCACAGACTGTAATTTATTTGGTAGAATTTTCATACCTCGAAGATGAAACATTGACACGTGGTATTCCATACAAATTCACTATGCTGAACAGTCCTGAAACACGTCAACTTGGGAAAACGATCATAATTCCCAATTGGTGAAACCAATTCTGATGAAACATGTGGTGTTGGAACAGTAACATGATAGGCTACTGCAGTGAGACATTTCAGACATAGAGGAGAATTAATTTAGGATATACCACAGAAACAGTATCAATAATTTCTGCAAAAGAAATTGGAAAACTAGGGCTTCCTATTCCACGAGCTTCCCTCCACTATTTTCAAAAAAGGAGAACAATGGATAGATCACCTTGAAGAGGTCTATATTTATAGCCAGTAATATCTAAAAGATTCCAATTTTTCAAAATTAGGTTTTCTCTAACAAACGCTAGATCAGCTAGCTCCGGAACTAGGACGGACACCTCAAATCGATAAGATCTAATCTTTTGCTATTTTCATTTGAGGTTCTCATTTCAAATTGATCTATCACATCAGCTTGATGATAAGCTTGGTAAATTTGACAAATTCCAAGGATGGAAGTATATGATCTCTCTGAAGAAAATGAATCAGACACCTACATGAGTAGAGAGGTTCAAGTTCCAAAGGGAGATGAGGCTAAAAGCCTTACACCAGAAGAACTTGGTCAAGGCCAAGAAGATCATTGCTGATTCAATCACGAATCACCTTATACCACAAGTGTATTCCCTAAAGACATTAAAAGAGATGTTTTATTCCTTGACCAAGCTATTTTAAGGGAAGAACATAAATTAGAATATTAATTTGAGAAAATGATTGGAGAATGTGAAGATCCAGAATGCAAAGACCATATAGTCATACTTTACGAGGGTCTCTCAAATCAAAGAACAACTTGTAATAGTAAGAAAAGATAAGATTGTAGAAACTGAAGATCAAGCTCTTGTGATCCAAAGAAGATCCCTCAAGCGATGAGGAATATGAAGAACTCAACTCTTGAAGAAACTCTTACCCATCTTAGCATTTGGATAAGAAACGATGTTATTATGAATGAAGAAGATGATGAAGCTGAAGGCTCAAGAAGGAATCTACCCACAAAACAAATAAAGATAAGTATTCAATTGTCATTTCATGATATTGTTTTGTTATGCATTTGTTTATATTCAGTTGATGTATTATGCATGATAGAATGTTTGCATTAATTATAGTATACTACTAATACACATGTGATGGATAAGTAGCTCATGGTGCTATACAACTCTCCATTGCTACTGATCTAGAATGAACCCTCTTTGCTGACATATTGGATTAGTGCACAATCTCAATGTTGTTTTGGTAGAGATGGAAGGAATCTAGAAAGTTTTGTGAGATATGGATGAATGTTGTATTGGCTAAAATAGTTGCATGATCATATATTTATGCATAAGAATTTGCCATTATGAATATGCCTTATGAAATGTTTCTAACCATACAACTAATGCATTGGACTTGTAGGAAAGATCGCATAAAATCGCCTACAAGAAAAGAAGGATGAGACTTGTTCCGAAGAACAAGTGATGACAATTCAAGAGGAATAATAATATGACGAATTCCGCGACATCATTGATGCAGAACCTTCCAGCTATGAAGAAGTAAACAAGAAGAAAGGGAATACCATTTCAAGAAGAATGATGTCTAGGATGCAGTATCGATACGTGAAGGAAATTTCGTAGTTCCATCATGTAGTAGATGGAAACATTGTGGGATACAAGGAAAAATTTGTAGCACGAGGATTCTCACAAAAAGAAGGCATAGACTACAAAGAGAGATTTGCAGCCAGTGGGAGTTGAGACACATGACAGGTAGAATCATGTGTGCAAATGAAATAAGGTCTTGTACAAGCTCAAAAGACACCCATGGGATAACACATACATGATGAGCTTGATGAAGATCTTAACCTTTGCTACAAGGCTGAAGATGAAATCCTATAGAGCATGACAAGCTCACAGTTGGGTGCAAGAAATTTTTTTGAAAAGATTCAAAGATAGAGGATCTTGGTATCCAATGATCCTAGATGGAAACATAGAATATTAGTAGCAGAGGAAGATACTTGTCACTCCAGTACAGAATGTTTTGGTGCATAGAGTATGAAAGACAGAGGGAGAATGATGCTTCACTTCAGGGTGTTGTTTCAGTATGGGATCAAGTGTGATCTCTTGGTTTAGTAGGAAACAGTCTTGTATGGCACTGAGTACAGCTAAAGCAGAGTATGTCGTAGCTTGTTCAGCTAGTTGTGAGGAATTATGGCTAAGGAAGCTACTGTCTGATTTATTTGATCTCTAGTTAGATGCTACTTGTATATATTGTGACAACCAGAGTTGTGTGAAGTTGTCGGAGAACCTGGTGTTCCATGACAAGTCAAATCATATCAAGATCAAATATCACTATATCAGGGATATGGTGCAGATAGGAGCAGTGAAGCTCCAGTATGTTGTGACGAACGAACAGATAGCTGATGTGTTGACTAAGCCATTGGCCAGAGTGAATTTTGAGTACTTCAGGGAGAAGCTTTGTGTTCTCCAGATCAAGGTTCCCTCCAAGGGGAAGTGATGAGTCCATGAGCCATTCTGACATGGTGAGAGGATGGTTCCTTCCATGGTCAGATGTAAAGGCTAAGCCATTCTATCATGATGAGAGGATTGGTTCCTCGCATGTCAGATATAAGTGCTGAGCCATTCTGAGGTGACTGTAGGATTGGTTCCTACATGATCAAATATAAGTGTTGAATTCCATTTTATGAATGGAGGCACCTGGTTAGTTACCAGGAATACTCAGCCTAGAGCTAAGAGCCATTCTGAGATGGTGAGAGGATTGGTTCCTTCCATGGTCAGATGTAAGGTTTGATTCATTCTGTCATGGTGGGAAGATTGGTTCCTTCTATGTCATATGTGAGTGCTAAGCCATTCTGAGTGATTGTGGGATGTGTTCCCACATGATCAGGTATAAGTGTTGATTTCCATTCTCTGAATGGAGGTACCTAGTTAGTTACTAGGAATACTCAGTTTGGGACTGAGGGCCATTCTGATATGACTATGGGATGTAATCTCACATGATCAGATATAAGTGTAGGGCCATTCTGATGTGATTGAGGGATGCTATCCCACTTGATCAGATATAAGGGCTGATGCCATTCTCTGGGAGAATGGAGGCACCTGGTCAGTTACTAGGAACCCTCAATCTAGGACTGAGAGCCATTCTGACATGGTGAGAGGATTGGTTTCTTTAATGGTTAGATGTAAGGGTTGGGCCATTCTGACATGGGGGAAGGCTAGGCCCTCTGATGGTCAGATGTAATGGATGATTCCATTCCCTAGGAGAATGGAGGCACCTAGTTAGTTACCAGGAACCCTCAGTCTGGGACTGAGAGCCATTCTAACATGGTGAGAGGATTGGTTCCTTCCATGGTTAGATGTAAGGGATGGGAAATTCTGACATAGGGGTAATCTCGGCCCTCCCATGGTCAGATGTAAGGTCTGGGCCATTCTAACATGGGGGAATGCTGGGCCCTCCCATGGCCAAATGTAAGGGCTAGGCCATTATGACATGATGGTGGATGTGTTCCTCTCATAGTCAGATGTGAGTGTTGGGCATTCCTTTCTGACGAGATGAGGTCATATGTAAGTGTTGGGTGGGCAATTTTGACTTAGGGTTAGATATAAGCACTGAAGAAGACCTACATGGAGGCTAGTCCTACAATTAGCATGAAAAAGAGCTAGCTCTGTAGAACTTCTTGTGACAAGAAGAATCAAGAGATAGCACCTATGATGATCTAGATCTAGTCATGATGATCCAGCAATGATGATCTAGATCGAGTGATGATCCAGATCCAGTGATGATGATCTAGCAGTGATGATCCAGATCCATTGATGATCCAGATCCATTGATGATCCAAATCTAGTGATGATGATCCATATTGAGTGATGATCTAGATCTAATGATGATGATCTAGATCGAGTGATGATCTAGATCCAGATGAATATGACTTGAAGATGAAGATGATGAGAACTCAATGATGATCCAGATGATACAAAGAAGAAGACTTGTGCTGATAAATTGTGTCGAGAGAATACCTTCCTAGTTAAGAGGGAGTGTTGATGTATTTGTAACTTTGGAATGTATTCACTTGTATATCTTATGTATTGTACCCTGATGTTTATTCCAGGAAGTGTCTGTAATGTATTTGAGTCATGTCATGCCCCGATGTTCCTATTGGGAGATTCAATAATGTAAACAAGTCATGTAAATTCATTGTGGGTAACCATCCTATTGATCAAGGGTTAAAGTCCCCACAGTTGTGGGGCACTAGGGTTATTAGACTCTCCTAGAGATGTCGGCCCTAGTAAGTAATTGTTAAGTGGGGCCGACATGTTAAAGTGGACATTAAGTGAATGAAAGAATATAAATAGAGAGTGAGCCTCTCTATTTATCATATACACACTCACTCGCTGGGGCGCATGAGTGAGAGAGAAGAAGCTGGGATTAGAGAGAGAGAATACTACTGTCAGGATATCTTCTTTATGTTTTCGGGTTTTACTTTTGGTGCAGATTCTATCTCTAAGGAATTTGCAGGGTTTTCTCCTTTATGGTTTCCCTGAGGAAAATTATTTGTGTCTCTTGTCTCTTTTGTTTATTGTTGTGCATGTTATTCTCTCAGTTAAAGATCCTAATATAATGCTATCTTGAATGATAAAAATCTAACATTCCAAACACATGATGGGTCACAAATATTCTCTCCCATGCCTCACTTGGAAAGACTATCCATGTAAGGTACAGATGGAGATGAATATCAATATCCTATCAAAGGAATGGGAGAATCCTCTTACAAGCTGAAATCCAGGAATCCCATGAAGATGAAATAAGTCTTATATGTTCCAAGTTTAAATAATAATCTTGTTTCTATATCAGCTTTACAAAATAAAGGTTTATGAGTTTCCTTTGTAGATGGTGAAGTTCTTATGTGGCCAAAAGGAAGAACCATAGTTGATGCAGTCGTAATAGGTGTTGAAGAAGGAGGGCTCTAGAAATTAAAACAGTATACAGATTAATCTTTCATAGCTAGTACCATCATTACATGTGAACTATGGCATCAAAGACTTGCTCATGTAAAATGCAAAGCATTACCAATTGTGAGCAAGTTAGTAACAAGTATAACATAAATCTAAATCAATCATGAAGGGGTATGAAAAGGATGTGCTCAAGGAAATAATATCAAGAATCCTTTTCCAGGAAGCAATAGTGAGGAAAAAGGGATCTTAGAGATTGTCCACTCAGATGTGTTTGGACCAATGACAACTACTTCCTTAAGCAGGTTTGTCTACTATGATTCTTTAATTAATGACTACTTACATAATACTTGGTTATATTTCTTGAAAATGAAAGATGAAGTATTTGAAAAATTCAAGGACTTTAAATCTCTTGTGTAGAATCTCTCTGAAAAGAATATTAAGATCTTAAGATCAGATAACGAAGGATAATTCACTTAAAATGAATTGAATCACTTCTGCAAATAAGCTGAGATTAAGAGGGATATTACTACACATATAATCCTAAAAAGGAGTATCCTAGAGGAATAATAGATCTATCATGGAGGCATTCAAATACATCATCCATGATCAATATATACCCATGCATTTATGGGTTGAAGCAGAAAAGACCACAATCTATGTTTAGAAAAAGTTATCCCACATTGCGCTTAGAAAAAAAACTTCAAAGGAGATGTTTACTAGTGAGAAGCCTAAAGTCAACCACCTGAAGATATTTGGTTGTCATGTGTATCTACGTTTTCCCAAAGAGAAAATATCAAAGTTGGACCCCTCTATAAATAAGGGAATATTTGTCGATATAGTGATCAGTCAAAAGCATACATAATCTATTTTCCAGGTTTCCATCAAATTGAGGTCAGCAGAGATGACATATTTGATGAATAATTTTCCTTCATAGAATCTAGAAAGACCCATGTAGATGAGTCTTATGAAGAAGAGAGAGAAGCTCACATAATCATAGAGGTTACTAAACCACCAATTAGAAGTGACGAGGAAGAACCTATACCAGAAGATCATGACATGGCAGAACCTCAAGAACCTATAGAGACAACTCATGAGATGATATCAACAAATAGAAGAGCAACTTGGGCTCGTAATATAATTTAGGAAGTAGAAAGATATGGTGCACCAGAAGGAAGGAAGATACCAAGACTTCACTCCAACTATGAATCATTTACGAACCATTAATGTGTAACGTTGTTGATGAAGAACCTGTTGATGTAATTGTAACTTCGGAATGTCTTCACTTATGTATCGTATGTAATGTACCTCGATGTTTATTTTGGGATGTGTCTGTAATGTAATTGAGTCATGTCATGCCCCAATGTTCCGATCGGTATTTTCTATAATGTAAATAAGTCACGTCAAGTCAATGCGGATAACCCTCCTATTGTTCAAGGGTTAAAGTCCCCGCAGTTCCGGGTTCCAGGGCACTAGGGTTGTTAGACTCACCTAGTGAAGTCGGCCCCAGTAGGGTTTAGTTAAGTCAGGAATTAGTATAAATAGAGAGCTATCCTCTATATTTATCATACACTCACTCACACTTAGTTGTAGCGCATAGCTGAGGAAGAAGAAGACACTGGGGCTAGGAAGAAAGAGGTTACTGCTGTCGGGAGATCACCTTACTGCTTTGGGGTTTTACTTTTGGTGTTGATTCTATCTTTGAGGAAGTTGTGAGGTTTTCTTCATTTATGGTTTCCCCAAGAAAAAACACTATTTTCATTGTCTCTTGTATTTGATTGTTGTGCTTGTTATTCTCTCAGTTAAAGATCCTATAATAATGCTAGCTTAATGTTAAAAATCTAACATGGTATCAGAGCTAACCTGAGAAGAAGACACTGTGCAGCTACAGGAACTAGGGATTCATACTTTGTGGATCTCTCTCCACATATTTTCAGAAAAATAAATTTGGAATAAATCTAGTCCATAGGGTGCATCTTTCTATTGAAGCAGAATCCAATTCTGAGGTTTTTCAGTTTTTGACCCGACACTGCTGCCGAAAATTAGGGCTTTCCACAGAAGTGGAATTTTTCAGTGAGCTCGGGCCTGGATTGATTTTCTCCTCAAAATCAAAGTTAGGGATCAAGATCAAATCATTTGGTTGGACAGAACTCCAAAAAAGCAAAACCCTAATCTACTCCCGAACCAACACTGCAGAATTTCAGCTCCAAATCCAGATCCGACATCTTGACCTAGTAAGATCTAAATATTTTGTATTTCCATTTGAGGTTCTCATTTAAGATGTTTCATCATACCAAGCTTGATGAAAATCTTGAGGGAGCTGATAACTTGTAAGCCCAGAAGTATAGGATCTCCTTGGTTCTGGAAGAAAATGAGTCGGACTCCTATATCAGTGAGGTTCCAGCTCTAGAGGAAGATGAGGCTAAGGCCTTACATAAGAATAAGTTGGTTATGGAATAGAGGATTATTGTTGATTCAATCAAGGATCACCTCATACCACAAGTGTCCTCCCTAAAGACATCTAAAGCTATGTTTGATGCCCTAACCAAATTGTTTGAAGGGAAGAACATAAACCGAAAGATGACTCTGAGAAACCAGTTGAAGAATGTGAAGATTCAGAATGCAGAGACCATCCAGTCTTACTTCACAAGAGTCTCTTAGATCAAGGAACAACTAGAAGCAGTAGATGAAGAAGTGGAGAATTTTGAGATTGTAATGACCACCTTGAATGGTCTCCTTAGGACATGGGACTCTTTCATTCAAGGGATCTGTGCCAGAAAGAAGTTAGTCAAGTTCAACATACTTTGAAAAGAATGCTCACAAGAAGAAACTCAGATAGCAGCCCGAGAAGAAAATATTTGAAGTGAATATCAAGCTCTCACAGTTCAATCCAAGAAACCCAGAAGGGACCATCATTATCATCAGTCTAAAGGTAAGCACCCTTCCCATAAGAAATCTAAACTTAGATGTTATACTTGTGATGAAATAGGACATTTTGCTAGAGATTGTCCTAAAAGCAAAATAAACCCTCACAAGAAGAAAATCAACAAGAGAAGACATCATGCTCATGTCCCAGAGGATGATGAACCTTCCACAAAGAGAACCAGATATGAAAGTGAAGATTCTTCAAGTGATGAAGAATATGTTTTGAATTCCGCTCTCATGGGAAATATCACACATGGAAGCAATGATTGGCTTATAGAAAGTGGGGCTTCCAAACATATGACGAGATTCAAAGATTTATTTGTGAGACTATCAGAACATGAATCACCTCACAAGGTGAAGCTCAAAGATGACTACCAGTATCCAATAAAAGGTAGTGGGGAATCCTCCTATAAGCTAGACTCCATAAAGTCCATGAAGATGAAGGATGCATTATTTGTAACAAGACTCAAGAAGTACCTTCTCTCCATATCAACATTAGATGCAAAAGGCATGAGGGTTGCATTTTTAAATGGCCAAGTTCTCATGTGGCCAAAAGGAAAGACCTTCGATGATGCAGTAGTAATTGGGGAACAAGAAGGAGGTCTATACAAATTGAAGGGACATCCAGAGAACAAGCCTTGATCCATGACATAGTAGAGCCAAATGAAATTTGGCATAGAAGGCTTACACATGTGCATTACAGAGCACTACCACTTGCAAACAAAGATGTTGAAGGTCTTCCAGAAATACAGGAAAAACATGATGGAGTCTACAAAGGATGTGCAAAAGGAAAGAATACAAAGAAGACATTTCCAAGTAGCGAGAGAAAGGAAAAAGGAATCATGGAAATCATCCACTCTGATGTATGCAAACCAATGTCATCAAGTTCACTAAGTGGGTATGTATACTATTTTTCTTTCATTGATGACTTTTCTAGGAAGACATGGATTTAATTCATGAAGAACAAAGATGAATTTTTCAGCAAGTTCAAGGAATTCAAAGCCTTGATCGAGAACCACACAGAAAATAATATCAAGACCTTTTGATCAGATAATTATGGAGAATTCACATCAAATGAATTCAAAGAGTTATGCAAAGACTCAGGGATTAAGAGGGAGTTTTCCACTCCATATAATCTACAACAAAATGGGATTGCAGAAAGGAAGAACATAACTATCATGGAAGCTGCAATAGATATGCTTCATGATCAAGATCTTCCTATGCATCTATAGGCAGAAGCTGCTAGAACAACGGTGTATGTACAGAACCATGCTCCACATAGAGTACTCAAGAATAAGACACCTGAGGAAGTATTTTTCGGCAAGAAACCAGAAGTCAGCCATCTCAGAATATTCAACTATATAGTGTACATACACATTCTAAAAGAGAAGAGAACTAAATTAGATGCTTCAAGAAAGAAGGGTATATTTGTGGGATACTCTGAAAGCTCGAACGCTTATAGAATATACTTCCCAGGATTCAAGAAGATAGACATCAGCAGGGAAGTGACATTTGATGAATATTCATCCTACAACAAATCCAGAAAGAGACCTGCTGAAGAACCTGAAGAAGCAGAAGCACCCAGAATTCATGATACAACCATGAACGAAGAAACTCAAGAAGAAGATCGAGAGTTTGAAGAACCTCAAGAACCTGTAGATCCACCTCAAGAGAATAATCCTAAAAAGAGGAAACCTACTTGGGTACGAGAAGTTATCCAAGGTGTGAAAATATATGGGGCTCCAAAAGAGAATCACATAGAAAGAAAGAGGACCAGATCCTGCTCTGGATATGTAGCTTTATTATGTGATTTCATCGATAAAGAACCTTCCAACTATGAAGAAGTGGCAGAACAGAAAGAATGGAAGGATGATATGATCAAAGAGCATCAATCCGTCATGAAGAATGATGTTTGGGATGTTGTCCCAAGACCAGAAGGGAAGTCTATTGTAACTTCCAAATGGATCTAAAATATCAAGCATGCTACAGACAGTAGCATAGAAAAATATAAAGCAAGATTTGTTGCTCATGGTTTCTCCCAAAAAGAAGGAATAGATTATGAGGAAACTTTTTCACCTATAGCCAGATACACTTCCATCAGATCAGTACTTTCTCTGGCTGTAGTGATGAAATGGGAGATACACCAGATGGATGTCAAGACTACTTTCTTGAATGGTGTACTGGAAGAGGAAGTGTATGTGGAGCAGCCACTTGGTTTCGAGACACATGACAGGGAGTCTCATGTATGTAGATTGAAGAAATCCATGTACGGTTTGAAACAGGCACCCAAGACATGGTACGGCAGAATTGACAGCTTTCTATCTAGTTTGGGCTTTACTAAGAGTAAAGCAGATTCCAACCTTTACTACAAGGTTGAAGGTGGAAACGCAGTGATGCTCCTACTGTATGTAGATGATCTGTTTGTAACAGGTATGGATGGGTTGATTGCTGATATGAAGAGAAATATTGCTGCCGAGTTTGAAATGAAGGACTTGGGTATGATGCACTATTTTCTAGGCATGGAGGTGTGGCAGAATGCGGATGGAATCTCCCTTAGACAAGGGAAGTATGTAATAGAGATCCTGAAGATTTTTGGGATGATGGACTGTAAGGCCATGACCACACCTATGGCATCAAACCTGAAGCTATTAAGTGATGCTTCATCAGAAGTGGTTGATGCTACGATGTATCGTTAGATGATTGGGTCCTTAATGTACCCGATGAACACTAGACCAAATATTTTATTTGCTGTGAACACCTTGAGCTAGTTTCTAACAAATCCGAGACATGTTCACTTGATTACTGCAAAGCATATTCTAAGGTACCTAAGGGTTACAGTTGATTATGGGCTCAAGTATGAGGTGAGTCAGAAGATTAACCTTGAGGGTTATGTTGATTCATATTGGGAAGGCATTGCCATTGATAGGAAGAGCACTTTAGGGTGTTGCTTCAGTATGGGATCAGGTGTGATCTCTTGGTTTAGCAGGAAGCAATCCTGTGTGGCACTGAGTACAGCTGAAGCAGAGTATGTCGCAGCTTGTTCAGCTAGTTGTGAGGCAGTATGGCTCAGGAAGCTACTTTCTAACTTATTTGATCTCTAGTTGGATGCTACTTGTATATATTGTGACAACCAGAGTTGCATGAAGTTGTTGGAGAACCCGATGTTCCATGAAAAGTCGAAACATATTGAGATCAAGTATCACTATATCAGGGATATGGTGTAGAGGGGAGTAGTGAAGCTCTAGTATGTTGTGACAGACAAATAGATAACTGATGTGTTGATGAAGCCATTGGCCAGAGTGAAGTTTGAGTACTTCAGGGAGAACCTTGGTGTTCTCTAGATCGAGGCTCCTTCCAAGGGGAAGTAATGAGTCCGTAAGCCATTCTGATGAGTAGCTTAGATGTAAGGGATGAGCCATTCTATAATGGTGAGAGGATTGGTTCTGTCCATGTTAGATCTGAGTGCTGATCCATTCTGATATGACTGTAGGATTGGTTCCTACATGATTAGATATAAGGGTTGTTTCCATTATTGGAATGGAGGTTCCTGGTCAGTTACCAAGAATACTTGGTCTGGGACTGAGGGCCTTTCTGATACGACTATAGGATGTAGTCTTGCATGATTAGATGTGATCGCATGGCCATTCTAATGTGATTGAGGGATTGGTTCCCACTTGATCGGATATAAAGGATAATTCCATTCTCTGGGAGAATGGAGGCACCTAGTCAGTTACCAGGAAAGCTCAGTCTGGGACTAGGGGCCATTTTGATATGACTGTGGGATGTGTTCTCACATGATCATATGTGAGTGCAAGGCCATTCTAATGAGTATGTAAGATATAAGTGCTAGGCCATTCTGACGAGTAGGTCAGATATAAGTGCTGGGCCATTCTGACGAGTAGGTCAAATATAAGTGCTGGGCCATTATAATGAGTAGGTCAGATATAAGTGTTGCGCCATTCTGACGAGTAGGTCAAATGTAAGGGTTGGGCCATTTTGATGAGCAGGTCAGATGTAAGGGCTAGGCCATTTTGACATGGGAGAGGATGAGGTTCCTTCCATGGTCAGATATAAGGGCTGGGCCATTCTGACATGGTGAGGGGATTGAGTTTCTCTCATGGTCAGATGTGAGTGTTGGGCATGCCTTTCTGACAAGTCAAGGTCATATGTAAGTGCTGGATGGGCCATTCTAACTTAGGGTCAGATATAAGCACTGAAGAAGACCCACAAGGAGTCTAGGCCTACACCCAGCATGAAAAAGGGTTGGCTTTGTAGAACTTCCTGTGACAAGAAGAATCATGAGATAGCACCTGTGATGATTTTAGTGATGATGATCCAGCAGTGATGATCTAGATCGAGTGATGATCCAGATCCAGATGAATATGACATGAAGATGATGAGAACTCGAGGATGATCCAGATGATACAGAGAAGAAGACTTGTGCTGATAAATTGTGTCGATAGAATACCTTCCTAGTTAAGAGGGAGTGTTGATGTAATTGTAACTTCGGAATGTATTCACTCATGTATCTTATGTATTGTACCCCAATGTTTATTTTGGGATGTGTCTGTAATGTAATTGAGTCATGTCATGCCTCGATGTTTCGATCGGGAGTTTCTATAATGTAAATAAGTCATGTCAAGTCAATGTGGGTAACCCTCCTATTGTTCAAGGGTTAAAGTCCCAGCAGTTTCGGGGCACTAGGGTTGTTAGACTCACCTAGTGAAGTTGGCCCTAGTAGGGTTTAGTCAAGTCAAGAATTAGTATAAATAGAGAGCTAGCCTCTCTATTTATCATACACTCACTCACACTCAGTTATAGCACATAGTTGAGGAAGAAGAAGACATTGGGGCTAGGAAGAAAGAGGTTACTGCTATCGAGATATCACCTTACTGCTTTGAGGTTTTAATTTTGGTGATGATTCTATCTTTGAGGAAGCTACGGGGTTTTCTCCATTTATGGTTTCCCTGAGGAAAAACACTGTGTTCATTGTCTCTTGTATTTGATTGTTGTTCTTGTTATTCTCTCAGTTAAAAATCCTAATATAATGCTAGCTTAATGTTAAAAATCTAACAGAACCTATGTGTTTTGAAGAAGCCTCAAAGAAGAATAAATGTATGGAATCCATGATTGAAGAATATAAATCTATCTTAAAGGATGATGTATGGGAAGTAGTACCAACACCGAAGGATACATCAATGGTCCCTTCAAAATGGATTTTTAAGAAAAAGCATTCAGCTAATGGTAGTATTGAAAAGTTCAAAGCAATATTTGTCACACGAGGATTCTCTTAGAAGGAAGGGATTGATTATGAAGAGACTTTTGCACCAATAGCCAGATGACTCAATCAGAACCATTCTTTCTTTGGCTTCCAAGATGAAATGGATGTAAAGACAACCTTTCTAAATGGTGTCATAGAAGAATAGGTGTACATTGAACAACCTCCCATTTTTGAGACACATGACAAGAAAACATATGTGTCTCAACTAAGAAAGCATTATATGGATTAATGAAAGCACCCAGAACATGGTACAGAATAATTGATGCCTTCATAATGAGCTTGGTATTTACCAAAAGTAAAGCAGATTCCAACCTTTACTATAAGCTTGAAGATGATGAAATAACTATATTACTATTGTATGTAGATGATTTATTTTTTATAGGAAAGGAGAAGTTCATCAGTGGATGTAAGAATAAGCTTGTAGAAGAATTCTAAATGAAATATCTTGGCATGATGCATTATTTCCTAGGTCTCTAAGTATGGAAATTCCTAGATGAGATTTTCCTAAACCAAGGAAAATATGCAACTGGCATCCTAAAAATATTTGGGATGTTAGATTGTAAGGAAATGAACACTTTAATGGTGACAAACCTGAACCTCCTGAACGATGAATCTTCAAAAAAATAATATGTCACACTATATAGATAGATTATTGGCTCACTGATGTACTTAACAATTATAAGACCATATATATGTTTTTCTATAAACACCTTTAGTAAGTATATGGTGGAACCTAGAAATGTTCACCTAGTTGTAGAAAAACATGTGATGAGGTACGTAGAGGGTACATTGGATTATGGACTCACATATATAGTTGATCGTGAGTTAAGATTATGTGGTTACATTGATTCAGATTCGGCAGGAAGTACAATATAGAAATAGCACTTCAGGATTTTGTTTCAGTTTGGGATCAGGTGTGATATCATGGATTATAAGTAGAAAGAAGACCAGTGTCACACTCAGTACAGCATAGGCTAAATACATTACATCATGTTCATCCTATAGTGAACTAGTATGGATTCACAGGTTATTGATAGGATTGTTTGATACTTGGATGGATGCAACTAGAGTTGAATCAAGTTAACTAAGAACTCGATGGTCCATGATAAGTCAAAGAACATAGAGATAAAGTATAATTACATCTGGGATATGGTGCAGAGAGGAGCCATAAAGCTCCAGTATGTTCCTATAGAGGAACAATTTGTAGATGTGTTAACTATGCCTCTGTCTCATCTGAAGTTTGAAAATTTTAGAGACAAGTTTGGTGTAGTTCGAAAGGACCTCCCTAGAAAGAGGGAGTGATGATGAGATTGTTATTGAGGATGTGTTGGCAGCTCAGTTTAGATGTGATGGAAGTAAAGAGTCGAGTGCCTATAGATATTATTGTGTTCTAGCATTTTTTTGTGGATTTTGTGGTATTACATTCATTTGCAGACATTGTGGTCTTGCATTCATTTGCAAACATTGTGGCCCAACATTCATTTGTGGACGTTGTGGTCTAGAATTCATTTGTAGACATTGTGGTTCAACATTCATTTGCAAAATTTGAGGTCTACCAATTCATTTGCAAAATTTGTGGTATGACATTCATTTGTATACGGTGTGGTCTGGCATTCATTTGCAAACATTGTAGTCCAGCATTCATTTGTGGATGTTGTGGTATGTCATTCATTTGCAGATGGTATGTTCTCGAATTTATTTGCAAATGGTTTGGTATGGCATTCATTTGTAGGAATTATGGTCTGACATTCATTTGCAGACATTTTGTTCTTCCATTCATTTGTAGATGTTGTGGTCTAGCATTCATTTTTTACCGTTGTGGTCTAGCATTCATTTGCAAATGTTGTGGTATGGAATTATTTTGTGGACATTGTGGTTCAACATTCATTTATAGACATTGTGGCTCGGCATTCATCTGTGGACATTGTGTTCTGGAATTCATTTGGAAATGGTGTGGTCCTGCATTCATGTACAGATGATGAGATTCCATCATTCTTGATGTTGTGGTTGATTTCGCATTAATTTGTGATGTTTTGTTGTGGTTGTATGTGTAGCATTGCAGGTAATGTGCAGGATGAGGATACTTGAGATTATGTGATGTGATGTGATGCTCATGATGATGCAACAAGATGTGATTCTCATGATGATGTGATCAGATGTGATGCAATGAGATGTGATGTTTGTGATGATGCGACAAGATGTGATGCTCATGATGAAGAAACAAGATGTGATGCTCTTGATGATGTGACAAGATATGATGTTAGTGATGATGTGATGAGATGTGATTCTCTATGATGACAATATTCCATGAAACATGATCATGTTGATGTAATTGTGAAAAACTTCCTATGATGTATAGACTTACCATTCAGTTGTACAAATGTATTGTTGTGTTATAGAATACCTTCCTTGTTAAGAGAAAGTACTAAAGAAATGTAACTATGAAATATATTATATTTTGTATTATTATTATTATTTACCCCTTCTAGAGATGTTGTTTCTCCTATTAGGGATTCCATTGATGTATTTGGTCTTGTAAAGTCTTGAGGTAAAACGTTTGTTGTAATTCAGGTCATTAGTACCCACAAAAGTATTATTAAAATGTATTTTTGAGTCTTCCAAGGAAATTCGTATTTGGAAGCAAGGATAAGTTGGACATGTTGGGTTGTTAGGCATATTAGCTAATTAGTATAAATAGGAGAGGTGCCTCTCTCATTTGGACAAGCTGTGCACTCAATCAAGTTCACTAGGGAGAGGAGAAACAGACCATCTGAGGTGAAGGAAGTTGTATAGTCTTATTTCTTGGGTCCTTCACTGTACTTGGTTGAAGTCTATATCGAGGGATTTTTTGCTAGGTTTTATTCCCCACTAGGGTTTCCCAAAATAAATAAGTGTGCTATCTTTTCTTCTATGCTTGTTTTTCTTTCAGTGATTCTTTCTTTTTGACATAACATATTTGAAAGAAATATTAACAAAGGAGATGTTACCAGTGCACTAGTACTAAAGATTGCAGATTCCAATAGAGATTTTATGGTATGAATAGATGCAAGTAAGAAAGGATTGGGTGGAATTTTGACTCGGGATGGACATGTGATCCACTACGAATCAAGGAAATTGAAAGAGAATGAGAAGAACTATGTCATCCATGAACTAGAGCTCACAGCCCTTGTACATTCCCTAAAGATGTGTAGACATTATCTAATGGGGAAGAAATTTGAATTCAGAATGTATCATGATGGATTAAAGTATCTATTTGAACAACATTATTTAAATGAGAGGCATCTAAGATGGATGGAGCTGCTTTGTGAATATGATTTCGACATCAAGAATATGAAAGGAAAAGAGAACTAGGTTCCATATGCACTCAATAGGAAATTACAGATGATACAGGTAACATCAATCAATACAGAAAATACAAATTTGAGGGATAGTACTATGAAATCCTACAGTACAGATGAACACTATCAGCATGTTAGAGACAATTTCCAGCAATAGGGAGTACCACAAAAAATTTATAAATATACTATTAGGGAGGACGAAATACTCTTGAAGAAAGATAGGGTTTATGTTCCCAACTCTAAGGAAATAAGGAAATTGATTCTGAAAGAGATGCAGACTGTTCCATATGCAAGGAATCTAGGTTACCAAAATACCATTTTAGTAGTAAAGAAATAGTATTTTTGGTTGGGAATTAAGAAATATGTGGTAGAGTACATCTCCTAGTGCAAGGAATGTCAAAATTTCAAAGTAGAGCATTGACACCTAGGAGGATTGCTATAGCCTTTATCGATACCAAATTCAAAATGGGAAGTAATATTTGTGGAATTCATCTCCAAATTACCAAAAACAAGATCACATCATGATGCAATGATGGTAGTAATGGATATATTAACTAAGGCCACTCATTTCATCCCAATGAAGACCTCTCATTCAATAGCTAATATTGCATATATATTTATGAGGGAAGTTACTCGACTACATGGAATTCCAAAGGCTATAGTATCAGATAGAGACTCCAAGTTTACAAGCAACTTTTGGAAAGGAGTATTTCAAGGATTTGGTATAGAACTAAAATTGAGTATATCTTATCTCCCACAGTTAGATGGATAGATGGAAAGGGTTAACCAGGTACTAGAAGACATTTTAAGGATGTATGTGAAGGATCAACCATCATGGTGGGAGTATTACTTGCACCTAACAGAATTTGCATATAACAACGGATACCATGTCTCACTTAAAATGAGTCCCTTTGGAGCCCTATATGGGAGAAGTTGCAATACCCCCATCATTTGGGACAACCCAACAAATATAATAGTCATTGGACCCGAAATATTGAAGGACTTAGAATATCATATGACTAAGATCAAAAGGAACTTAAAAGAAGCTCAGTATAGGAAGAAACGTTATGCATACAAGTTTGCATTAGAAGACCATGTATTCTTAAAAGTCAAGCCCTGAAAGAGATCATTGAATTTAGGGAACTGTTCCAAGTTGATTTCTAAGTACTATGGACTTTTGAAGTCCTAACCAAAGTGGTATCATTTTCCTATGAACTAGCACTACATGCTAACATCAAAGTCCATAGTGTTTTCCATGCATCTTTGTTAAAAAGTGATATTCTCGATGAAAGGCATGTGATAGATTGGAATACCATGCAGGTCAATGTTTAAGTGTAACCATGTTAAATTTTTATTTATTATGATTAAATTTTTAAAAAATTCATATTTGATTTCTAACTCAATGATTAGATTAGAAAGTGATGAAAGAGTAAAGCAATTTCAGTATAGTTCTTGTATCTAATGAAAAATGTTATATATATGTATATACACCTGGGAACCAATCATGAGATCTATTGATTGGTTGTGACTTAGGTGGAACTAAAATGGGATTTTTCGGTACACTCAGTCTGAGTTTTTGGTAGTAAGGTTAGATTGCTCAAGAACCAAAAGGTCAAGAAGGTCAAGGTCCAGTGGACCCATTACGAAATTTATAATGCTAATAGGGAGCTAAAGGAAGTTGTGAGGAAGTCCTACCCTCACCTAATTGTTTGATTTTGAAAATAAATGCATTGAGTACAATTCTTTGTTTAAAAGGGGGATGTAATACCCCAATGGTAGGCCCCAGACATTGTTTATTTTCTTATTTTGCTTTGTTGAGTTGGCACTGGGTGTCAGGACCATGAACACCTAATGAGATGAATTTTATCTTAATTGTAATTGGTGTTGTTGTTGTTGTTGTTAATAGCACAACAGGAAATAATGTTGTTGGGGGGTTCTAGAATGTCATATGAGAAGGGGTTGGGGTTAGGAGTTGCAAATTCACCTAACAATACTCTTACTCACCTAATTTTATTAATTTTGGATGACGGGGGTCCTAAAGCCTATAATTAATGTCTTGCATGAAAATTCATGCAGTATCTATTCCCCCTAGGTGACAATATTCCTCATCTAGTTGGTAGTAGGGCCCTCTTCCACTTGAATCACACACTAGTTATGTGCCCTTCTGACTAACTAAAGTGATATTAGGACCTAAATTTGGTCAGTGGCAGTTAATTTTGAGTTAATTTAGTTAACTTAGGTGACTATCAGTTAGTTTGAGTCTTAGTTTCAGTTACACTAGTAAAAGTAGTGTAACTAGCTATGAGTTAGGTAAATTAAGGTTTACCTTTAATTAATTAAGTGGTCAAAACCTAGGAATTGGAGTCAATTCTAGTTAAGTCAAGAATTTTGTGTTACTTTAGAGTCTAATTGATTACATGGGAGTAGGTTTGGGAAAATTTGAGTCCTTAGGAATAATTTGTGTCATCCTCATGTAGGATGGTCAGTTAAGTAGTTAAAGAGTCATTTAAGTCTTTTTGAAGCTAATTTTAATGAATTTGAGTTAGCAAGTTAAAGGAAGTGTCTATGTTAGTGTTTTAGAGTCGGTCTCAGTGAAATCAAGAGGCTTAGTGAGGACTTGAATTAGTCAGTGAGTGTTTTTTAGGAATCCTCAGTGAATTGGGAGTCCTTCCTCAATGATCTAGAGTTAGAATCTTAGAGGAAATCTGAATTACACAAAAGGATTCAAATTTCTCTAGAAGTCATTCATTCATTATCTGTGCAGGTATATGAGTAGAGGGAGATTGTCTCTGGTTAGGATGAAAATTCCAATGAGATATTTGGCCATCATACTTGCAAAAATTTTCAAGGAAGTTGGTAGTGAACGAGTCTATATGTCTGGGAGACCAATTCTTCATCTATTGGATGCCTTAGTAGGAATTTGAAGGGTGTATATGGTAGTATTATAAATGTGATGTGAAAGAAATGGTAGGGATTTTACTTGTGGTGTAAGGGGAATTTTTTCTCCTTTGTTTCAAATTTTCTAGTGGAGATTCAAGTCTGTGATTGACTTGGTAGGTCAAAAGTGTTCTTTGTTAAACTATCCAATAGGAGAGAGGGATCATTACGTGTGGAAATATCATACAAGTTTTTCTAGAACCCAAGGGAGAGAGGTATAATCCTATATATTTATCTAGGCCTAGCTTCTATCTAGTTTCAAATTTTATAGTAGAGATTGAAGCTAAGAATTGATATTGGAAGGTAAGAATAGCACTTTGGGAGAGGGGGATAATCCCAAGCCCAACGACAGCTTGTGTTTCTATGAGAGGGGGGAAATTCCAAGAAATGAATCACATCATCCATTAGTGTCAATCCTAGAAGAGACATTATAGTGTGAGATTTCAGAACCTCAGCTTGGGGAGATATTTCGACAGGAAAACCTACACCAAGTAGAGATCAGTAGATGGGAGGAAAATTGTCATGTTACCTCTAGTTGCTTAAATTAAGATAAGTACTTATAACCTTATAATTTTCTATGTATGATTATTATGATATATCATAAAGGATGCTTGTGCACACTTAATGCTAGATTATATGATATATTTATCATGTCACTAACTCTAATTTTTTATGGACAGTTACTGAGAAGGTATGTGTTTTCGTATGCCAGTATCTTGTGTTTTTATTAGTATATGCAATCTGATTTAAGGAAGTATCATATAAGGACATCCATATGTCCATATATGGATGTCACATATAAAGTTATCCTATGGGTTTTAATTCTGACCTATGCATAAGAAAATAGTTAAAATTTATCATGTTTATGATCCAACGTTTAGTAAAATTGTTATTATTAATGAATTGAGATTATTTGTGCCATGTTTTGTTTAAAATTGATCAATTATTTTGGGAATAATATGGATTTTCATGTAGTTGTACATGGAATCCCCTTGTTAGGTGTTTTATTGGTGTTTGTATATTGTAGTGACTCTTAAAACTATGATATGAAACTAGATCATTATTTCTAGCTGAGTTTAAGATATATTTATTAAACTAGTTAACCTATAAATATAAAAATTACTACCAAATGTACCAACCCTTTTGGATGAAAATATGTAAACATATTCGATGTGAGAACATCATATTTCATCCTTTTTAACCTAAGAGAGAGATTCTACACCCTTATTTACCTATAACCTAGGTTGGGTGTGTTACAAGAGACTTCTATCAGATCTAGCCCCAAGCCCACAATTTTATTTTATAACTCCTTAATAGTGACCTACTTTGCTTTCAAGGTCACTTTTTATGATTTCAACAACTACTCAAAATTTTGTAGTGTTGACATCAACTTGCTCTCAGTAGTAGATTGTTGTACTACCTCTTTACACCTCATGTCACTAGTTTATATGTAGAAGTCAACCTTATCTAGCTTCCCAAACTGCTAGAAATCTAATTCATACTTGTTTCCCTCCAGTCACTAAATTTTCAAGGAATGGGTACCTTATGCTCCAAAATTGACATTATGAGAGTGTGATTATGGCGGTCTGCTAAAGTTAAAAATCCTTTTTTTGAGGCTCCCACCTACTTTCTGAAATATTTTACCAAGTCCATACTATTTTGTCTTAAACTCATATACATGTTCTACAGATTTAATTTTACAGGTAATGGTCCTACAAAAGGTGAATACTGTGGATTATGAAGCACCAAAAACTCAATATTTTGATAGTGAGTTAATGTGACTTGTGACACATCCTTTTAAATTGTTGGCTTCTCCAACAACTCGTCCAGTTCTCTTGGAATTTATTCAATGTCATATTTCTCTACCAATTATTGCTCTTCCCATTCTCCTTCTTCTGTTATGGACTCTATATTTTGAGGTCCTTTCTTAGCCCCATAAACATCCATGTCTTTCTAGAGCTCTTGAAATCCTTTTATTTTATTCTATCTGTGAACCTATGACATTTTTCCCCTCGGCATTACTTTGAACTACCACTATCTACTCCCGACTTTCTAGATTTGCAATTCTTTCCCACGCATGATTAGGGATATAATTGTAGGGGGGTTTTTTGTTTGAAATACTCAAATTGGAAATGATTTAATGAGTTTCATAATATACATTCTATAATTTCTCCAAATTTAATTGATTCAATGACTCTTCCATATATTGTAGGGAATTTGATCCTTTTACTAGGAATGGTCCCAACTCCTTGGGTAAAGAAAATTTCTTTGATGTTTGAAATGCATGCAAAGAATGTGGTCAAAAATGAACTTTTTCCCGTCATATTATATGGAAAACACACTTGGTGTGAGAAAATTTGGTACCTTGTAAGGATCCTCTTCAAATCCATATACCCTCAGCACAGTAAAATTCTCATATATGAACCAATATCTAATCCTCGTATCATGGATCAACTGTAAGATATTTTTATTCTCTAGAAAAATGCTTGGAGGGGAGGAAACATGCGTCATGGTATAAGTGATTGTCATAAGTTTGTTAGAAAACTATGTGCAGTTAGAGTTTTGTGTCTTCTTAGGAATTAGGTCACTCCATTCATTCACTGGTAACCAATTACCAGCTTTCTCTTTGATCTTCAAATTTAGGTTTTTATAGTGCGCATAATTCTGGTAAAGAAACATATAAAATGAAACAGTAAAATATTGTTTCTTATGGGAAAACTCAATGTAAATAATGTAAATATTCCATTACTGAAATATAATGTAAAAATGATAAAAGATAAGATGATAGGTAAGATGGTGAATATACAATTGTTGGTCCGCTTTTATAATAGTTGGGGCATTGTCTATTTGAGGGGGCACATCCTCTCATTAATTATTAATCCTACTTATATTTAGTATTTATGTATGTATTAATTAGTTGTTACATTGCCTTCCCCTTAAGGGAATATTTTTCCTGAAAGCTTTATTGAAGGGAAAGGTAATGTCTGATTTTTTTGTTTGAACCGTTATCTCTGGATCCTTTATTTTAGTATTTGTGACGCTTGATGAAATGAGATGATACGAGTTACGAATTCCAAAAGAGAACCATCGCATTGTCTCTGATGTGGTCCATTAGAGATCTATTTTTATCGGAGCTACATGATCACTTTATGGGATGGATCTTCTCATTTGTTGTTTAGTATTTTGATTTGATGTTCTTTCTTATCTGACAACATAACTCTTCCGTGTATGTTCATTTTGACCCCGTTATTGGTCGAAATGACGTTTATAATTGGGGTTTTGATAAGGAGTTCTTGTTGTTTTTCTTCTGTTGTATTTCCTTATTTTTTATCTGTGATGATGACTGAATTTACTTCCTCAACTTGACTTTGTTTCTTACAGAGTCTAGATGCTTCTTTCTGGATTTGTGCTACTCTGTTCTCCAATATATTGGTTTTACTCTGAATCTTCTCGAACCTTTAATCTTGTGAATTTGTTTCCTCTTTTAACTTCTCGATTTGTTCCTCTAGTTCTTGATTAAGATTCTTTAGGCGCTGATTTTCTTCTTGCTTTTCTAGAATTCTTCCTTCGAGATCTTCATTGGGTTGTTCCTTCTTGTGACTATGTTTCAATTTTTTAATCTTCGTAATTAATGTTTTGTTATAATTTTGTAGTAAAAAATGTTCTTCAGTATTTCTTGATAACACATTGTTGATTTTTGTAATTTCCAACTTATGCATCTTCTTAATGTCATCATACTGCTGTTGGAGTTTTTCCTTCCATTGTTGATGTTGACATAACTATAATTCTTTATTTTATCGCTTTCTATGGACGTGATCCAACTCATTATCTTTGTCCATGATGAGTTTGTTTAAAATATTTATTTCTTCTTCTAACTCTTCATATTGTCCATCAGTTGATTCTTCGTGTGTAGTTTGCAATAAAGGGACTATCACTTAGAAGTCTTGTAGCGTTATTTTATTCTTCTCATGGAAGAAGGTGATGCCCTTATTTTTTGTATTGACGGACAATGTTCCTAGTGTTTCCAACCATCTATAACCCAACATTATGTCAATGATATGGTCGTCTTTAGCTGCAACTATGAATTGAGATGCAAAATGATAATCATCAATTTGTAATGGTAATTCTATTTGATCTTCATTTGAATCATTCTTCATTGATTCTTGAACTTGTACTTGATTTGCGACATCAATGTTTATAAAATGTTCCTTGTTGGCTAGACAAATAGCTATGGCAGCTGCACTTTCATCATATATCTCATAAACTACCAGCATCGCCATCGACACCTTCGTCGAAACCTTGAAAAATATTTTCTCTGCTTTATTAAAATCTGCCTCTTCCATTTTCGCTTTGTCTTCTTTCCTATTTTTCATTTGTTCTCTTTTCCCTTTTTATATAATAATTGTAATTATTATAATTATTAAATATTAATCATTAATATTATGATATTAATTTCTTTTTGAAAATTTTGATAATAATAATATTATTATTATTATATTTTGAAAAGTTTTATATATGTTGAAACATATAGTATAGTAAATATTATTATTATTATTATTATTATTATTGAAATAGTGGAATTTGGGGTTTTAAATGGACATAAGAAGCATTGGAACATGGAGAGTGAGCATGGGGGCAATGTGAGTGGAGGAATAAGCACGGGAATCGACGTGCAGGAGCAGTGTGGAGGTGGAAGTTGACGGGAGTGGTAGGGAGGGCACGAGCATGAGGAGGGAGCACGCAAGGGCAATTTGCAAGTGCACGAGGAGGGAGGTGGGACATGCAATGGGAGAAGGTAAATGTAGTGCAGTGAGAGAGGTGGCATGGGGCAGCAACCTGGAGCAAGAAGGTGGTGGTGGATGGGAGGGAGTGGCAGAGATGGAGCAGAATGGTGGGAGTTGGATGGGGAGAGAGGCTACGCGACTGGGACAACTAGGCATAAGGGCTAGCACACAGGAGTATGTTGGGAGGTCCATGGTGTGTTGGGAAGCGTGATAAGGGAGATAGTATGGAGTGGTGAATATCGGAGGATGTGGTGGTAGAGGGTGTGGAGGAAAGTTGTGGTGAAGTGCAGAGAGGGAGGTGCAAGCGGAGTGAGGGTAGCTGCATGGGGGATGCAATAGGAAATTGCAAGGGGAGGAGGCGTTAGCTGAGGAGGGATACATGAAGGGGTGAGGGAATGAGTTTGGGATGGAGCAGCTAAGGGCCCAATTTATGGTTAAGGACCAAGATCCAGAAAAATTCTGATGAATGATTGGCCAAAGGCCAGAATCAGAGTGGCCTGAGAAAGGATCTAATACCACTGAAGTGAGGTTTCCTCACTTCTTAAGGGAAAAAACAATGTAAATATTTCATTACTGAAATATAGTGTAAAAATGATAAAATATATGATGATAGGTAAGATGGTGAATATACAACTGTTGGCCCGCTTTTATAATAGTTGGGCAGTGTCTATTTGAAGGGACACGTCGTCTCATTAATTATTAATCCTACTTGTATTTAATATTTATGTTTTTATTAATTAGTTGTTACATAACATAAGTAGGAAGGGTATAGTAATTTCATCATAGTTGGAATATCTACCATCTAGGTATGGATTGCTTGGGCTAGGTAACTACATAGGTCAACTTGCGGAGGCATAAGTCCAAAGGTAAGGGTTAAGTAGTGTAAGACGCATAAAATATTATAATACAAGGTGTAATATCCCAATTTTGACCCCATTTCATTAAAAATGTACATGATGTAAATATATTTATTAAATCATGACGAGGATCTCAAGGCCAAGGCACCACCATGGATTTAGCGTTTTATGTATTGGCAATTAAAAACGATGCATATGGTACTCGTGCTATCCAGGCACATTATAAAATTGAGATACAATGTAAATATGCAATTAATAAAAATACCCACAACTAGCTATGTCAATTAAATAAGAGATGGGGGCATGATTTCACAAGGAATAGGTGTTATAGCTGATTTTACCACACATGGTTGATCACATATTTATGGCCTTCCATGTCCCTCTGTAGACTCTTTATACCCCATGGACTTATATTATACTTTTATGTTCCAAGTTCATCCCTAAAAAACACATGTTTATTGTTTTATGTGACTTTTAAACCCATACTCGCATGTACATGCAATTTTTGACCTCAAACCTGCAGACATCGGGATGTGTGCATAAGTCCAAATATTTTTGGAGTTTTCCTCATAGGATTCTGAATATCCTCACTCTTGGCCTTCCATATGCCTTGAGATCGCTTGAATTCAAACCTCCATTACCTTTTTTGAGTGCTATATATATAAGGAACCCCTTGGATACATTGAAGAGGAGGAATTAAAGAGCAAAGAAACTATAATCCATTGTTGCCTCGGTTTGCTTATACTCGAGTCTGCTTCCCTTTGTCCCTTTGGATCACTTTGTGTTCTTCCCAAGCCTACCTTAGCTTGTGAGCTTTCTATTGAGAGATGGAGGATTGAGGAGGTGGAGGCCCAAGTGGAGGAATCCGTTTCTCCAATTTGTAGATGTGCTGACAGAGGTTGTCACTATTGCAATCTCTGATTTTATTAATAGAAATACATTTTCCTCTCCAATTGTGTGCATTTGAATATGAATATTGAATTTATGGATGTATTTAATTGATTATACATTGTTGAATATATATTCTAGAGTAGGTCTAACACATTATTATAGAAAATGTTTTTCTTGTTTGTTGTTGTTGAGAGAGAATTGCTAATGCAAGCGTTAATTGGAAAAGCTCAACGGGGATCTACTTCAACCGTCTAAAAAAAGGTACGATTCGGTATCCCTTAGTGTTAGATGTTTGGTTTCTATTGCATATTGGGAAATATTGATTTCTAGTGTCAAAGATGTCTATTGTGGTACACCCCAAGCCATAGGAATTTTCTCTCCATAACATAATTGGCAACCATTCTGGGAAGGTTCCTAGTTGTTTCTCTTTAGGATTTTTTGGTATTCAATGTACTTGAATTTCTCTTTATTTCTCTATTTCTATGTCGAGTCTAGGGGCATGCTTTCCCAGTAGGGTCTTGAAGAAGTAAATTTGATCTTGGCTTCTCTGTTTTCCCTATTTTTATGCCTTTTTCTTCCTATACGTGGGTTTTGTAGTCACAGTCACATATACACACGGGTTTTCCCTTAATAATCATGTATATATGTTATTTTACTGAGAACATTCACATATGCATTGATTTTGAGCCTTAGTTGGAGGATTAAATGTTGTTGGGTGAAGTTTGATGCATTTTTAACGTTCTTTGATGCTTCAGGTGTCTGTATACACCCTCTGATTCTGACCAAAGACTTCTTTTAGTTTAGTTTTTAAGCTTTGTTCTTGTCATTCATTTATCCATTTTTTGTTTTGGGATTAGTGCATTAGGTCTCTTTTACCTTGGTTCCTTGCTTGGATGTTGTTTGTGAGTGGTTGCAGGCTCTAGGGGTTGTAGAATCATATATTGCTTTCATATCTCATTTATTTTCAAAAAATACAAAAACATTTTTTCTTTTTCATATCTATGCATCTCTTGCATTTTGCATTGGCACAATACTTGCATTAGGGTTTCTTGTTGGTTATAGTCATATTTTCATCTAGGAATGATTTCACTTACATTTGAAGGAAAAATATTGCATCTCATGTAGTGGCATACCCTGTTTTTCATTCTACACGTTGCACTTGGTATTTCTTGTTATGTTTTCATATTTACTTCACTGTTGAGTCATAACTTCATTAGTTGCATGACCATTTCCCTTTGAGTAATCACAACCAATTAAAATCAATGCTTAATAAAATGAATCACACTCTTTTATTTTATAGGGTGCATCAGCAAGATTAGGTTTTAGGGTCTTGGAATAGTTCATTGTGAGTCAATTCTCCAAGACCACTAAACAAAACAAGTAGGTGTCTATCCAGGTGAGAGTGTGAAACCCTTAGTATAATTAGTGTTTCTTAGAACGCTCCTCTTACACGGGAGTTAAGCACAAGGCAGTGCATGTGATTGTGATTGGGATGACCCCTGGTCACTTTTTGTGAGCACCAGAGATATTTCCAGGATTGTATTCATATCTGGGGGCATTTAAGGTACGGTTGGGGCACCCTTGGGGTACCAGTTTATGCTTTTAGGCTTCGATATTTTCTACCCTGCCCATACGATCGATCCCACCTATGATTATCTGCCTGACCATTGATTATATTGAGGTGACCTTAGTTGCCTTACCTGTTAGATTTTTATCATTTAAGCTAGCATTAACTTAGGATCTTAATTGAGATAATAACAAGCACAAAATTCAAACACATAAGACAATGAACACAAATATTTTCCTTGGGGAAACCATAAAGGAGAAAAACCTGCAACTTCCTCAGAGATAGAATCAACACCAAATAGAAAAGCCCCAAAAACAGTAAGATGGTATCCTGACAGCAGTAGCCTCTTTCTTTCTAGCCTCGACAACTTCTTCTTCCTCAGCTATGCACTATAACTGAGTGTGAGTGAGTGTGTGATAAATAGAGATTCTCACTCTCTATTTATACTAATTCCTGACTTGACAATGACTCACTAGGGCTGACTTCTCTAGGAGAGTCTAATAACCCTAGTGCCCTGGAACTGCGGGGACTTTAACCCTTGAACAATAGGAGGGTTACCCACAATGACTTGACATGACTTGTTTACATTATAGAACCTCCCAATAGAAACATCGGAGCATGACATGACTCAAACACATTATAGAAACTTTTTGGAATAAACATCGGGGTACAAGACATAAGATATATAAGTGAATACATTCTAAAGTTACAAATACATCAACACTCCCTCTTAACTAGGAAGATATTCTTTCGACACAATTTTCAGCACTGGTCTTCTTCTCTGTATCGACTGGATCATCTCATCATCTTCATCTTCAAGTTATCGTCTTCGTCTTCAAGTCTTCTTTGTCTTCAAGTCTTCTTCATCTTCAAGTTACCTTCGTCATCAAGTATTATTCTAAATCATCTTCTTCATCACGGAATCTATATCATCACGACTGCTGGATCATCATTGCTGGATCATCATCACTATATCATCATAAAATCTGGATCAACACTTGATATGGATCATCATCAAGTCTGGATCATCATCACATCTGGATCATCATCATCGGTGCTATCTTAGAATGGTGCTATCTCTCGATTCTTCTCGTCACAGGAAGTTCTACAGAGCCAACCCTTTTTCATGCTGGTTTTAGGCCTACCCTTCATGTAGGTCTTCAACACTTATATCTGACACTAAGTTAGAATGGCCTGCCCAGCTCTTACATCTAACCTCATCTTATCATAAAGGCACACCCAGCACTCACATCTGACCTCATCTTGTCAGAAAGGCCCAGCACTCACATCTGACCATGTGTAAACACATCGTGCCAGAATGGCTCAGCACTTACATCCGACCTCATGTTGTTGAAAAGGATCTGCACTTACATCTGACCTCATATTGTCAGAAAGGCACAACACTCACATCTAACCAAGTGTAAACACATCACACCAGAATGGCTCAGCACTTACATCCAACCTCATCTTTTTAGAAAGGCTCTGCACTTACATTCGACCATGTGTAAACACATCACATCAAAAGGGCTCTCAGTCCCAAACTAAGGATTCCTAGTAACTGACCAGGTGCCTCCATTCTCCCAGAGAATGGAATCATCCCTTATATTTGATCAAGTGGGAACACATCCCTCAATCACATCAAAATGGCCATGCACTCACATCTGATCATGTAATACTACATCCCACAGTCATATCAGAACGGCCTTCAATCCAATACTGAGTATTCTTTGTAACTAACAAGGTGCCTCCATTCCAAGAATGGAATTCAGGCCTTACATTTGTTCATGTAGAAACCAATCCTACAGTCACATCAGAATGCTCAGCACTCACATATGACATGGAAGGAAACAAATCCTCTCACCATGACAGAATGGCTTAGCCCTTACACCTGACCATGGAAGGAACCCAATCCTCTCACCATGTTAGAATGGATCTAGGTCTAATCATTTCCCCTTGGAGGAAACCTCGATCTGGAGAACACCAAGCTTCTCCCTGAAGTACTCAAAATTCACTCTAGCCAATGGCTTCGTCAACACATCAGCTATATGTTCATCCGTTGTAAGATACTAGAGCTTCTCTGCTCCTCTCTACACCATATCCTTGATATAGTGATACTTGATCTCGATATGCTTCGACTTGTCATGGAACACTGGGTTCTCTAACAACTTCACACAACTCTGGTTGTCGAAATACATACAAGTAGCATCCAACTTGAGATCAAATAAATCACACAGTAGCTTTCTCAGCCACACTGCCTCCCAACTAGCTGAATAAGCTATGACATATTCTACTTCAGCTATACTCAGTGCCACACATGACTGCTTCCTACTAAACCAAGAGATCATACCTAATCCCATACTGAAGCAGCATCCTGAAGTGCTCTTCCTATCGATGGCACTACCTTCCCAATCTGAATCAACATAACCCTCCAAGTTAATATTCTGATTTTCCTCGTACTTGAGCCCATAATCAACTGTACCCTTCAGGTAGCTCAGAATATGCTTTGCAGGGATCAAGTGAACATTTCTCGGATCTATCACAAACTATCTCAAGGTGTTCACAGCAAAGAAAATATCTGGTCTTGTGTTCATCAGGTACATCAAGGACCCAATCATCTGATGATACATCGTAGCATCAACCACTTCTGATGAAGCATCACTCAATAGCTTCAGGTTCAATGCCATAGGTGTGGTTATGGCCTTGTAGTCCATCATCCCGAATCTCTTTAGAATCTCTACTGCATACTTCCCTTGTCCAAGGAAGATTCCATCTGAATTCTTCCACATTTCCATGCCTAAGAAATAGTGCATCATACCCAAGTATTTCATTTCAAAATCAGCAGCAATTTTCCTCTTCGTATCAGCAATCAACCCATCCACACCTATTACAAACATATCATACACATGCAGTAGGAGTATCATTGGATTGCCATATTCAACCTTGTAGTAAAGGTTGGAATCTGCTTTACTCTTGGTAAAGCCCAAACTGGATAGGAATCCATCAATTCTACCATACCATGTCCTGGGTGCCTATTTCAAACTATACAAGGCTTTCTTCAATCTACACAGATGAGAATCCATGCCATGTGTCTCAAAACCGAGTGGCTTCTCTACATACACTTCCTCTTCTACTACACCATTCAAGAAAGCAGTCTTGACATCCATCTGGTGTATCTTCCATTTCATCACTGTAGCCAGAGAAAGTACTGATCTGATGGAAGTGTATCTGGCTATAGGTGCAAAAGTTTCTTCATAATATATTCCTTCTTTCTGGGAGAAACCACAAACTACGAATCTTTATTTATATTTCTCTATGCTGCCATCTGCAGCATGCTTGATCTTGTAGATCCATTTGGAAGTTACAATGGAATTTCCTTCTAGTCTTGGGACAATATCCCAAACATCATTCTTCATGATTGATTGATACTCTTCAATCATAGCTTCCTTCCATTCTTTCCTTTCTATCGCTTCTTCATAGTTGAAAGGTTCTTTTTCAATAATTCCACATAGCAAGGATACATAACTGGAGTAGGACCTAGTTCTTTTTCTTCCTTTGTGTGTTTCTTCTGAAGCTCCATATCTTTCTGCACCTTGGATAATTTCACATACCCAAACATGTTTCCTCTTATGAGGATTCTTCTCCTAAGGTGGATCTACATGTTCTTGAGGTTCTTCTAATTCTCGATATTCTTCTTGAATTTCTTTGTTCATGGTTGTATCATGAATTATGGGTGCTCTTGTTTCTTTAGGTTCTTTAGCCGGTCTCTTCCTGGATTTGATGTAGGATGAATCTTCGTAAAATGTTACATCTCTTCTAATGTCAATCTTCTTGAACCCTAGGAAGTATATTTTGTAAGCCTTCGATCTTTTAGAGTATCCCACAAATATACCCTTCTTTCCTGAAGGATCTAATTTTGTTCTCTTTTCTTCAGGAATGTGTATGTATACAGGACAACCAAATATTCCGAGATGGCTGAATCCAGGTTTCTTTCTAGAGAAGACTTCTTCATGAGTCTTGTTCTCGAGTACTCTGTGAGGAGTATGGTTCTGTACATACATCGTTGTTCTGGAAGCTTATGCCCATAGATGCATGGAAATATCTTGATCATGAAGCATGGCCTTTGCTACTTCCATGATCATTCTATTCTTTCTTTTAGCAATCCCATTCTGTTGTGGATTATATGGAGTGGATAACTCCCTCTTAATCCCTAAATATTTACATAGTTCTTTGAATTCATTTGATGTGAATTCTCCACCATTATCTGATCGAAAGGTCTTGATATTCTTCTCTGTGTGATTCTCGATCAAGGCTTTGAATTCCTTGAACTTGCTGAATACTTCATATTTTTTCTTCATAAAGTATATCCATTCCTTTCTAAAAAAATCATCAATAAAAGAAACATAGTATACATACCTGCTTAGTGAACTAGATGACATTGAACCGCATACATCAAAGTGGATGATTTCCAAGATTCCATTTGCCTTGCTCTCACTACTTGTAAATGTCTTATTTGTGTTCTTCCCTTTTGCACATCCTTTGCATACACCTTCATGTTTTGTTTGCATTTTTGGGAGACCTTCAACAACTTTTCTTGCAAGTGGTAGTGCTCTGTAATGCACATAATCAATCCTTTTATGCCAAAGCTCATTTGGTTCTACCGAGCCATGAACCAAAGCTTGTTCTAGTTGGCCCTTCAATTTGTATAGTCTACCTTCTTATTCCCCAATCACTACTGCATCATCGAAATACTTTCCCTTTGGCCACATGAGGACTTGGCCATCTACAAATGCAACCCTCTTTCCTTTTGCATCTAATGCAGATATGGAGAGGAGGTTCTTCTTTAGTCTAGGTACAAACAATACATCTTTCATCTTGATAGACTTTCCAGAGTCTATCTTGTATGAGGATTCACCACTACCTTTTATTGGATACTAGTAGTCATCTCCAAGTTTCACCTTGTGAGGTGATTCATGTTTAGATTATTTCACAAAGGATTCCTTGAATCCTGTCATATGTTTGGAAGCACCACTGTCTATAAGCCAATCATTGCTTCCATGTGTGATAGTTCCCATGAGAATGGAAATCAGAACATATTCTTGATCACTTGAAGAATCATCAATGTCTTGTCTATTTCTCTTTGTGGAAGGTTCATCATCCTCTACAGCATGAGCATAATGTCTTATCTTGTTTCCCTTCTTCTTGTGAGAGCTACTTTTGTTTCTAGGACAATCTCTAGAAAAGTGTCCTCTTTCATCACATGTATAGAAAATGAAATTAGACTTATCTCTAGTCTTTCTAAATTTATTCCTTTGATGAGAGTGCTTAGCTCTATGGTGGCTAGATTTGGTTTTCTTGGATTGTATTGTGAGAGCTTGATCTTCACTTCCCATCTTTTCTTCTCGAGCTACTATCTGAGCTTCTTCTTGAGAGCACTCTTCCCATAGTCTATTGAACTTGACTAACTTCTTTCTGGCCCAGATCCCTTGAATGAAAGAGTCCCATGTCCTAGGGAGACCATTCAAGGTGGTCATCACAATCTCTGCATTCTCCACTTCTTCATCTACTGCCTCAATTTTTTCTTTGATCTAGGAGACCCTTGTGAAGTATGATTGTATGGTCTCTACATTCTGGATCTTCACATTCTTCAACAGGTTTCTCAGAGTCATCTTCTAGTTTATGTTCTTTCCTTCAAACAATTTGGTTAGGGAATCAAACATAGCTTTAGGTATATTTAGGGAGGACACCTGTGGTATGAGGTGATCCTTGATTGAATAAGAAATAATCCTCTTTTCTATAACCATATTCTTCTTGTGTGAGGCCTTAGCCTCATCTCCCTCTAGAACTAGAATCTCCTCATTGATGTAGGAGTCCAACTCATTTTCTTCTAGGACCAAGGAGATCCTATACTTCCAGGCTTGAAAGTTATCAGCTCCCTCAAGCTTTTCATCAAGCTTGATATGATGAGACATCTTAACTGAGAAACTCAAATGGAAATACAAAATATTTAGATCTTACCAGGTTAAGATGTCAAATCTGGACCCGGAGCTGAATTTCTGCAGTGTTGGTTCAGGCACAAATTAGGGTTTGTCTTTCCTGTAGTTCTATCCAACCAAAAGATTTGATCTTGATATATAAACTTTGATTTTGAGGAGGAGATCAATCCAGGCCTGGGCTCACTCAAAAATTTCACTTCTGTGGAAATCCCTAATTTTTGGCAGTAGTGTCAGGTCCAAAACTGAAAAAGTTCAGAATTGGATTCTACTTCGACAGAAAGCTGAGCCGTAGGGAGGAGAGTTAGTCCAACCTTATTTTGCTAAAAATCTGTGGAGGGAGATCCAAAAAGAAGGAATCTCTAGTTCTCACAGCTGCACAGTGTCTTCTTCTCAGGTTAGCTCTAATACCGTGTTAGATTTTTATCATTTAAGCTAGCATTAACTTAGGATCTTAACTGAGAGAATAACAAGCACACCAATCAAACACATAAGACAATGAACACAAAGATTTTCCTCAGGGAAACCATAAAGGAGAAAACCCCTCAACTTCCTCAGAGATAGAATCAGCACCAAATAGCAAAGCCCCAAAAACAGTAAGATGATATCCCAACAGCAGTAGCCTCTTTCTTTCTAGCCCCAGCAACTTCTTCTTCCTTAGCTATGTACTACAACTAAGTTTGAGTGAGTGTGTGATAAATAGAGATGCTCTCTCTCTATTTATACTAATTCTCGACTTGACAATGACTCACTAGGGCCGACTTCTCTAGGATATTCTAATAACCCTAGTGCCCCGAAAATGCGGGGACTTTACCCCTTGAACAATAGGAGGGTTACCCATAATGACTTGACATGAATTGTTTACATTATAGAACCTCCTGATAGGAACATCGGGGCATGAAATGACTCAAATAAATTATAAACACTTCCTGGAATAAACATCGGGGTACAAGACATAAGATATATAAGTGAATGCATTCTAAAGTTACAAATACATCAACATTACCTAGGTATCGAGGGGGCATTTGCAGAGGTTATTCTACAGGTGTCCTAGCCAGGTAGGGGTCAGACATCACAGTCTCTATATTCATTGAAGATGAGGGCCACTATAATTGGTTACGAACTTTCGCTTGTTGTGTATGGGAGTCTCAAGCCTCTCCTAGGTGAGACATACCTGCTTCATTTGGGAGATCATATATCCTACCCTTGGCTTTCTTATGTTTTGGCTTTAGATTTTCTTAGGTGTATGCTCTGTGCATGCTATATTTCTTAGGGTTGAATAGCTAGATCGAGTCTTTTATTTTTTGAGTCATTATGGATCTGGGTACAGCACCTTGTCATTCTCGTCGTTTAGCAGGACTTCCACCTTCTACGTATCCTCCTCATTTGGGAGAGATAACCAGACAGTCCAAGTGGACTCATTCTCACTTTAATTCACACACTATGGGTGACCATGAGCCTGATATTCTAGAGATCCCTGATCTTCCTCGTCATGTATGGGAGGATGAACCTGCAAGCATATATGGGACTTTGGTAGGGTCTGGTCATCATTCGACTGGACCGTCACATGAATATCTTTCACGATTCACATATTCCACACACCCTAATCTCTGGTATTGGCTTCCAGGCGATGAGAATCACCACACATCTACTAGCACTAGCACTATTAGGTATGGCATGCCTGATATTCCCGATACTGGTCCAGCACCCCATGTCGGATCGGGTGTTGACCCTAGTGTTGCGCTTGGGGGCACTTCCATTCCTTTCTAGTCAGAGAGGTTTGGTCACTCTAGTCAAATTACACCTTCCATCCCTGTGGTGCAATTTCCTTCACACACACACCCTAGACCTAGCACTAGTGCTCCAGCCTCCCATTCAGGGACCAGAACCTAGACATGTGAATATTGGGGGCATAAGTTATATTCCTTCACATATTCCATCATTTTCAGCACAAATCCCTTCAAATTATTTTTTGACGACACATCCTTCAGGCCGAAGTTCTATTGTTATCCATGTCTTAATTCTAGTGGGCCTTCAGGCCGGAGTTCTATTGTTATCCATGTTTGTTCTACTTCTGCTCACACCATAGTGTCATAAGGCCATGTTCCTCCTTATGTGTCAATAGGAAATGTATCTTCCTATGGACCATATTATGGACCTTCATGTGTACCATCTCATGGTATAGCTGATGGAACCTCTTATGGACCTTCTTATGAACCATATTACAGACAAAACTATGCACCTTATGGATCCGAGTATCAACTTGTGTACCAGTCTCCTAATTATGGCTTTGTAGCACCCCAGTCTCATGGTACTCCAAATTACAATGCTTCCATGCAACCCTTTATGGGCCAAATGAGAGGAGGTTACTATCCCACTAGACAAGGCCATGGTGTATATAGAAATCAGTCTTATGTGACCCAATTCTATCAAGGAGCATGGAACCAACTAGCTCAACCTATGCTCCCTTTCCTTGCAAATTTTAATCTACCTGATTTGTCGAGATTGACAAACGATCCTGTATCTCACGACCCAGCATGGCCGACAATCCCTACCAAACTTCCTTCAGACATTCCAAAATTTGAAGGAAAGTCTTGTGAAGATACTAGTGAGCACGTCACGACCTTCCATAATTGGTGCTCTTTGAACTCCTTGAATGATGATTCTATTCGTTTGAGACTATTTCAACGCACCCTCATGGGTCCTACCATGAAATGGTATATAGAGTTACTTGAGGGGAGTTATAATTGGTTCAATGACCTAGTGATGACTTTTCTTGATCACTTCCAGCTACCCGTGCGTTACAACACTGACACCAAACTCTATTCGACATTTTGGCAAGACAAAGCCACCCACATTTTGGATCACATTCAAGAGTGGCGTAGACGGAAGAGATTAATTAAATACTATATACCACCATATTTTCTTCTATAATGGTTCCTCAAGTCGTTGTTAGCCTCTATCAAGAAGGATGTTTCTACATCTGGATTTCAAAACAAGGACCAAGCTATTTTTAGGGCCCAACAGTTGGACTTGATTTATGCTCAGTTTGGGCTCCTTTATGAGATCATACCTAATGCTCCATGATCCAATTTCGACCCCAATTTTAAACCTGGGCCACATGTCAATGGTATTGTTGGCTCTGTAAGTACCAAACCTATGGACTCAGTTACAAAACAAGTGAGCTAGTTATTGCTTAACCAGTCTGCGTCGAGATAGGATACAAATTTTTATCTTCCTACCCAATCGGCGAATGTACTTTCGGTGTAATCATCGAACCCTAAAGGTAACCAATAACCTGGAAGGAGTAAAAATAAGGGAAAACATAATCTTAAGGGTGGGAATAAAAATTATAATGATAGCAATGACAAGAACGCTAATAATTTTTTTTTGGGGGGGAATAATCCTAAGCGGAATTTTAAATTTCCTTGCAAGTTGTGTAAGGATGACCACCTCACTCACTTGTGCCCTTGTATGGAATATGGCTTGAAGTTCATAGCACAAGTCCTAGCTTTTTTCTCAAATCCTTTAAGCTAGTGGCCTAGAATATGTTTCTAGTGGCCATGGTTGCATTAACATGGTTAAAGCTATGAATGTTGTGACATGTGTGAAAGACTATGCTACGTCACAACTAGACCTTGGGAAAGAACCTGCTCTACCTGAGAGCTTTTTGTGAATTGAAAATCCTACGGATAATCCTAAAGATCCGCCTCACATTCCTAAGGGAGTCTTGAATCAATCGGGGCACAATCCTAATGCTCGAGCCACCCAAAACTATTCAATTGTCAATGATTTGGGCCAGACTCCTTGTGCGATGTGTGCATTAGAAGTGCTTCAGACTTGTACTCCGCAAAGGAAGGCCTTGTTGTCTACTCTTGGGGTTGGTGATGATAGCTCTCCTTCCATGATAAAATTTGAAACTCATGGAATCCATCCTTGCTTGCCTTACTATGTGTCTCTTCTAATTCACATAGAGTTTCTAAACCACACCATCAAGCACATTGTGATTGATGAAGGTGTTGTCACTTCCCTTATGTCTTTGGCCTGTTGGAAGGGCTTAGGTTCCCCCATGTTGTCTAAATATGTGAACATGTTGACTACATTTGATGGAAGATTATTTTATCTGCATGGTATTCCCTAGAGGTCCAATTGGGGGGGAAGACTGCTACAATCGAGTTTGAGGTAATTGATGTGCACCTCGACTACAAGCTTTTGTTGGGTAGGAACTAGATGTACAATATGCAAGTTGTAGCCTCTTCCCTATTCTGAGTGGTTTGTTTTCCTTTGGATGGGAAGATCGTTACTATTGATCAAAAATATTTTTAGAATCTGTCATTAAAAGCATCATCGGGAGCTTCTATCTCAATTATTGATCATTCTCAGCTGACAACTGAGAATGTGGGTGTGGGCATGTATCCTTCTCTCATGGGAACCTTTATTTGTCGTTCGATCATCCTTATGATTGGGTCTATTCTTGGTAAGTCTTTGACCTCGTTTAATTTGGTCTCGTTTCACACCTCTCATACGGAGGATCCTTGGACTCTTCCTTCATCGAGTACTTCGAGTGATAATTCTATATGTGTTGAGATAGATGTGCCATTTTCTACAACATTGGTGGCGTATAAAGATAATCTTGATCATGTTGTAGAGCCTAGTCCTTCCTCTTTGTGAAAGGAGGAGGAGGAACCTTATGTGCTACCTACTTGGGAAGTAGAGTCATCTCACTCTCAAGACCACCTTGATGATGTTTTTTCGTCAGATGAAGCTATTCTTGAGGCTATGTATGGGATAGAACAACCTTGGGGAGAGTTTCACCATAGATCATAATTCCTTCCTAAGCTTGATCGTTTAGAGTGTGATGAATTTAGGGTGTTTCTAAGAGAGAAAGTTGGTAGGATCGTGGTCCCGTTAACCTCTCCTAGTCACATTGCTGAAGGGAACATGGCTAACTTGTCACCAACGATACCTATCAATATTTCTTGTGTTCCTGGTAAGATTGAGAACGTGTACATTGGAGAGGAATGTTCCCCCGATGAGATTAAGGAGTACACCGAGATTTCTAAGGAATTTCGTGATGTTTTCGCTTGGTCATAAGAGGATATTCGAGGAATAGACCCTTGCATTATCGAACACAAAATCAAAACCTATCCAGATGCTAAATCGGTTCGACAACATTTGCATGCCATGAATCCTAGGAAAGCGCCTGCTATTAAAACAGAGATAGAGAAGCAGCTCAAAGCTAGTTTCATATATCCCATTCCCTTGATGGAGTGGGTGTCAAATCCCATTCTGATGGATAAGAAGTAGGGAATGATCCAAATATGCACTGATTTCCATGATTTAAATTGATCCTATCCTAAAAACAATTTCCCTACACCATTCACTGATAAAATATTGGATGAATGTGCGGGAAGTGAGGTTTTCTCCTTTATGGATGGATTTTTTGGATATAATTAGATACGGATTAAACCCGAGGACCAACATAATACTACATTTATTTGTCCTTGGGGAACTTTTGCATATCGTAAGATTCCCTTTGGCCCTAAAAATGTCTGAGCTACATTTCAACCGGCCATGACCTTTTCCTTCCATGATCCTAAAAATATTATTGAAGTGTATTTGGATGATCTAGCTACTCACTCTCGCTTGAGAGTGCATCATCCTTATCAATTGAGATTGGTTTTCGAAAGATCTCATCATTATCAGATTTGGTTAAATCCTCATAACTGCATATTTTGTGTGAAGGTTGGTCATTCACTAGCATTCATTGTGTCCAAGGAGGGCATTAGACTCAATCCCTTGAAGGTTGAGGTAATACTTCAATTGTCTCCCCCACATAAAATTTGACATCATCAATGTTTACAAGGAATGGAAAACTTCTTGCGAAGGCTCATGGTCAATTTTTCCAATTTGACTAAGGGCTTCATGCATTTATTGAAGAAAGACACCCCTTTTTACTGGGATGAGCAGGCCCAGGAGTATTTTGATGCTTTGAAGAAATCCTTGGCATCGGCCCCCATGCTTAGTCCACCAAACTATAGCTATGAATTCCTTATTTATGTGGCAGTGTCTCAAGAGACGATTGGTATGGTCTTAGTTCAAGAGGATGAGGAGCTCCATGAGAATGTCATCTACTATATTAGATGAAACCTTATTGACGTGAAACTTTGTTATACCCATGTTCAGAAGCTAGCCTTAGCCACCATCCATGCAGTTCAGCATTTGAGGCATTACATCCTCCTTCGCCAAACATTTTCCATAGCTCACATTAATCCATTTCAATTCGTCCTCACCAAAAGGATGATTGGGGGAAAGTATAATAATTCGATTGTGATATTGCAAGAGTTTGATCTCGAGTTTGTTTCAGCAAATTCAAAGAAATCATTAATCTTTTTTTAGATCATATCGTATTTTCCAAATTTAGATGAAGGGGAGGTTCATGAGGATTCTCTTGTTGATGAGCATATCTTTCTCATCTCAACCGTGGACCCTTGGTATAGGGATATTATTACTTATTTGCAAACATTGAAGGTTCCTACTCACCTCTCACGAAGAACTACCTCATAGTGGAATATACTTTGTGCCATCGTGGGGTTGATTCCATTTTACTTCGTTGCTTAACTCATGAGGAGGCTGAGGTCATTCCTAATGATTTCCACGGAGGGACGTGTGGTGGTCATTTATCTGGGCTTTCTGCAGCCCAAAAAATTCTGAGAGAGGGTTATTTTTTGTTGTTCATCTTTAAATATTTCATTAATGCGGTCAATAGGTGCCACCATTTCCAGGTGTTTGCATAAAATATGTGTTCATGTCCTTCCCCTTTGCATCCCATTATCACCGTCGGTCCCTTCACTAAGTGGGGGCTCAATTTTATGGATTGTAACCCAACTTCAGCTGGGGGGAACCATCATATTATTGTGGTTGTTTATTACTTCATGAAATGGGTAGAGGATATTCCCACTATCAAATCCGACGGTGAAACAACCACACATTTTGTATTTAACCAGATTATCACTCGGTTCGACATTCCGAGGGAGCTTGTCACTGACCATGGCAGGCACTTTCAGAACAAAATGATGGAAGAGTTGTCTTCGAAGTTAAGGTATAAGAAAGAGCATTCCTCTTCTTATTATCCTCAAGTGAATGGACAGGTTGAAGCAGTGAACAAGTCACTTAAGTCCATTCTCCAATGAACCATCGCACAAAGAAAGACTAATTGGCATATCATGTTGTATCCTAGTTTGTGGGCCTATAGAACCGCGATCAATACCACCATCGGTTTTTCTCCCTATCATCTTATGCATGGGGTGGAGTCAGTATTACTGGTTGAATGCGAAATCCCTTCTTTGAAGCTAGCTATGGAGTTTTTACCAGAGACTTCTACATTGGAAGAATGTCTGGTCCACTTGGAGCAGCTTGATGAGCAGTGTCGAGATGCTTTAGTGGATCTTGAGGTTAACAAGCATCGCGTTAAGGTCCAGTATGATAATTATGTCTGTCCTAGGAGGTTTAGTGAAGGTGACTTGGTCCTTTTGTGGGATCAAGCTAAGGAACCCTTGGGGGCAAGAAAGTTTAACCCGATGTGGCATGGTTCTTACATGGTCAATCGTGTCTTAGAGAAAGGTGCCTATGAGTTGGTCGATTATGAAGGGATGGCCTTGGTGGATCCTAAAAATGGGATCTATCTTAAGAAATACTATGCATGATCTTCAGCCAGGGATTATTTTTGTATATTATTGTACATTTTTCATAGGATAGTTTGGTCTTCTTATGGTGATCAACTTTGTTGATTAGATTTCGTTTGTTATGGAAAATGTTGATGGAGTCTTTGGTTTACATAGGATTCGTTGATGGTGCTAGCCACCACACTCAAAAATCAGCTTCAGTTGGGCGTTTTATACTCCTGCGGGTCAAGTGGTGTCTTCAGGAGGCATATTTTTATGGCCTTCATCAAATAATGTTGCTGAATATAGTGTCATGATTGATTTATTGCGTGATTCCATTTCACATGGTGTCCTTTCTCTTGAGGTATGTCTTGATTTACAGTTAGTGGTCTCACAACTTAATGGCTTGTATCATGTTATGGATCCGACATTGTTATGAATATTCTTGCATGTAAGATTTCTAGAATGACAATTTGAGAACATAACATACATTCACATTACAAGAAATTTTAATCAAGTTGTTGATTCATATGCTAACTATGTACTAGATTGGAATTTGTGTCACAGACGATAAAATCATTTCACGAACATATTTTACACGTGTAAATAGAATAATAATCTATCATCAAAATTATTTCTTAATTAAGTCCAAAAAAGGTGATGTCATAATACAGAAGCATCATATACAAAATTGGGGCTTTCGAGCCACCAAAATATACTACACGGTCATACAAAAATTATACACCTAAGTCTCTAAGACTGAGGTGGAGGAGGGTGATGATCATGGTAGCACACCATGACTTTAGCTAACCGGTGAAATAACTGAACCCATGTCCGTGGTACTCTAACCACCTGGCATTGCATGGCCTCAGGAAAGTCCTCAACTTGCACCATGGGAACCCTCTGTGTCAAGCGAACGAAGTTTGTGTGAATACTTTGGAGCATCCGCTCCACATCTACACCCATGATCTCATCTCCTCTCCCCCTCCGTCGATGATGAGGAAATCCTTCTGGCCGTCATGGTTCCACATCTGCATGTACATGATAGAGTATCATTATATGTCGTCACACCAAAAACATGTCTTTTGATTTCATTTATCAAAAAACACAAAAAATTTAATAATTCAAAAAAAATGAAAGTGAGTTGGGATTCATTACATATGTCTCCATATGCTGCTCCTGGTGGTATGGGTTTTTGGGTGTTATAATGTTTGGATTAATTCACATAATATTTAATTATCAACTGGAGTTGGTAGGCTTAGAGTTGACACAAAATATATGCGAAGGTAGAGTGATTCCTATGGTGTCGTGGAAATATTTTAACAAACAAAAGATCAAAATATCTTTCAAAATGAAAACCCAAGTCAAACTCCTAAGAATTCAATTATTAAGGTAACTAAACCAAAATAAAATATTAAACTAAATAATTAATAATTTATTTTCTAAGTAAATAACTTTAGACTAAAAAGGATACTATCAACAATTAACTTTTCAAATAGGAAACTAGGGTGCAATGAAGACCTAACTTATAAACAAGTAGAAAACTTAATAAAATAAGCAAGTAGAAAACTTAATAAAGGGAACTTAATAAAAAGAAACAAGTAGAAAACTTAATAAAGAAAACTAAATAAAAAGAAACAAGTAGAGAACTTAATAGGAATATCTTTCAATTCTATCCTACAAGTCTCTTTCAATAATCACACAATGAAAAAGGAATAACCTAAAAACATACTAAGGATAACACATATAATACTAAATTTTACATGCAAATGGATAAATCAATCCAAAGAATGCACACAAAACAATACAACAGTAAAGAAAAGTCAGAAATCAGCTCAAGAAACAAAACACCACATAGCTTAAAACATATTCAAGGTGAAAAGAGAGAGGGAAAATGCTAAAACTTTAATAAATAACCTAAAACAATCCAAATTTAACTTTAATGTAAAATAAAACTATCTTCTAACTATTACAGTCAAAGCATACTTCAAATACTGAAGAAACAGAACTTAAAACAATTTCAAAACACATTAAAAAACACTAAAAACAAAACTAATGGCTGAATGACAGACTGAACTATAGGTCTGAAAGGGGTGACTAAATGACAGTTTAAGCAGGATGTCTGAATGACAGTCTGCACAATTAAAATAATAGTAAATAACCTAAATGATCTAATCTTGAGCTGAATTCGTGCAGATGTAAATCTAATGCATAAAGAAAATAAGTAAACATACTTATTAAGCAAATTTGATAGTGAAATAAACTTAAACCAATTCATAAAAAGAAATCATTGCATATTAATAAACAAACTGAAATTCAAATTGCATAAACTTGGAACAGAAAAGAAATAAACAAGACTGAAATTATATTCTACCTAATTGCAAATGAACTGAACAATCATGTTGGAAATAAAATGACTAATAGCAAATTTGAAATCAAACTATGCGCACAGTTAACTATTTATTTTCAGAAATAAAATTGCATTACAAGAAATAATAGTAATCTAATGAAAATAAACTAAACTATCTATAACAGAAAGAAAAGAACAAAATTACACAAAAGAATGAACCTCTGGTTGATGACGGGCCTTCTCAGCAATCAAGGGTGATGCCTGGCTAATGCTTACTCAAATGCAATCTTAAACAACAAAGCATACGGCTCTATTAAAACGATGGAACAGATTCAAAGAATTCTTCTCTTCAAAAATGACTGTCTAAAATGAAATGATCAACTCTCTAACTCTGCACATGGAGATGTTTATATACAATGTTTACAGGGATGAGAAATTCAACCCTTTAGTGGTTGACTTCTCTCTAAATTTAGTCAACCATAAAGGAGTCTAACAAATCAAACTCCAGCACATAGCATCCTCCCTTGTTTAATGCACGTCAGCTCTCTTCAGCGTGGTTGGTATGTCATATGGCTCCCTCTTTAGCGCAGCAGGTGAAGTGGTGGTGAGCAAAGACAACATACACGAGTGAGTCTTCTAGAATGTGGGTTAATGCATCAACCCAACACATGGACTGTTGGTGAGGTGTCGACAAAGGAGGCTGCAGGCTAGCGAATCATCTAGAAGCAAGCTTCATTACCCAGATGCATGGACAGTAAATAGTTTACAGGTTGTTTTAATTGTTTTAATGCCTGAAATCAATTCTCAATAGCACACGGTTGGTTAACGATTTGGATGGAAAGCTGAACAATGATCTGGATATGTTGGGCGTATATCTAGGACAAAATGCAATGCATGTTTGTTGGTGTGCTTAAGGATTATGGTCTGCAGTAACAACATTGGCACAACGAGCTAGATGATGAGCTAGACGTGTTGTGTGCATGGCTAGTTGAATGTGTGTTTGTTGTTAATTCGTCCCAAAGGACTATATAACCTGCAAAAAAATGTACATATCAATCAATAAATCAAATGTGCTTCAAACCATGTCAATTTTAATCAATAAAATCATAAAATGATAATAATAAAAAGGATTTTACATAAACCTTAAATACATTCATACCTGGGATGAATAGTGATCGACGTGATATAAAATATGCAAAAAGACAATAAAACATATGTTTAAATGAGTAATTTAACTGCCAAAAAAGATAACAAATCTAGCATCAACATTCCCCCAAACCGAAGAAATGCCAGGTCCCACTGAGAAAAAAGAAAGATAACAGATCATGTTGTCATAACGAATTTTGAGATGTGAGCCAACAACAGGCATATGCATAAATGAGTAAGTTCATAAGGTTTGAAATTAATTCAACCATGTCCAAAGTAAAACTTTGGACAGGTTGAACGTATGACATGAAGGCAGAAATCACATTTTCAATAACCTTAATTAACAAGAAGATTGATCATTTAATAATTTACATGCATAATTGGGTAAGAGGATAAGGTTGTCAATAATTAAATGATAAGAAAATTTTCTAAGGTCAAGGCATCCACATGGAGGTAAAAAAAATTATTTGGAAAAAAAACAAAACTTGGTTAGCAAATTTTAATCATAAGTGTTATAATATCACAATTTTTTATTCAGATCGTCATTTGGTATTTCATTTGGACCTGCATTTGATCCTTCATATAGTTCTCCATATTGATTTTGCTATAAAAAAATGCTTTATGCTATAACCAAGTTCCACTTCTTTCATTATCCTGAAAACACTTACCATTTGTCAGAGATAAATAGATCTATCATAAATAATGAAAAATAAAAACAATCTAATTTTTCCCAATCCTCCCCTAAACCAAAGATATGGCGTGTCCTCAAGCCATACAAGAGAGCAAAATTGATTGTTCTAGAATAAAAATTAAAGAGTTCTATCATGTTGTTTATTATTTTGTAAGAAAAAGAAAAACTAATTAGTAAGTGGAAATTATTCAGATTTGTATATTCATGAAAAATATAACAGAGCATAAAAAGACCACTTGAATTATAATAATATAACCAAAAGAATACCACTGGAAAAGCTGGTCATCCATGCTTTATTTTAAAGATATCCTGTCATCACACAATATTTAAGTTTACCCCGAATTATGTGATATTTACAGCTATGGGTCCCATTTCTAGGATAATGACATCCTAGGTATTTGTTGAATTAGACGACCGGGACAAAGCCCAACTTATAGCCATTCTCAAATGACATTATAAACAATTGGCCGTGACATGTTTATTCATAAATTCTGAAAAATTGTTTTTATATTATCATTGTTTTATGAACTATGTGCATAGTAGTGCATTAAGCAGATCTCTTTTACCAGGTATTGCCCCACTACTAGCAGGCTTGTTCAGTACCCCGACAGGTTTACCTTGGTACCACGTAAGCATAGTCTCGCTGCTAGCAAGCCTGTTCAATACCCCGACAGGTTTACTTGCATTTATCGAGCTTCCGTGTTTTAAGTTTTTACTTAGCATTGACCTGTTGTCAGTAGGCTTGTTCAGTACCCCGGCGGGTTTTCCTTGTATAATGATATTAAATATGTGGAAGCCGATTGGTACTAGAGCGTGTTAAGTCCTGCTAAACACATAATTCAATTTTGTAAAATAAACTTATAAGCAATTTCATAATGGCCTTAACCATAAATAATTTCAAAAGAGAATAACTTAAAGTTGTTCTTTAACCTTACAGTCCTTCTTCTTCATAAAGCATAAGTAATGTTCCCCACAGGTAGAAATTCCACTTACTCTCAAGTTATCACCAAAATACATGAGAGACAAGTTTTGATAACAAGTATTGGATGAACTAGTAATCCATAGGTATAAGATGAGATTGTGAAAAATATGATAATGAAAGTAGGTCTGTCAAGCAACTGTTCAAAAGAGTAAATCAGAAATATACATGTCTGAATCAAAATACCAAAAACCATATGAATCATAGAAGAGCTGTTAAGACTAGTATACAAAGGATTGTAATTTTTTAATTTTCACTATAAGCTGCAAATTTCAAAAGTACCCCAAAAAAGGTTAAGATACCTAATGAGTGTTTTAACATACTTCTCCTTTTCCAAGTAAAACTCCATGAGTTTCTTATAGAGATAAAATACTCGTAATCAAACTGCAAAACCACTTGTTAGATGATTTAATTTATTCATGAAGACATATATAATAAAAATAAAAAGAGTCCCTTGTAAACAATCTATTATAAATTACTCTTATTTATTCAAAGAAACAAGCACATATTTACATATATACAAGTGATGATAACCCAAAATACTTTTTAAGGGTTGGGAGGAGGAGAAATAGCTTCCCATTCAACTAATTCCATTTCATTCTGATGCAAAACATTCTATATGAAATCCTGTTTAGATTTCGGTTGGTGATAAATATTGAGTCTATGTCCGTTTACTACAAAGGAAACTTGTGAGCCATCAATTGTTTTAATTTTTATTGACCCATTGTCAAAAGCTGTAACTACTTGATATGGGCCCATCCAACGAGTAGTTAACTTTCCTTTAAAAATTTTAAACTGTGAGTCGAATAGTAGTGCCCAATCTCCAGTATTAAATTGCTTTTGGTTAATAAATTTATCATGTCGTGTCCTTCGTTGATTCTGTATTAGCATGGTTCTTTGGAGTGCATCTTATCTGATCTCATCTAACTCATTAATCTTTAATATTCATTGTTCATGTGCTTCATCTAAATCCATGCCTAATTTTGATGCCATACGAAAGGTTTTAACTTGAAATTCAATAGGTAAAAGTACTTGTTCACCATACACTAACTCATAGGAGGTATGTTCGGTAGTGTTTCTCCATGTTATCCTATAGGCCCATAAATCCTCTGGGAGTCTATCTGCCCAATCCTTATGATGTAAGTGAATGGTTTTAGTTAAAATGGCTTCTTAATACTTTATTGGTTGATTCTACCTGACCATTATCTTGAGGGTGATAAGGTGAAGACTTGCAATGTCGAATGCCATATTTCGTAGTAAGTTCTTTCATTAATTTAGAAGTAAATTGAGTACCTTGGTCTGTAACAATTTCTCTACGTACACCAAATCAGGTGAATATTTCTTCATATATAAATTCTACCAATGATTTCTCTGTAGCTCTAAGCAAAGCTTTAGCTTCTACCCATTTGGTGACATAGTCCGTGAAAACTAGGATATACTTCTTTTTATGAGACATGGGAGAAATTGTTCCTACAAAATCAGAAGCCCATTTCTCAAAGGGTTCAATCATGACTTAGGGTTGTAGAGGAATCTGATCAAATGACATAGGTCTCCCCATTCTTTGGAAACTATCACATCCTTTAACGTATTTGGCAGCATCCTTAAAAATGCTTGGCCAATAATAACCGAAATGTAATACTTTGTATGCAGTCCTCTTATTAGAAAAATGTCCTCCACATGGTCCATCATGGCATGATTGGAGGATGTCTGTCATTTCATCCTCTCGCATGCATCATTGGATAATAAGATCTGGACCTTTGCAGAAGAGATAGTTGTCAACCCAAGAATAATTGGAACTCTAAACTATAATACGACACTTCTCATGTGGGGAAAAATTGTTTGGTATTTTCCTAGTTGCTAAATAATTGGAAATATCTGCAAACTAGGGAGTTTGAACAGATACAACAAATAGATGTTCATCAAGAAAAGTGTCGTCAACCAGTTTAGTGTCGTCTTCTTGTTGAATACAGGAAAGGAAATATGCTACTAGATTTTCTTTACCAGGTCGGTCAATGACGGTGATGTTAAATTCTTGGAATAGAAGAATCCACCGAGTCACTCTACCATTGGTAATTGGTTTATTCATCAGAAATCTAATGGAAAAGTGATCGGTATGCACAAAAACTTCGTAACCTGTAATGTAATGGTGAAATTTATTAATAGAATAAACTACTGCCAAAAATTCTTTTTCAGTAACAGTGTAATTTAGTTTGGCAGGAGTCAAATTATTACTAATAAAACAAATTCTTGTCCCTCTTTTTGGTCGAGGACTCCTCCTATGGCTGTATCAGAGGTATCAGTGGATATATGAAAAGGAAGGGACCAATCGAAACCCTTGAGTATTGGTGCCACCGATAGTTTAGCTTTTATAATTTGAAAAGCATTTTGACAAGATTCTGTCCACTAGAATTCTACATCCTTTGTAAGCAATTTAAACATTGGTGCAGGTATCTTAGTGAAATTTTCAATAAAGCGGCGGTAATATCCTGCATGACTAAGAAAGCTTCTTACCACTTTCTGAGTTTTGGGAGAGGGAATGCCAACAATTACTTCTATCTTAGCAGGATCTATCTTAATTCCTTGGGAGGAAACATGGTGTCCTAAACTATACCTTCTGTCAGTAACATTTTACATTTTTCATGACTAAGTGATAAATTTGTTTCTTGACATCGAATCAGGACCTTCTTGAGGTCGTCAAGGGCTTCTTGAAAGGTATTACCATAGGCCATAAAAGCATCCTTGTATACCTCCACACAGTCATGTATAAGATCAGAAAATATTCCTAAGACTGCTCGTTTAAAAGTTGCAGGTGCATTACATAGGCCAAATGGAAAAAATCGATAAGAGTATGTTCTCCAAGGGCATGTAAAAGTGGTATTGTCTTGATCTTCATGTGCTATTAAAATATGGTTGTAATCACTATATTTGTCAAGAAAGGAAAAATATTGTTTACCTGACAGGGTATCTAATACTTAATTAATAAAAGGTAAAGGAAAGTAGTCTTTAAGTATAGCTTTGTTTAGCTCCCTAAAATAAAACAAATGTGCCATTTCCCTGTGACTTTCTTTCGGAATACTACTAAAGGAGACACCCATTTACTATCGGATATAGGATAGATGAAACCAACAATGAGGATTTTTTCTAATTCTTCTTTTACTATATCCTTTAGAGAAGGATTCATCCTCCTCTGTGGATGCCTTACAGCTGCCATGTTTGGATCCATATAAATATGGTGAATACAAGTGTCAGGTTGTATACCCTTGATATCAGTGTATTCCCATGAAAATGCTCCATCTTGTTTTTAAGAACTTTAAGCAGTTGTGCTTTTTGGTTTTCACTTAATCATGCGTTTATATGTAGAAATTTTTCAGGGCCAACCTCACAAGGTATGGTTATATAGGGTATTGTATGCTCTTCAATTGTGAAGACACAAGGTGTTTCTATAAACATTGAGAGAACCATATTCTCTTGAAACTCGTCTCCAAAAAATATGATCGAATTGAGCAAAAGACTAAGGAAATATATACAAGTTGTTGAAGAAACAAAATGATTTAATACATTCTCAGTGGTTTTCTCCTGAAGTGCCCAGGAGAAATCACTAGGAAGGTATCGTTCATCAAATCCCTCATCCCCGAAAGAAAATTTTAACGACCATGAGTTTTTCAGTTATTGGTTGTGCTGGGGGGGTGTAAAATAAGTCTCTATGTAGACAACCCATTGGAAATAGTCATCTCTCCATCCCTACATCCTATAATATAATTGGAAGTAGCTAACAATGGTCTTCCCAAGATAATAGGATACCCTTTGGAAGGATCCTTTGATTCCACGACCATAAATTCAACAGGGTATTCCCATGAGGCTACTGATATAATCTTGGCATCCAGGACTTCAGCAGGTTTTACCATACTATGGTCTACTAGTTCAAGGATGGAAGGGGTAGGTTGGATAAATTGTCCTAACTGTAAAACTTCTAAGACTGCGGTGGTCATCATGTTGATGGTGGATCCTAAATCAATTAATGTATTTTCTATGGCGGTTTTTTTATAATTACAGTCACTACTAGGGATCCTGGATTGGTATATTTTGCAATCTGGTACTGATCTATCATACATTCAGACATCTCTCCTATAACATGAATTATGAGAGGGTCTTTTTTTTCTTCCCTGGGCATTTAATGCATAGATTCTTTATTACCTTACTATATATTGGTATTTCCTTGATAGCTTGTAATAGAGGAATTTTGAAACAGATATTCTTTAATTCATTCAAAATATTATACTCCGAATGAACTATAGGTTTTTCTATCACTAGTCTTTAAGGGAATGGAGGAACTCTTTGCTCCTGAATAGTTTCTTGCAGAGGATGGGTGTGTACTGGAACCTTAGGAATGTTCACATCCTCCAAAATGACATCATTCATAAGTTCATTTGAATCCTCTTCTTCTTCACTTGCGTCATGAATGATGACTGATGACTTGGGTTTATCATTCACAACTCTTCCAGATCATAATTGAATCTCATGCATAGGTACAGTCAAAATAAGATATGATGGAAGACTTTTCATCTCAATGCTCTTAAGAGATTGAGTTGATTTATTATTAGGGTTAGGTATCGGTTGTGTAGGTAATAATGTTGGTTGAGGAGGATTTGTGTTCTGAAAATGATGAGGTTGTTGTGTGATGAAAGGAACTGGAGGTACAAATCCAGTGGAAATTTGCTAGAAATTTGTTTGATGCTGAAGATAAGGATGATTAGGTGCAGGGACAGGTTGTGACTGAGGATATGGTTTTCCTCTCCACCCTTCTGACCAATATTGTTATTTCATAAATTGAGGAGGAGGGTACTGGGGTGGCCAATTATTCCAACTTGAATTGTTCCATTGTTAAGGTGATTGATATGGAGGATAATAGAGTGGAGGTTGTTGTGGAAAGTTCTAATATGTTGGTTGGTCTCTATGTTTCCAAGGAGGCTTCCTAGATGTTTCAGCTACATCCTCACTCTTATATATGGATTGCAACCAAGGCAAGGATGGGCAATTATATGTTGGATTCTCTTATGTATAGATGTGACATACTGACATGTTGTTTAATGGACATTCCCTTTGGGGATGTTTGGTCCTACATATTGGACAAAAAATTATCATTTGTTCCCGTTCTTCATCCTTCCTTTTCTTGGATTGTAAACCATCTAGTTGAGAACCCATTGCTCCTAAGATATCAGTTTTGAAATTCTCCAATATCTTTCCTAACTCTACCCTTGTAACTCCACTTGAACTGGGAGTGTTTCCCCTTACATTTCTACTATAAGTCTCTCATAAAAATTTCCCAACTTCCCCCCTACTTCTAGAATAATTTTTACACATCTCACTGATTTCTGCAAAATTTTTGTGAGGAATATCATGAGATGCCACGATATTAAGGCTTTCTAACAAGTCCTCAGAGATCCCTTTAAGAAAAAGTGTACATACTGCATCTTCTCGGAGGTCACTATATTTTGATTTATGTAATGTATAAACAAACCTTTCAAGATAATCCTCCAAGCTCTCATCTTCAAGTTGTTGTATATTGAATATATCATGTAGAGAGTCCTTAGGTTTGCAATCCTCCTGATATTTTCGCAAGAATGAAGTTTTCATATCGTCCCAAGTCCTGATAGTGAATTCACTTAATCCCATGAACCATCTCAAGGCTAAATATTTTAGTGTAGCAGGAAAGAGTTTTAGTTTGTGAGCATCTTGTAGATAATTATAGCTCCTACAAAGGATATCAAACTCAAAAAGGAATGTGCCTAGGTCCTCATTACTTTTTCCATAGAAAGTAGGTAAGGAGGAAGGAGGGATTTTTTTCATAGTTACATCCTGCATAGTGTCTAAAATAGGGAACCAAAAGGTATCCTCAGTTCGATTTTCCCCTTCTCCTTCATCATTTCTAACTTCATCGTGATATTCGTTTTCTCCCCGTCTCTCCATATAAGTTGGATTCTTAAAGTAAATATATCTAGGAGGCTCCTTTCGAGGTGATAATGGGGCGTCCCAACGTTCTTTTTCAGGATAGATCTTCCTCTGATCAATCGTGTTTTTATTGAATACTAGAGGGATAATAGTTTCTACTGTGGAAGTTTCAATTTATGAGATGACTGTATCTACGAAGGTTCCAAAGAGAGCTTTTACCTAGGCAGGATCAACAAAGTCAACGAAGTTCAGATCTACTACTAGTGAGAAGGTTGTGTTATTTGGATTCAAGACTAGTGGAGGGTTAGAGATTTCTAGTGGCTCATCCTATTGAACTTCCTCAAGAATGAGGTCCTTAGGACCTCCTGCCAAGGTTCCTTCTCCTTATATGGATTCCCTGGTAATATATCCTGAGAGAATATCCTTAGGTTTTAGGGTAGAACTACTTCCTATAGGAATCTTTCGATACCTTTCTGCTGAGTTAGTAGTTGGGGTATTACATCCCTTGTGATAGTTAGTAGGAATTTCAATAAGTTTTCCTGTCTAAACAAATCTACCATGATGATCTCTAGGTCTACTCATGAAAAAATTTAAACTAAAGAGAACCTATGCTACTACTATTGTTGGATTTGGGGGCTCCTATTATAACAGATGCACAGGTTCTTACCTCTTTTCTTACTTCTCCCCCTCCACCAGCCTATTACTAAACTTCATAAAGAATTATACTCTACCTTATAGAGCAACTCCTCAGCAATGGTGCCAAAATGTTTGGGTGTTATAACATCTAGATTAATTCACCTAATATTTAATTATCGACTGGGGTTGGTAGGCTTAGAGTTGACACAAAATATATGTGAAGGTAGAGGGGTTCCTCTGGTGTCGTGGAAATATTTTAACAAACAAAAGATTGAAAGATTTTTCAAAATGAAAAACCGTGTCAAACTCCTAAGAATTCAATTGTTAAGGTAATTAAACCAGAACAAAATACTAAACTAAATAATTAATAAATTATTTTGTAAGTAAATAACTTTAGATTGAAAAGGATACTATCAACAATTAGCTTTTCAAATAGGAAATTGGGGTGCAAGGAAGACCTAACTTACAAACAAGTAGAAAACTTAATAAAATAAGCCAAGTAGAAAACTTAATAAAAAGAAACAAGTAAAAAACTTAATAGGAATATCTTTGAATTCTATCCTACAAGTCTCTTTCAGTAATTACACAATGAAAAAGTAATAACCTAAAAACATACTAAGGATAACACATATAATGCTGAATTTTACATGCAAACGGATAAATCAATCCAAAGGCATGAACACAAAACAATACAACAATAAAGAGAAATCATAAATAAGCTCAAGAAACAAAACACCACATAGCTTAAAACATATTCAAGGTGAAAAGAGAGAGGAAAAATGATAAAACTTTAATAAATAACCTAAAACAATCCAAATTTAACTTTAATGTAAAATAAAACTATATTCTAACTATTAAAGTCAAAGCATACTTCAAATACTAAAGAAACATAACTTAAAACAATTTCAAAACACATTAAAAAACACTAAAAATGAAACTATGGCCTGAATGACAGACTAAACTATAGGTCTGAAAGGGGTGACTAAATGACAGTTTAAACAGGTTGTCTAAATGATAGTTTGCACAATTAAAATAACAGAAAATAACCTAAATCATCTAGTCTTCAGCTGAATTCGTGCAGATGTAAATCTAATGCATAAAGGCAATAAGTAAACCTAATTATTAAGCAGATTTGATAGTGAAATAAACTTAAACCAATTCATAAAAAAAGAAATCATTGCATATTAATAAATAAATGGAAATTTGAATTGCATAAACTTGGAGCAGAAAGGAAATAAACAGGACTGAAATTATATTCTATCTAATTACAAATGAACTAAACAATAATGCTGGAAATAAAATGACTAACAACAAATTTGAAAGCAAACTATGCATGCAGTTAACTATCTAATTTCAGAAATAAAATTGCATTATAGGAAATAACAGTAATATAATGAAAATAAACTAAACTAGCTATAACAGAAAGAAAAGAACAAAATTACTCAAAAGAATGAACCTGTAGTTGATGAGGGGCCCTCTCAGCAATCAGGGGTGATGCCTAGTTAACTCTTACTCAAACGCAATCATAAACAACAAAGCATACGGCTCTATTAAAATGATGGAACATAGTTATAGAATTCTTCTCTGCAAAAACAACTATCTAAAATGAAATGATCAACTCTTTAACTCTGCATATGGAGGTGTTTATATACAATGTTTATAAGGATAAGCAAGTCGACCCTTTAGTGGTTGAATGCTCTCTAAATTTAGTCAACCATAAAGGCGTCTAACTAATAAAACTCCAACACATAGCGTCCTCCCTTCTTCAGCGCACGTCAGCTCGCTTCAGCGTGGTTGGTATGACATACGGCTGCCTCTTTAGTGCAGAAGTTGAAGTGGTGGTGAGCAGAGACAGTGTACATGGGTGAGTCTTCTAGAATGCAAGTTAATGCATCAACCCAACGCATGGACTATTGGTGAGGTGTAGATGAAGGAGGTTGTAGGATGGCAGATCATCTAGAAGCGAGCTTCATTACCCAGATGCATGGATAGTAAACAGTTTGCAAAATGTTTTAATTGTTTTAATGCCTGAAATCAAATCTCAACAGCACACAGTTGGTTAACGATCTAGATGGAAAGATGAACAATGAGATGGATATGTTGGGCGTATATCTAGGATGAAATGTGATGTATGTTTGTTGGTGCGCTTAAGGATTATGGTCTACAGTAACAACATTTAAATGCCTGGGAACCTTGCTAATGAATATCACGTAGCGAGCTGGATGATGAGCTAGAGGTGTTGTGTGCATGGCTAGTTGAATGTGTGTTTATTGTTAATTCATCCCAAAGGACTATATAACCTACAAAAAAATGTACATATCAATTAATAAATCAAATGCACTTCAAACCATGTCAATTTTAATCAATAAAATCATAAAATGATAATAATAAAAAGGATTTTACATAAACCTTAAATACATTCATACCTGGGCTGAATAATGATCTGTGTGACATAAAATATGCAAAAATATAATAAAACATATGTTTAAATGAGTAATTTAACGGCAAGAAATGATAACAAATCTAGGATCTACAAGGGTCATATACGTATCTCCACGGAAGTTGATCCCTGCATAGGGATAGTCATCTATCGCGACAATCCATCTCTGCCACCAACGAAAGAAGTCTGTTGGATAGGGGTTAGCCACCCTTCCCCCTCCCAGTATCTACATGAAATTGGCCCAGCGAAGCTGAGCCGGATCCCTAACTCCATGTGGAGCAATGTCAACTCTAGGGCTTAGCCCCGACACCTGCTCAAAAAAGAATGCACTCAGTATGCTGTCGAACCCAAAGTTTTGAACCCTTCCCATCTTGCAGTCACTGAGTTGTTTCTTCATGTTTCTTAGTAGTGAGTTACTCCATTCATATATCATAGGTCGCGTGCAATATATAGTGTAGAACATCATTGGCCTTGAGGCCTGGTGGAGTGATGCTAAACCTGTGATCCTTCCCAATTCCAATACTATGGCTTTCAGCCCCAAGTTATGGATTGAGTTTTTCGGGATTTGACTCCCAACCTTTTGTGTGTTAGGAAGGAAATACACAGCTATGTATTCTTCTATAGTAAACCCGTCTCCTAGCCCTCAGGATTGTAGGTTCACCACCTCCCCTCGATGGGACAAACCTGTGATAAAGTATATGTCCTCAACTTCTATGCTGAGTGACATGCCATCTAACTAAAAGGTCTTTGAGTTTGGATCCCAGTAATCCACTAGCAGTTGGAGTAGCCTTGGCTTAGCCCTCAAGTTACCAAGGTTCCAAAACTTATATAACCCACAAGCCCTCAGCGCTTGTTGAGCCATGAGATCAGACTGCACATCCTCTTCAACGTCACCATGTTCTTTCTCTCTCCATTCTAACACCATCCTGCATAAACATTACCAAGTTTCATGAGTAATTGCCTTTTAAAACCATGTTTGCAGCCCTGTATGCAACTGTTTTTGAAACAGTCGCATATGTACGCAACTATCGTGGTCTTTTCCACGTATACCCAGCCCTATACGCGGAAAAAGACCTGATTTATACATGGGGCGAAACGCAATATTTGGGATGGCCTATTAAAAAAATTGACCAATAAAGTTAAAAAAATTTGCATGAAAGTGAAAGAGGAGGGAATGAGTATTTACCTGGACCAAACACGGAATGATTTCGCCGGATGATGCTCTTGAAATCAGCTCTTTAAATTCTAGATACAAAAGAACTATGGTGGGTGAATTTTCAAAATGGTATGAAAATTTTTATTTTTTCACTATTTTATAGAAAACATTTTGAAATTTTTACCCACTTCCTATAGTTTTTTACTGTTTCTAACAATTTTGGACCATTTGGACTATTATGATGTTGTAGGAGCTCGTTTTGAGCGTGGTTTGACCAAGTCTTCTATATGTTCATGCCTATTACAGCTATCATTTCTAAACTGACATATAGGTTAGGATTTCACATCCGCCTGCATTTTTCATGACCTTATGACTGTTTCATCTTAACCATAGGTAAGAACCCATTCCATGATGTCACAGAACCTTCTTGATGCTGTTAGAAGTGGCATTATGTGAATGGTAGAGCTTTCCTATACATTGGTGCCCTAGTTAGATCCTATTTTGCATTTGGTGCCCATGCTGACATTTCTCCTTTAGGTTGTGGGGATCCCTTTTAGTCCCGCCATGTCTTTGAGCAAGAGCTTCATACTCCTCTTGAAATTTATGCTGGTTATTTCCCTAGGACTCCCTTGTATATATCAAATTGTAAATGCATTTTCATGAGTTTTTCTTTCCTTCTTGAGCTTTATGTCGGCTCCCTGACTTTGAGTTATCAGCCATATAGCTCGAGCTTGTCTCATGTCTAGCTAAGAAGAGCCTTTTCACATATCTTTTGTAGCTTGATCATCCCTTTTACCAAAAGGAGACCTTCCCCCGAGTGTCGTTATCCTGCACATATCTCCTTGCATTGACCATAGGCATGTTCCACTACTTGGAACTAGTTTGATTTTCCCCTGACACTCATCTCCTTCTAGATTTGTACTATAAATCACTTTTATTCTTTTTCAATATTTTCAAAATATCTTAAAAAGTCCAAAACAAATCAAAAAACCAAAAAGCAGGACTAGAAAAGATGTTATCTTTGGCAGTAGTCGAGTTGTGTCGCCTTCAAACAGAGCACTGTATATCACAACAGTTGGTTGGGTTATTAGTTTGAATTTAGGAGTTGTACTTGTTACTCTAAGTTTATCTCCACCAATTGGTTAAGTTTCTAGTCTTTATGGAGCCTTTGTTGATTCCTCCTCTATCACAGAGATGTCCCAGTTTGCATATCGAGTCCATGTTTCCTACCTTCAGTCACCATTCGCCTTTATTCTCTTGATCGAAGGAAGTTGAGGCATGAGTCAGCTATTCCTTAGTTATATTTACTTTGCATGTCGTTCATTCCCATTATTGTTACTGGTTTGTGCACATATTGTTCGATTTCTTCCACGTTATACAGCGTTGTTGAGTACCTCGTGTTGGTTGATGGGGGATTCCTTAATTCCCTCCTTCCAGTAGATTCCATTCCATCGACTTCAGATCATTTATTCTGGAATAAGAGTCTAGATTCATTTGAGTTCCTTGAGACTTACAGTCATCAATGGTAGGTTCTATTTCCATTGAAAGTTTTGGGAATACATCAATGTCCCCTGATAGATGGATTCTTCCAAGTGTTCGACCTTAACACATCTATTCACACTTATATTGCACTCTATACCTTGATTCCCATTTTCATTATTGGTGGGTGATCTTGCGTCTATTAACAGTATACATCAATGACCAGTAATCAGATGACGGACTACTATGTTTGACCTCAACACATCTATTCGCATAGTAGGACATGTACTCATAGCGATTCATGTAGAAGACCTTCCAGCTTGGTGGAATTCCATGTATGCTACCTCCTTGATCGTGCCAGTGTTCATGAGATATCAGCTCTCATGATTTGATTCCGGTGTATATCAGATATCTTCATCCACTATGGATATCTTGATCCATTGTTTATCTTGGCTATTATGGATATCTTGATCCTTTGTATATCTTCATCCAATTTGGAGAATCTGATCTATTGTATATTGTACGTGGCGATGACCACACATGTCACATTGTGTATATCATGCATTTTCATGGCCATTGTACTCTTATGTATTCGGGACTGCTATATGTATTTGTAGTCACATTCAGAGATTGATTTTTGTATTGCATTGATGAGTGGCCAGTTCTTCCACCTGGGTCTTCATTATTCCACTTCTAGGATGGATTTTATAATGTATTTCGGCCATCATGTTACCCCTTTGACCTCACACATTAGGGGACATCTGTTATAGTTGATTTTACCACACATGGTTGACCACATATTTATGGCCTTCCCTATCCCTCTCCAAGCTCTTTAGACCTCATGGACTTATATTATACTTTGGCGTTCCAATTTCATCCCTAAAAAACACAAGTTTATTGTTGTACATGGCTTTTAAACCCATACTCGCGTGTACACGTGACTTTTGACCTCAAACCCACATACATCGAGATGTGTGCTTAAGTCCAAATATTTTTGGATTTTTCCTCATAGGAGTCTGAATATCCTGACTCTTGGCCTTCCATATTCCTTGAGATCATTCGGATTCGACCCTCCATTACCCTTTTGGAGTGCTATATAAGGAACCCCTTGGATACATTGAAGAGAAAAAAAACTATAGTTCATTGTTTCCTCAGTTTGTTTATACTTTATTTTGCATCCATTTGTCCCTTTGGAGCATTTTGTGTTCTTCCCAAGCTTTCATTTTCTTGTGAGCTTGCTATCGAGAGATGGATGATTGAGGTGGTGGAGGCCCAGGTGGAGGACTCGGTTTCTCTGGTTTGTAGACATGCCGACAGAGGTTGTCACTATTGTAATATTTTATTTTATTAATAGAAATATATTTTCCAATCCAATTATGTGCATTTGAATATGAATATTGAATCCATGGATGTATTTAATTGCTTATACATTGTTGAATATATAAGTTAGAGTAGGCCTAACACATTATTATAGAGCATGCTTGTCTTGTTTGTTGTTGTTGAGAGAAAGTTTCTAATGCAAGCATGAATTGGAAAAGCTCAATAGGGTTCTGCTTCAACCACCTAGAACAAGGTATGATTCGGTATCTCTTAGTGTTAGGTGTTTGGTTTCTCTTGCATATTGGGAAAGATTGATTTCTAGTGTCAAACTTGTCTGTTGTGGTAAACCCCAAGCCATAGGAAGTTTCTCTCCGTAACAATAGGGAGAGAAAATATTCAAACCCTTGAGCCAATAGTGTTGAGACAAATGTCAATGGGAGCACCCACAAAGCTCTCAACTACCCTTTTTGACTTTTCTGCCCAATCATTTATTTCTTCCAGAAGTTGGTTGAGGTAGTCAATGCCTTGGGAGTGGAAGAGTATGGTAGTCAAATTCATATTGGGGAAAGCCATCATTTTTGAAAAATATGTTTTTGACATATTGGGAAAGAAAATACCCAAAAATGCATGCCCAAGCCATTATTCACTTGTGTTTTTATCTTCCTCACGCAGCTGGAGATAGATGGGGCATCTCATCCCATTTTTCTGCAATTACCTTCATTTTTCCATACCCAGAAATCCGTTTTTTTATTGTTGAGTGAATGGGAAGCGGAAAACCACCATTTGGGGGTTTTGGGAGGTTGATTTTTCTCCTGTATTTCCCAAGAACATTGTTGAAATTGTATTTCTCTCCCACTGGTTGATTTTCCCCATCGGCAATTTCATTTTTGGTTCCCAAAAATTTGTGTTTGTTTTTATGTTCATCCTTGTTTTGGTCTAAAAGACTTAGGAGTGGAAGAGGACCATAATTGGCTTGATAAACCTAGTGAAGAGAGGAACGTCACAAAGAGATCAAGAGGGGCTGGCTAATATTGTATGCACACCCTAAAGAGCACTAGAAGGGAAGGTATGACCTGAGGGAATGTGTAGCAATGAAGGGAATACTTCCTTATGTTGGGTGTGTAGGTATTGTGGAATTCCAAAGTAGATATATCTGGTGCAGGTGTCCATAGCTCTGTGGTTGAGCTCACTATCTTAGTAATTCTACCTTTCCACTACCTTAGCAGCCTGATAAACCCAACTGTAGATTGGCTTGGCTGACTTTTGATGTGCTTTTGGCTATGTGTGAGCATGTTGTTCCCTAGTTCCTTGTGGAAATCATGACCATATCAGGGGTGGAAGTGGTGTTGATAAATTGATGAGACCACTGGCATATGGTTGGGTGGAAAGTTGCAGTGACATAGCTAGTTGCAGGACAACTTCTTTTCAAGATAATTATCCTCTGTGTATTTAATTTCTACAACTATATTTTCTTGAGAATTATTATGAAAATGTTGAACGCTTGAATGAATAATTTTCTTCTGATGTATATTTGCATCTATTATGCACCTATATATGATGTTATATTTCAATACATTCTTTGTTTATGTTCATGGTTCTATATCCCTGGTATGATAGATAGAGCATCAGTTTAGGTCACTTCCTCTCCTTGGCGAGAGTAGAGGGGAGGGGATGTGACAGTCTGGCATCAGAGAAATAGTTGCAACATTGGGCCTAAATGGGAAAAGATGAATAGTTGCAGAGGTAAGAGCATCCTCTATTGAGCAGTGGCCAGCAGAGAAAGGAAAAAAAAGTTTCAAAATTTTTCTAACTATGGACATGTCGAAAAAACTTGGAGAGTTTTACCAATGCATATCAAAAGAACTAGGTGAGTTTTTTCGATTCATGTCAGCCAAAATCAATGAGTTTCATCGATACATCTCGGCAAGATCTACCGAGATCGCCGTGAAACAAAAAAAATTCTAAGTATCTTTCAAAAATTCAATGTCAACTGATTTGGATGAGTTTCGTCGATGTGTGTTGACATGAAAGGATGAGTTTTGCCGATGTGTGTCGAGTGAAGAAGATGTGTTTCATTGATACATCTCGACAATATTTGTCAAGATCTCCGTGAAAGAAAGAAATTTTTTCTAAGTGTTTGAAAATTTATGTCGACAAAACTTGGTGAGTTTTTTTGGTACATCAAAAGAAGAGGACGAGTTTTGACGATACATGTTAGGAAAACTCGACGAGTTTTGCTGACATATTGGAAGCAAAAGAGGAGTTTTATCGACACCTATCGGAAGAAATTGATAAGTTTTCCGAGGAAGAAAGAAAAATTTTCAAAAAAAATTGTAAGTGGGGAAATTTTCATGTCAGAAGAAATGGCTGAGTTTTGTCGATATGTGTCAGGAAAAATCAGCTAGGTTTTCTGACACATCAGAAGCAAAAGCAGAGTTTTTCCAATGTGTCAAAAGAAAAAGAAGATTTTTTTCGACACATTGGAGGAGAAAACAGATTTTTATCGATACGTCAGATAAAATCAGTAATTTTTGTCGACATGTCAAAAGGAAAAGTTGATTTTTTCTGACATATCGAAAGAAAAACCTAAGTTTTTCCGACATGTCAAAAGGAAAATTCAAGTTTTATCGATCGGCACAAGAAGGAAATCCCCCTTGACCCCCGTTGTCCCCCTGAGACAGATGTTGACTGTGAGAAAAGTCAATGTTTTGACAGGATGTCAATATAGGATTTTCCCAAATGAAGGTAAGTAATTTATGATTTCTGAGAATAACATGCAGCTAACAATTGTGTTTATGAACACCTTTTGCAGAATCATAGTCATATCAAAGGAAACATTCCACATGGTGCAGTTTGGAAAATTTTTATCTCAATTGGGCCAAGAAGATGATGATCATGGATGATTCACAAGATCCCTATGAGCTCGAGGCAGATGCCATGGGGGAGAACAGACAGGTTGGGAATGTTGAAACTGAATCCAATGGGAGAATATATCAAGAAACTTCCCCAAATATTACAGCCACCATGAGGAGCCTAAGGGTGGAGTTGCAAAGCTATAGAGAAGATAATGAAAGGATGATTAAATATCAGGAAGACCAAAATCAGTTGAATGTATCCATGCTATAGAGTTTGACAGATATCCAAAGGCAAATAAACTCTGGGAATCAGACAACGAATCCAGAAGGGAGTGGGAATATTTCAAGGAGAAATTCCCACAAGAAGACCAATAGCTCATGAAGAGTTCCTAAAGGTAGAACCCATACTCTAGAAATATCTTCTAGAGGGTCATCTGACTCTAAAGAATCCATTGGGTTTTTAAGCTCTTCATCTCATAAGAATAAGAGAAAGAGGTGTTACTAGAATAGTTTACATGGGGAAATCTAAGAAGGAAAATCCTCCTACATTTGATGGTGAGGCAAAATATGGTTAATAAGCTGAAGTGTAACATCCCCAACCCTCCAACTGGTGAAGAGGACACTACCATACATCAAACATTCAGGCATCTAGCCCCATGAACATGAACATACATACATGTAATGCTGAAGCATGATACTTAAAACATAAAAAATACTACGATGCATTAATCATTCATATTCATAGCAGAAGCAAACAACATGCATTCATATACAATTCAGCATTCAACATGTACATCAGCATTCATCAATGGTAAATATGATTGAATACACAATTTAGGCAATAATACTTATCTTATAGAGAACTTGTCCCGCAACCAGCTACGTTAGTGCAACGTTCCACCCAACCATAGGCCCGTGTGCTCTTTAATCTCTCAGCAACACTACCACCCCCAAGCTGGGCATGGTTCTCCAAGGAATAAGGAACTAACAGGATTACACATAGCCAAGGATATCAACACCGCAACGGTACCCAATTCATCCAAGCCAACACAGTTGGGTTTATTAGGCGAACAACAGATCAACCAAGCCAACAAATTTGGGTTTATCAGGCAATCCATGAGCTAGGAAAGGATAAATGCTAAGCTGGTGAGCTCATTGAAGAGCTAAGGAAACCTACACTAGAACTATCCTGGCTTCTAGGACACCCACACACACCCAAAACACAGAAATCAGTCATTTCTCTACAACGCAGTCCCTCAGACCTTGATCTCCCTTCTAGTGCTATTCAGAGGTTGTGGAGAAGAAAGGTATCCCACTAGCTCTGTTTGTTTGGTTCCTAAACCACCAAGTTTATCAAGCACATCAGGCCCTCATTCGCCACTCCAATGTAGTTCGAGGACAAAACCACTATGTGCATGCAGCAAAATAGCTATTCAAGCTTTAACAGGGGACAACAACTCCTTGAATCGTTCTTGGCTCTATCGTGGCCAAAACGATTCCATAGCAACCTACAATAGCCAAATCACATGGGAAAAACATAGTCTAGAAATCATGGCAAACAATAGCCCACGAACAACCATGAGCCCACAGCACACAATCCCCACTGCAATCACTGGAGAACTTACACTAACCGAAATGGGAAAGGAATAGGCTCCCAATCTATTCGTGAGGGAAAAATATGCAACCCATAGAACCACAAGCAAGCAATCCGTGAGGCAGAGAAGAACGAACTCCAATCAATGAATTGTGGCCCCCTTTTAACTCTGCTTAGCGTGAGGGAAAAATGAACAAACTCATTATCCAGATAGTGGACAGACCATCCGCAACCCAAAAGGCACGTCATTGAGAGAGAGCAGGCATGGGTGTAGTAGTGGTTTTCCTACCAGCCAACAACTACCCCAACTAACAACAGAATAACTAAGGTGGTGGTTGGATGAGACAAGGGAAGGTGAGCAAAAGAGTGGTGACACATGGTTTTTCCCCATGGATCAAGATTCGGCACTCCCCCCCTCCTTATCCTTAAGAATCATGCCCCTTCTCAATTTGGTTGCAGAGAACATAGCTGGTTGGGTTATTTAATTAAAAATGCATAGTTACATGATGCCACAATTTAATATGTATGCTACATGTCTCGATATACCACCGGTGACAATTTCTATCTGAAACATAACATAACGAAATCCATGGTGGGGCCTTTGACTTTAACTCCACACTATGATTATTTACAATATATGTATCATGTATATTTAATGCAAACGGGGTCAAAACTTGGGTGTTACATTCCCCTCCCCCTTCAATACCACTGTCCTCAGTGCTTTACAAAATTGAACAAAATGCTACACTAATACCGCCTCAGTGTTCCACAGACTTGAAAAAAAATGGATGTGCTAATCGCATGGCATCCTCCAGCTCCCACGTAGCCTCTTTAGGTCTGTAGTGCTCCCATTGCACCTTTACCTACCATATGGCTCGGTTCCGGAGCATTTTGACCTTCCTGTTGAGGATGCGCATTGGCTCGATTTGGAACTCTCCTTTGGGTTCCACCTAAATCACATCCCAATTTATCACATAATTAGGATCATGTACATATTTCTTAAGCAAAGAAACATGAAAAACATTATGAGCTCTAGTACTAGGAGGCAATGCAAGTCTATATGCAACAGGCCTTATTCTTTCAAGCACTTCAAATGGCCCACAATATCTAGGTGGTAGCTTGGCACAACTTCCAAGCTTCAAGGAACTCTTCTTTGCTTTTACTCTGAGGTAAACATGATCCCCAACACTGAACTCTCTGTTCATCCTATGATTATCTACATAGCTTTTCTACCTATCCTGTGCTACTTTCAGATTTTGTCTGATCTTTGCAACCTCTTGCTCCATTTCCTTGAGCAATTCTGGTCCAAGCACAACCCTGTTCACTGGGTTATCCCAAGTCACTGGTGTCTTACACCTTCTTCCATATAAAGCTTCATACGGACTCATCCCCAAGGATTCTTGCTATCCATTTTTATAAGCAAACTCTACCAAGTGTAAGTAATATTCCCACTTGGTTGTTTTGTCCATCACGTACATGCAAAGCATATCTTCAAGCACCTAATTAACTCTCTCTGTCTGCCCATCTGTCCAAGGATGGTATGCAGTGCTGAAGTTTAGCTTTGTACCCAAGTCCGCAAACAATCCCTTCCAAAAATTGGAAGTGAACTTGACATCTCTGTCAGAGACTATTGCCTTCAGCAATCCATGCAATTTGAAAATCTCCTTCATGAAGATCTTTGCAATGTCATCAATCTTATGCGTAGACTTTACTGGTATAAAATGTGTTGCTTTTGTCAACTTTTCTACCACAACCATGATGGAATCATGTTGTCTCCAAGTCATCGGCAATCCTGTAATAAAATCCATGGAAATAACTTCCCATTTCCATTCCGGAACTGGCAAAGGCTGCAACAAACCTACTGGATGTTGATTCTCAACCTTTACATGTTGACATTTCATGCACCTTGAAATGTATTCAGCCATACTATTTTTCATTCCTAGCCAAAAGTACTATTTTCTAGCTGTAGCAATTGTCTTCCAATATCCTAGGTGACCAGAATACGGAGCTTGATGGATTTCATCCATAACAACTCTCCTCAAATCTGCTACGTTCAAAATATAAATTATTCCTTTATAAGTAAGAAGTCCATCTTCTTCCAATTTATATCCCTCATACCTCTTCTCAAGACTTTGTTGCTGCAATTTGTCTTTTACCTGCTCATACCATTCATCTCCGGCAACATGATTAACAATCTGCTGCCTCAAATATGATTGGCAAATACTAAGAGATGCCACATGCATTTCCTGTACCTTCCTGCTGAGTTCATCAGCTACCTTATTCTCCTTTCCTTTTATGTGCTTGATTTTGAAATCAAACTCACATAAAATTCCATCCATCTCGCTTGCCTATCATTTAGAGTAGGTTGATCAAACAAATACTTCATACCACAATGGTCTGTCCTGAGCTCAAATCTTCTACCCATCAAGTAATGTATCCACATCTTGAGAGCATGCACTATGGTTGCAAGCTCTAGATCATGAGTGGCATAGTTCCTCTCATGTTCTTTTAGATTCCTTGACTCATAACATATCACATGGTTGTCCTGCATAAGGACTCCTCCAAGCCCTTTCTTGCATGCATCGGTACATACCACAAAATATTTCTCTGGATCTGCAACCTTCAATATTGGTGCACTGGTGAGAAGATTCTTCAACCGCTGGAAGCTTTCTTCACTCTTCGAAGTCCATTCTAACTTTATCTCCTTATTTTTCAAAGAATTGATGGCATGTGCAACCTTGGAAAATCCCTCAATGAATCTCCTGTAGTATCCTGCAAGTCCCATAAAATATCTTACATCATGTCACATTTCCTAGAGTAGGCCAATTCATAATGGCTTCAATCTTCTCAGGGTCTACTGATATACCCTCTTTTGAGATAATGTGACCCAAATACTGAATTCTATCTCTATAGAAGTCACACTTGCTCAGTTTTGCATACAACTGATGTTCTCTGAGTACTTGCAATGTCAATCTCAAATGCCCTTCGTGTTCTTCCTCATTCTTAGAATAAACAAGAATGTCAGCAAGGAAAACAACAACAAATTTGTCCAATTACTTGCTGAAGACATTGTTCATGAGGCACATAAATGTAGCTGGTGCATTTGTGAGACCAAATGGTACCACTACAAACTCATAATGTCCATACCTTGTCCTGAAGGCTGTCTTATGAATGTCTTCATCCTTGATTCTCACCTGATGGTAACCAAATCTCAAGTCAATCTTGGAAAATACCTTTGCTCCTCTCATTTGATCAAAGAGGTCATCAATCCTAGGAAAGGGATATTTATTCTTCATAGTAAATTTGTTCAACTATCTGTAATCAATACATAACCTGAGTGTACCATATTTCTTCTTTACAAATAGAACCGGTGCTCCCCAAGGAGACACACTCGGCCGGATATAATTCTTTTCCAACAACTCTTGCTGTTGCATCTTCAACTCTAGCATCTCCGGTGTACTCATCCTATAGGGTGTATTAGACAATGATGCTGCTCCTAGCACAAGTTCAATGGTGAAATCAATGTCCCTCTTTAGAGGAAGCCTTGGAATCTCATCAGGAAACACATCCTTAAATTCCTGTAACACTTTATAGTCCTCCAGCCTAGGAGTTTTATCTCATGTTGGTTCTAGAATATGAGTTGCATACAACTGGAAACCTTTCCTACATAAATTATTTAACTGCATTGGTGAAACCTACCTTACTGAAATTACCTTCGAAATACCTTTCACCACTACTGGGTTTCCTTCTTCATCTGTGCATTCAAAATTCTTGTTGTAACAGTCAAGCTTCACTCTGTGAGCTTCTAACCAATCCATTCCAATGAGAACATCATAGGAATGAAGCAGTAGAATGTTCAGATCTACACAAGTGATCAATCCATTCATAACCAATGGACATTTGTCGACCACTTCATCGACCTTTCTATTAGTCCCAGTGGCTAGCTGAACTAACCAAGATTTTATATGCTTTACCTTCTTAAAAGCACAAATATCCACTACTCTAGGAGTGATATAACTGTGAGTAGAACCAGGGTCAATCAAAATAGAAACAGATTTTTCAACAATCTTACCTGCAACTTCAACCACAGTTGACCGGTGATCTTCCTGGCAGTCCTCCAGTGCTGCATAAATTCTAGGGATTAGCCTTACTACTTGACCCACTGTTTCTGCTTCCTGAATGTTATAAGCTGGCCTTGCACTTTAATTCTCAAGTGGACAATATCTGCACAAGTGGGGTCCATCACATTTCCATCATTTGAGTGGACCTTTATTCTGTGGTGGCTCTTTAGGATTTCCACCTGTCACTCCAACTAGATTACTTGCAGCTTGGGATGGCTGCTTCTGCTGATTCCTGAATCTAGAAGGTTTGAAACCTTTCCTTCTTTGGTCAAACTTCTCATTCTTCTTGTCCTTCCATGCTTTGTGGTAATCAGGTTTACCTTTGCTTTGCTCATAGCAATACTTATTCTTTCTTATGGCTTCTTCAAGATTTATCGGTTCATAAAACTCAATCCTATCCTTGTAAGACTGAGGCAATCCACTGAGAAACCGTTGGATCCTTCACTTTTTCATCTCTGATGTACCAGACATACCTCAACAATTCCAAGAACTTGTTTGCATATTCATCCATGGTATGTTGTCCCAATCTCAGCTCATGGAACTCCTTGATCTTGTCATCATAATACCTGTCAGAGAGGTATTTCTGCCTGAAATACTTCTTGAACTGTTTTTACTTCAGTCTCCTTTCACTGATCTTCTTTACTTGCTTGAAGTGTTCCCACCAAATGGATGCTCTTCCATTCAAATTGAATATGGAAACTCTTGCCTTCATGTTTCCTGAATAATCCTACACTTGAAAGTACTTCTTTATCCCAAGGAGCCAAGCTTCAGCCTCTTGTCCAATCTTTATCTCACCATCAAATGTAGGAGGCTTAGCTTTCTTAAATTCATCCCGAGAGCGATCCCTATGGTGTCTTCTTCTTCTCCTTTTATGTGAATATGAGCTTGTATCCCCGCTGGATTCTTCAGAATTAGATGTGTTGGACGGATTAAAGTAACTGAGAGGGGGGGGGGTGAATCAGTTATATACCAAAGTGCATCTTTTTAAAGGATGTTTCATATTTATTATGGACATATGTTTAAACCATTCAACATATAGCAGCAAATTACATAACAGACAACATTCAATCACATCAACGAACACAAGACACAATGTTTTAATGAGGAAACAGTAAATACTCTTCTTCTTAAGAATGAAAGGTAAGATCCAACCCCTCTTTACATTCTTTTATTTTGCCTAAGCTTCAACCCAGACGAGGCTGCTACCTATGGAAGCTCCAACTTCCAATTATACAAGCACCAACTTGTTTCTATTTTCTGGCAACAACCAGAAGGATGCTACAACACCCCAGAGAACTCTTGTGAATTATAGAATGAATCAAACCCTTACAACCCCTCACTGTCTATGACTAGGCTTTATAAATCAGCATTTACATTACGATTCTGAATTAGACAGTATTGCAGATATTCACAACAGATGTTATAATTCTATCTCTGTACATTTTTCTCTGTTTATCATCAAGACTAAGGACATACAGAACTCACCAAGATTGTCACTGTATCATTCTTATATTATTTCTCATCCGGACTCTTCATACTCTGCAACTATCATCGTATCCAGCTCTTCAATCCTTTTCTGCAATGTGCTCAATCTCTTATATTCGAAATTACCTTATTGGACAACGCCCATTTTCTCATCTGCTTGCTACAATATATATATACATATTCCAGTCGATTCCCATTCTCTCCGTTCATTACAGAAACAGTTACGGACTCTTCATTTTCCATCTAATTGCAAATGAGAAACAATTAATAGGTCTCGAATGCTGATCTATACAAAACTATTCACATTCCATGAATATCATAGATTCTCAAAAATCTCTAACTGACAAAAAATTTAAGTCCTTCGAATGCCCAGTTTGCCTAACTCTCTGCATTCCACGAATAGCCATTCTCTGCTCTGCAAGGCCATGTCACGCCACTTCTTGCCAATGCCATGCCACACTGGGGTTTTAAATGTTTGAATCGGAGATTTATCTGCTTATCCTCCCGTCGTTGCGAAAATATAATCGACTTCAATCTCGATATTCTTTTATGATGCATTTGCCTTAGTCGGCTGAATGTTTGGTTTCGTGTCGAAACATTTTTTTCTTTCAATCTCCGCCGTTGCGGCTCCATAATGGCTAACCATTCGACTCATAACGTTTTCGACACTGATAGACCTACCGCGGAGCCCGTAGTCTTCCGTCTTCCACCATTGTGGCTGCATAATGTGCTAACCATCCGACTCATAAAGTTTCCAATGCCAATAGACCTACCGCGGAGCCCGTGGTCTTTCCGTCTTCCACCGTTGCGGCATCCGTTCCACTCCGACTTCCGATGTTTTGAAGCCCCGATGTTTTGGCTCCCATTCCACTTTTTTCTTCGACGTTGCAGAAGGGGATGTCCTTCCGACTTCTAATGTTTTAAAGCTTTGGCGTTGCGGCTCCCGTTCCACTTTTCGCTCCGACGTTGCGGCTGCAAATGAGACTATTCTTCCGCTCGCCGATATTTTTGTTTTCCGCATTGTTGCCGATCCTTGTGTTGTGGACTTCCGCTGTTTCAGATGAGAAAGTTACTATCCTTCCGCCGTTGCGGCTCCTGATTTCACTATCACGCCGACGATAATATCCTGATTCATCTATTTCGCTATTCCGCTCGTTCTGTTCTTCGCTATGTAACATTAAGTATTGATTACATGTATGTTCCACCTGCTCTATTTTAGATCCTTCCCATTCTGTATAGTGTGATGAAACTATTCTTTAAAGCTCTGTTTTATATATGTGAATCGCTGTATAGATGTAACACTGTGTTTCAATGAGACTTCGTATGTTAAGCTCCATGGTATAGAATAACACTGAGTTTCAATATAATGTTGTATCCATGTGTTTCGATGTGTAACATTTAGAGCTGTGACATTATTCTCATCTGTGGCTGTAACATTAACATTTGCTTCATTACTACTGTGACTTCCTTTGATTCATCCTGTTGTGGCTTTGCCTGTGAGTGAAACATTCAAAGTTTGGCATATGGCAACATTTAGACTATGTAGAAAAACTGGCTAACAAACTCCCCCTTTGACATGATGACAAAATTTGAAAGCTTTCTCCCCCTTTTGACATCCATGGCAAAGATAGAAAGAGAACTCCCCCTGTGAATATGTCTCCCCCTGTCACTGTAATGTGAATGAGAAAATATTCAGAGAGGACAAACCCCCAACTGAGCTCGAAGCATTTCAAACTGAGATTTGGGAAGAGGCTTAGTGAAAATATCAGCAATCTGGCCTTTTGTTCCAACATATTCAAGCTTAATAACTTTGGACAGCACCTGCTCTCTCAGAAAATGATATTTGATGGGTATGTGTTTAGTCTTTGAATGCATCACTGGGTTCTTTGAAATGCTTATTGCACTTGTATTATCACAGAAAATGGGAATGGGATCATCATTCTGTATGTGCATATCCTTCAACATCTGCTTCATCCAAATAATCTGGGTGCAACATCCTGCTGCTGCTATATACTCTGCTTCAGTTGTAGATAATGAAACAGATGATTGTTTCTTACTGGACCAGCTTACCAAACAACCTCCAAGAAAGAAGGCAGCACCACTGGTACTTTTCCTGTCATCAACACATCCAGCCCAGTCAGCATCAGTAAATGCATATAAGTCCAAAGAGTTATCTTTTGGATACCATAAACCATGATTTGTTGTTCCTTTTAAGTATCTGAAAATCCTCTTTACATCGAACAAGTGACCATTCTTAGGTGAAGCCTGAAATATTCCAACCTGACAAACAGCATGCATAATGTCTGGTCTAGTTGCTGTAGCATAGAGTAGACTGCCAATCATAGATATGTACATAGTCTGGTCTACATCTCCAGAGTCATCATCTTTACTGATTTTACATCCAGTGACCATAGGTGTACCAACTGGCTTACAGTCCTCCATTTTGAATTTCTTTAACATTTCATTAATGTATTTAGTCTGAGAGATAGAGATACCTCTGTCACATTGATTGATTTGTAATCCAAGAAAGAACTTCATTTCTCCTAGCATAGACATTTCGAATTCCTACTGCATGCTTTCAGCAAACTTTGTGCTCAGTCTATCATTGTCACTCCCAAAAATTGTGTCATCAACATAAAATTCTA
>LPNX010315382.1:0-313439 GCA_001517045.1 Pseudotsuga menziesii | reverse complement strand
GGTCTAGGAACTAGTTCCCAGGTATGATTCTTTTCGATTTGACTAAGCTCTTCCTTCATAGCATTTACCCAATGTTCATATTTGATAGCTTCATTCACATTTTTTGGTTCAGTCAGAGAGAGAAGTGATACCTGCTTTTCAAGGATGGGTTGTTGTCTTTTACTTCTTGTCTCGACACCTGAGTTTACAGCCCCAATAATCAATTCTTCAGGGTGATTTTTCTGTATTCGACTACTTGGAGATTTTGTTGAAATTACATTTTTTGAAGGACGGAAGAATTGTTCACCATCACATGTAGATCTGTCGCTGTCATCATCCTTAACCTCTTCTATTTCATCCTCTTCATCATCTAACTTGTGCTTGTCAAATATATCATGAATCTCAAACTCCTTTTGCTTAGTCTTTGTTTTTAAGAATGCAGATTCATCAAATGTTACATCTATTGCTTCAACGATATTTCTTAGTCTGAAATTATAACATTTATATGCTTTTCTAGAACAGGAGTAGCCAACTAATACTCCATCATTGGTTCTAGAGTCTAATTTTCCCAAATGTGGATCTACTCGTTTGATATAACACTTACAGCCAAAAATCCTGAAATGTTTAACGTTGGCTGGTCTTCCTTTCCACATTTGATATGGCGTGACAGACTGGTTTTTTCTTAACAGACGTCAATTCAGAATGTGAACTGCTGTGTGAATAGCTTGAGGCCAAATCACATTACTCAACTTTGCTTCATGGAGCATGGTTCTAGCCATCTCTACTACTGTTATGTTTTTCCTTTCTACTACCCCATTCTGCTGAGGTTTTTTAGTCACAGAGAAGTGTCTCTTTATCCTGTTCACATCACAAAATTTGTTAAATTCATTTGACATGTACTCTCCTCCATTATCATATCTCAGGCACTTTATTTTCTTATCACATTCATTTTCAACAAATTCTTTAAATGTTTGAAAACAGTCAAAAGCTTCAGATTTATTTTTCAATAAGTAAAGCCAAGTCATTCTAGTGTAATCATCCACAAATAATAAGAAATACTTTTCTCCTTTCATCCCGTTTGTTCTCATGGGCCCACAAATATCAGTATGCACTATCTGAAGCGAGTTAGTTGTGGAGTATTCTTTTGTTTTAAATCTGATTCTTGTTTGTTTCCCATGTTGGCATTGCTTGCACACTGAACCTAAGAGATTCTTTAAAGATGGTAAATCTCTTACAGTTTCATTCTTACTCATATTGATCAGATTATCAAAATTGATGTGACCTAGTCTCTTGTGCCACAACCATCTTTCATTCTCATTACTAAGACAGCATTCATTCTTTTTCTCATCTAGAATATAGACATTGCTTGAACTTCTTGTGCCTGTACCTATTAGTTTATCTATTTTCACATCTCTAATTTGACATCCATTTGAATCAAATATCATGTAGCGTCCCTTATCACATGTTTGACTAACACTCAGCAAGTTGTGTTCCATGTCTTCTATCAACAGGACATTTTCAGCCAAGTTTTTATTACTGTTTAAACATACGGTCCCTCTTCCAATTATTCTAGCTGTCTAATCATTCCCAAATGTGACAGACCCCTCTTTTCCTTTGTCTAGTTTGATAAACAAATGTTTACTTCCTGTCATATGTTTGGAGCATCCACTGTCTATTATCCATTTGATTTTATGTTCAGCTTGCAGGGCTACGTTACATTTTTCAGCCTTCAGATTTTCAGTCTTCCTTTTCCAGATTTGAGTTTGTTGATGAGTATAGATGGGTTTACTAACTTTCTGAAAGTTAGTAGGACAATTTATTGAAATATGGCCAAAATTTTGACACTTATAGCATTATGTTTCATGATTCAGAACATCAAACCTGTTTCTGTTTTGACTTGTCAAATCTATCCTTTTTCCATAACCATGTTTGGGCTTCTCATAACCATTATGTTCAGATATATTTCTTGAAAACTTATCACACAATGTAGACTTGTGTCCATAATTGTAACAGAAAAAACAATAGCCATTGAATTTGTATTGATACCTGTTAGGTGTTCTTCTCTGAACATTTGGTCTTGACTTTTCTTCGTGTGTCTCAACCACTGACTTCTTATCAGCCCCTTTCTCATTCTTCTTTTCTGTACCTGTTGCTTTCACATCTGAACTAGAACACTCATTAGTCACTGCTGCCTTATAACCAAGTCCAGTTTTATCATTTATAGATCTCTGACTTTCTATTATCTGATCTAGAATTGATGAACTGTGATTCATGTTACTTTCCTGAACCTTCTTCCTTAATAAGACAACTTCTAATTTCATCTTTTCAATCTCTTTATCCTTTTCAATAATTAATTTATTTAGAGATTCTTTAGTGATTCTAGCTTCTTCCAGTTTTAGTTTTAATTCACTCATCATTGCTTCAGTGCTTTCAAATGAATCATTTGATTTTTTCATCTCATCCTCAAGTTCTTTAACATTTCTCTTAAGATGTCTACATTCTTTTCTTTCTCTTCTTAAATCACATAGAGCACTTACCAATTCTGCTTCCAAATCCACTTCACCGTCTTCTTCCTCTTCAGGCTGGTCTTTCTGATTTTCCAAAGCCATAAAGAGATTCTCATCTGACTGATCATCACTTTCATTGAAATCAGATATATCACTTTCTTCTTTAGTAAATAAACTCTTCTTCTTGAAAGTACGTCTATTGAAAGACTTCTTGTATTTATTTTTGTATTGCTTTGGATTTTTACTGCTTTCTTCCTCATTGTCAGAGTTCTTACTATATGGAAATTTGGAAGCAAAGTGGCCTATTCTACCACATCCAAAACATTTCAAAGGAAGCTTACCTTTGAACTTACCTGTACCTCTTTTTAAGCTCTTGAAAAAATTTGCTTCTTCTTCATCTTCTTCTGCTTTTTCAGAATGGTTCACTTCTTCTTCTTTCTTCTTCTTCTCCTTCTTTGCTGCTTTGAATGCTGCTTCTTTCTTGGAAGAAGTCTCACCAGAAATTCTCATTTCATATGCAGTCAGTATTCCACTAAGTGTATCCATATCTAAGGTATCTAAATCTGCTCTTTCTTCTAATGCAGAAACCTTAGGATTAAATCTAGAAGGAAGAGATCTAAGAACCTTTTGTACAATAGCTTCATCTTTAATATTTTGTCCTAGCCCTCTCATTGTATTGGCAACTTCATTTATTCGAAGGAAATAAGTGGCTATATCTTTAGATTCTTCCATTTTCAAACTTTCAAATTGAGATCTATATGTTTGTAATTTGGCATTTTTAACTTTAACATCCCCTTCATAGACTGTTTTTAGTTTGTCCCAAATTTCTTTTCCTGAGGAACAGTTCATTACTTTAACAAATTCTGAAGCTGCTAGGCCTCCTAGAATACCATACATAGCCTTTGAATTACTCTCATAGAGTTTTATACTTATAGGATCTGTTGGAATAGTTGCTGGAACATTATATGTATTTAAACAAGCTTGCCATACATCAACTCCTTGAGACTATAGAAACAGTTTCATTCTTATACTCCAAAAGGAATAATTATGTCCATCAAACAGAGGCAGTCCATGTTTGGTAAATTCTGATTTCTTGTCCATTGCTTAGGATCTAGCTTCCAGCGGTTAAACTGATTTGAAACAACCTCGCTATAATACCAATTGTTGGATGGATTAAAGTAACTGAGAGGGGGGGGGAATCAGTTATATACCAAAGTGCATCTTTTTAAAGGATGTTTCAGATTTATTATGGACATATGTTTAAACCATTCAACATATAGCAGCAAATTACATAACAATCAACATTCAATCACATCAACGAACACAAGACACAATGTTTTCATGAGGAAATAGTAAATACTCTTCTTCTTAAGAATTAAAGGTAAGCTCCAACTCCTCTTTACATTCTTTTATTTTTCCTGAGCTTCAACCCAGACGAGGCTGCTACCTCTGGAAGCTCCAACTTCCAATTATACAAGCACCAACTTGTTTCTATTTTCTGGCAACAACCAGAAGGATGCTACAACACCCCAAAGAACTCTTGTGAATTACAGAATGAATCAAACCCTTACAACCCCTCACTGTCTATGACTAGGCTTTATAAATCAGCATTTACATTACGATTCTTAATTAGACAGTATTGCAGATATTCACAACAGATGTTATAATTCTATCTCTGTACATTTTTCTCTGTTTATCATCAAGACTAAGCACATACAGAACTCACCGAGACTATCACTGTATCATTCTTATATTCTTTCTCATCCAGACTCTTCATACTCTGCAACTATCATCGTATCCAGCTCTTCAATCCTTTTCTGTAATGTGCTCAATCTCTTATATTCGAAATTACCTTACTAGACAGTGCCCATTTTCTCATCTGCTTGCTACAATATATATATACATATTCCAGTCGATTCCCATTCTCTCCGTTCATTACAGAAACAGTTACGGACTCTTCATTTTCCATCTAATTGCAAATGAGAAACAATTAATCGATCTTGAATGCTGATCTGTACAAAACTATTCACATTCCATGAATATCATAGATTCTTAAAAGTCTCTAACTGACAAAAACTTTAAGTCCTTCGAATGCCCAGTTTTCCTAACTCTCTGCATTCCACGAATAGTCATTCTCTGCTCTGCAAGGCCATGTCACGCCACTTCTTTCCAATGCCATGCCATGTTGGGGTTTTAAATGTTTAAATCGGAGGTTTAGCTGCTTATCCTCCCATCATTGCGGAAAGATAATCGGATTCAGTCTCGATATTCTTTTCCGATGCATTTTCCTTAGTCGGCTGAATGTTTGGTTTCGTGTCGAAACATTTTGTTCTTTCAATCTCCGCCGTTGCGGCTCCATTATGGCTAACCATTTGACTCATAACGTTTTCGATGCCGATAGACCTACCACAGAGCCCGTAGTCTTTCATCTTCCGCCGTTGCAGCTGTATAATGTTCTAACCATCCGACTCATAAAGTTTCCAACGCCGATAGACCTACCGCGGAGCCCGTGGTCTTTCCGTCTTCCACCGTTGTAGCTCCTGAAAGCCTTTATACCTCCGCCATTGCGGCTCCCGTTCCGCTCCAACTTCCGATGTTTCGGCTCCCATTCCACTTTTCGCTCCGACGTTGCAGAAGGGGATGTCCTTCCGACTTCTGATGTTTTAAAGCTTTGGCCTTGCGGCTCTCGTTCCGCTTTTCGCTCCGATGTTGCGGCTGCAAATGAGACTATTCTTCCGCTTGCCGATATTTTTGTTTGCCACGTTGTCGCCGATCCTTGTGTTGTGGGCTTCCTCCATTTCGGATGAGAAAGTTACTATCCTTCCACCATTGCGGCTCCTGATTTCGCTATCACGCCGACAATAATATCCGGATTCATCTATTCCGCTATTCCGCTCGTTTTGTTCTTCGCTATGTAACATTAAGTATTGATTGCATGTATGTTTCTCCTGCTCTGTTTTAGATCCTGCCTATTCTGTATAGTGTGATGAAACTATTCTTTAAAGCTCTGTTTTATATATGTGAATTGCTGTATAGATGTAACACTGTGTTTCAATGAGACTTCGTATGTTAAACTCCATGGTATAGAATAACGTTGAGTTTCAATATAATGTTGTATCCATGTGTTTCGATGTGTAACATTTAGAGCTGTGACATTATTCTCATCTGTGGCTGTAACATTAACATTTGCTTCATTACTGTTGTGACTTCCTTTGATTCATCCTGCTGTGGCTTTTCCTGTGAGTGAAACATTCAAAGTTTGGCATATGGCAACATTCAGACTGTGTAGAAAAACTGGCTAACAAGATGATCCATTAGAAGTCCTTCTCCTTCTCCTAGTGATGTTCTTACTGCCTTCTGGTTTTGTTGTACCTCGTTCAGAGTCTATCTTTCTCTGCAAATCTGTCAAACTCTGCAACATGGTAGAATTCAACTGATGCTACTCTTCTTGGGATTTAATCAAGCTTCTCATGGTGGCTGCAATATCGGATAGTGTCTCTTGGAATATCCTTCCATTAGAATCTATGTCATCATTTCCATTGTGGACATATTCTCCCATGGCATTTCCTGCATGCTTGTAAGAATCCCGAGCATCATACCCATCATGGGTTCTCATGATTGAACCACCTTTTGCTTTACTGTTCTTCTTGGAATACTAATCTTGGATGTTGTCTATAATTCTACAAATGTGTTAGTATCAAAATATTAGATGCATATCATTAATATAAATCAAAACTACTTACCTTCCTCTTTTGGAAATTCATAAAACAACAATTTTACTTAAAACACAAAAAATTCCCTCTTCCTTTTCAGCCCTGTGACCACTGATAATCTGTTGAAAGCCTACTGAAAGATAGTTGAAAAATGCTTGAAAAATCACTGAGAAGTTCCCTCAAAAAACCCAAATCTCCTTTGGCCCAATCGGACCTCTTCCCTGCTAACTCTCCAGCGTTTCGGTGGGAAAACCAACTAAACTTCCGATCTACATCAGCGATGTCAACGAATGCTCATCGGGTCTTCTCCTTACTAACATTTCAATGTTTTGGTGGCTGAAACCTCTAATTTTCTCCACTGTATCAGCGGGTTGCTTGTCTATTTCCTTCCACCATATCGGGCCTACAGTGGTCTACTATTCTGAGTTTTATCGACGATCCGCTTGACTAACTTCATCCGCCATATTGGGTCCATAATGATCTAACAGTCCAAACTTTATCTGTGGGGAAACCAACTAATCCACTGCATCGACAGTTGGGTGCACTGGGCATTGAGCAGTTATTCCTTTCGATTTTCACAATGGCGACCCACGATATTTCTATGTCTTCCACAGCCATGGGCCTAATGGCAGTCGGAACAACTATCCATCGGAGGAATAGTCTACTCATTAGCCACAATGGCGTACATTTTATCAACTAACTTTATATGATGTATCTCATCGGCAACTGAATCATCTAAGCATCGGCAATGTGATCAACTAACCATCACCGATGGCTGATGATTCTACGACTTAGAAAAATTTTCAAATTTTTTCTCTTTAGTCTTCTTTTCCACCGCTTCATCGGCTCAACCATCTCTTATTCTCCACCAATCCGTTTAAATATCTATCAGCGAAACCTTCCTTTGTCTTCTGCTGACTTCGTCGGCTCCATCTTCCCCTATACATCACTAATCAAATCAACTATTTGTCACCACTTTAGTTATGTATCAGAACCCAGAACTACTATTCACTAAACACCTCGGCATCGATGAGTGGAAGGACTAATGCATCAGTAGAATAGTTCACTCAGCAGCTGCAATGGTGGTTCATCATCATTGAACCTTTTCTGATCAACGATCTGAAGCGCAACTTAGTCGGCATTGGCAGTCGAAACCTGTAACTGTCAGAAGCTTAGTGCTCTAAACCTCCACAACGGCGGGCGCGCGAACCACTAACTCCTTTCGATGTTCATCGGCGACCAGTACAACTAACATTTTTTGATGGCCGATGATCTCATGCCTTAGAGAAATTTTTGAAAATGTCTCACCTTATCTTTCGCCGCATCGGCCGTCAGAGAAACTATCCTCTACGGAATCGATGGTTGGAGGCTCTAACAGTCGGGAGAATAGTTGTTTAGGTAGCTGCAATGGAAGCACAAGCTCATCTATGCTCTTCCAATGTAGTCTTCATACTTTTGTAGTGTCGGCAACCTGATCCTCTAGGCATCAATGATGCGATCAACTAATCATCGCCGATCGCTGACAATTTCATTACTTCGTAAAATTTCAAAATTTCTCCCCGTGGCAGGTGAGCTTTAGACTAACACTTCCGCGGTGTAGGAGGACCTTCTCACTTAGTCCTCCAATGTACCGATAGTAAACGAACGCAACCTTTCCTCAATTTCCTTCCGATTACTTTCTGTTGGGTGGCCTTCCCACTAAGGGCTCCGCTGCATCGGAAGAACTTGTCACTAAGTTTTCAGATGAGCCGACAATTCTGGCACTTAGAAAAATTTTGTGAATTTTCCTATCATCAACCATTTTCTCCTGGTTTCTTCTAGTTAATAAGCAACCTGCCTCTGTTAACTGCATATTCACAACCCATTCAGGACCATGCTACAACCAGAGCTCTGATACCACACTTTAACGTCTTCAACCCTCCAATCGATGAAGAGGATGCAACCATACATCAAACATTCGGGCATCTAGCCCCATGAACATGAACATACATACATGTAATACTGAAGCATGATACTTAAAACATAAAACATACTATGATGCATTAATCATTCATATTCATAGTGGAAGAAAACAATATGCATTCATATACAATTCAGCATTCAACATGTACATCACCATTAATCAATGGTAAATATGATTGAAGACACAAGTTCAGCAAGAAACTTATCCTATAGAGAACTTGTCCTGCAACAAGCTACATCACTGCAATGTTCCACCCAAACATAGGCCAATGTGCTCTTTAATCTCTCAGCAACACTGCCACCCCTGTGTCAGGCATGATTCCCCAAGTAATAAGGAACTAACAAGCTTACACATAGCCAAGGATATCAACACCACAAGGGTACCCAGTTCATCCAAGCCAACACAGTTGGGTTTATCAAGCGAACAATAGATCAACCAAGCCAACAAAGTTGGGTTTATCAGGACATCCAGGAGCTGGGAAAGGCTAAATGCTGAGCTGGTGAGCTCATTGAAGAGCTAAGGACACCTACACTAGAACCATCTTGGATTCTAGGACACCCACACACACCCAACACAAGGAAATCAGTCCTTTCTCTACAACGCAATCCCTCAGACCCTGATCTCTCTTCTAGTGCTATTCAGTGGTTGTGGAGAAGAAATCCATCCCACTAGCTCTGTTTGTGTGGTTCCCAAACCACTAGGTTTATCTAGCACATCAGGCCCTCATTCGCTACTCCAATGCAGTCCAAGGAAAAAACCACTATGTGCATGCAGCAAAACAGATATTCAAGCTTTAACAAAGGAAAAAAACTCCCTGAATCGTTCTTAGCTCTATCATGGCCAAAAAAATTCCATAGCAACCTACAACAGCCAAATCACATGGGGAAAACACACTCCAGCAATCATGGCAAACAATAGCCCACGAACAACCATGAGCCCACAACACACAATCCCCACTGCAATCACTGGAGAACTTACACCAACCGAAATGGGAAAGGAACAGGCTCCCAATCTATTCATGAGGGAAAAATATGCAACCCATGGAACTGGAAGCCAGCAATCCATGAGGCAGAGGAGAATGAACCTCAATCAATGAATTGCAGCCCCCTTTTAACTCCGCTTAGCGTGAGGGAAAAATGAACAGACTCACGATCCGGATAGTGGATAGACCATTCGCAACCCAAAAGACACGTCGTGGAGAGAGAGCAGGCATGGGCGTAGTAGTGGTTTTCCTGCCAGCCAACAGCTGCCCCAACTAACAAAAAAATAACTAAGGTAGTGATTGGATGAGATAAGGGAAGGTGAGCAAAAGAGTGGTGACACATGGATTTTTCCCCATGGCTCAAGATTCAGCACTCCCCCCTCCTTATCCTTAGGAATCATGCCCCTTCTCAATTTGGTTGCAGAGAACATATCTGGTTGGGTTATTTAATTAAAAATGCATAGTTACATGATGCCACAATTTAATATGTATGCTGCATGTCTCGATATACCATCGGTGACAATTTCTATCTGAAACATAACATAACCAAATCCATGGTGGGGCCTTTGCCTTTAGCTCTATACCATGATTATTTACAATATATGTATCATGTATATTTAATGCAAACAGGGTCAAAACCAGGGTGTTACATGAAGCTTGGCTTCTTGGGATGATAAAGTATTTCCAAGTCCAAGACTACTCTGGAAATATGAAGGCAAGGGTAACCATCTTCAAATTAAATGAAAGAGCATCTATATGGTGGGAGCACCTCAGGCAAGTGAAGAAGATCAATGAAAGAAGAATTGTGTAGAAACAGTTCAAGAAATATTTCAAGTAGACTTACCTCTCTGATAGGTACTATGATGATAAGATTAAACAGTTCCATGAGCTGAAATTAGGAAAATTGACCATGGAAGAATATGCAAACAAATTCTTGGAACTACTAGGGTATGTCAGGTATATTCAAGATGATAAGGAGAAAATTCAGCATTTTATAAGTGGGATACATGAGGCATATAAAGATAGGATTGAGTTTGATGAACCTCAAACTCTAGAAGAGGAAATAAGGAAGGCCAAGTATTGCTATGATCAAAACAAAAGAAAACATGATTACCATAAGGCATGGAAGGAAAAGAGGAATGAGACGTTTGACCAAAGGAAGAAAGGTTTAAAACACTCTAACCTCTGAAATCAGCAAAGGAAACCATCAAAAGATGTGACTAAGATAGCCAAAGTGATGGGAGACAAGCCAAGAGATCCAAAGGATTTAAGAGAACCACTTCAATGTTGGGAATGTGGAGGAGACCATATTCTTAGGAACTGTCCGCATCAGAATGGGAATGTAAGACAAGTTCACAACATCCACGAAGATGAAATTGTGGGTCAAGTGGTGAGGACCATCCCTAGAATCTATGGAGCACTAGAGGACCACCAGGAAGATGATCAATCAACTGTGGTTGAAGTTGAAGGTATGATTACTGAGCAATCTGTTTCTATTTTAATTTACCCAAGGTCTACTCACAGTTATATCACTCCTAAAATTGTTGATATTTGTGCTTTTAAGAAATTAAAGCATAGAAAATCATGGTTAGTTCAACTATCCACTGGAACCAAGAGAAAAGTTAGTGAAATTGTGGAGAAATTTCCATTGGAAATGGATGGGCTATTCACTTATGCAAACCTGAATATTCTTCCACTCGGTTCCTATGATGTTCTCATTCCAATGAGAACATCATAGGAACCAAGTGGCAGAAATCTTATTGGTTCCTAAGAGGCATTCCAAAGGTGATTTCTGTCAGGAAGGTTTCAGCAATGCATTTGAAGAAGTTATGTAGGAAAGGTTGTCGATTTTATGCAGCCCGTGTTTTGGAGGCAACATAAAATGAAACTTCAAGGTTGGAGGACTATCCCGTATTGCAAGATTTCAGGGATGTTTTTCCTGATGAGATTCCAGAACTTCCTCCAAAGAGAGAAATTTATTTTACAATTGAACTTGTGTTGGGAGCCGCATGATTGTCCAAGACACCCTACAGGATGAGAACACCAGAATTACTAGAGTTGAAAATGCAATTACAAGAGTTGTTGGAAAAGAAATATATCAGGTCGAGTGTGTGCCCATGGGGAGCACCAGTTCTATTTATGAAAAATAAAGATGGGACACTCAGGTTATGTATTGACTATAGGAAGTTGAATAAATTTACTGTGAATAATAAATATCCATTACCTCGAATTGATGACCTTTTTTATCAAATGAGAGGAGCAAAGGTATTTTCAAAAGTTGACTTGAGTTCTGGTTACCATCAGGTAAGAATAAAAGAGGAAGATATTCATAAGAAAACATTTAGAACAAGGTATGGGAACTATGCGTTTGTGGTGGTACCATTTGGTCTCACAAATTCACTAGCTACATTCATGTGTCTAATGAATAGTGTTTTCAGTAAGTATATGGACAAGTTTATTCTTGTCTTCCTATATGACATTCTTATTTATTCTAAGAATGAAGAACATTTGATAATAGCATTGCAATTGCTAAGGGAGCATAAGTTGTATGCAAAGTTGAGAAAATGTGACTTTTATAAAAATAAAAATCATTATTTGGGTCACATTATCTCATACAAAGGAATATATGTGGACCCTGAGAAGATTGAGGCCATTACGAATTGGCCAACTCCAATAAATGTGACTGATGTGAGATCCTTTATGAGACTTTCCGGGCACTACAAAAGGTTCATTGAAGGATTATCCAAGGTCACACGTTCAATCACTTCTTTGCAAAAGAAGGGGATAAATTTTGACTGGACACCAATATGTGAATAAAGTTTTCAACGAATGAAGAATCTTCTTACGAGTGCACCAATTTTGAAAATTGCAGACCTAGAAAAAGACTTTGTGGTGTGTACCGATGCATGCAATCAAGGACTTGGAGGAGTTCTTATGCAAGACAACCACGTGGTATGCTATGAGTCAAGAAAGTTGAAGGATCATGAGAAGAACTATGCTACTCATGATTTAGAACTTGTAGCCATAGTACATGATTTAAAGATGTGGATACATTACTTAATGTGAAGGAAATTTGAGCCAAGGATAGACCATTGTGGTCTGAAGTACTTTTTTGATCAATTTACTTTAAATGCTAGGCAAGCTAGATGGTTGGAAATTTTGTGTGAATTTAATTTTGAAATCAAACACATAAAAGGAAAAGAAAGCAAGGTGGTTGATGCACTCAGTAAGAAAGTACATGAAATGCATGTGGCATCTCTTAGTACTTGCCAACCATATTTGAGGCAGCAAATTATTAACCATATTGTTGAGGATGAAGTGCACATGCAGATAAAGGACAAGTTGCAGCAACAAAGCCTTGAAAGGAAATATGAGGATTATAAATTGGAAGAAGATGAACTTCTTACTTACAATAATAGAATTTATATTCCAAATGTGGCATATTTGAGGAGGATTGTTATGGATGAAATCCATCAAGCTCCATATTTTGGTCACCCAGGATATCAGAAAACAATTGCTACATCCATAAAGTAGTATTTTTGGTCAAGAATGAAAAAGGACATTGCTTAGTATATTTCTAAGTGCATGAAATGTCAGCAAGTAAAGGTGGAACATCAACACCCAGCAGGATTGTTGCAACCTTTTCCAATCCTAGAATGGAAATGGGAATTCATTTCCATGTATTTTATTGTAGGGTTACCAATGACTATGAGACAATATGATTCCATCATGGTTGTGGTGGACAAGTTAACAAATGAATCACATTTTATACCGGTCAATTCTATGTATAAAGTCGATGCCATTGCAAATATTTTCATGAAGAAAAATTTCATATTGCATGGATTGCCTAAGGCAATAATTTTTGACAGGGATACCAAGTTTACTTCTAATTTTTGGAAGGGTATTTTTGCATATTTGGGTACAAAGATGAACTTTAGAATCGCCTGCCATCCTTGAACCAATGGAAAAAAAGAGAGAGTGAATCAGGTGCTTGAAGACATGCTTCGCATGCATGTAATGGAAAAACCATCCAAGTGGGAGGATTATTTACACTTGGTATATTTTTCATATAATAACAGACATCAAGCATCATTGGAAATGAGTTCATATGAGGCTTTATATGGAAGAAGGTGTAGGACACCAGTCACTTGGGATAACCCTATGAATAGAATTGTGCTTGGTCCATAATTTCTTAAGTAAATGGAACAAGAGGTTGCAAAGATCAGGAAGAACTTGAAAGCATCCCAAGATAGATAGAAGAGCTATGCAGATAAGCATAGAGTGAACATGGATTTTAGTGTTGGGGATCATGTTTATCTTAGAGTGAGGCCAAGGAAGAGTTCCTTGAAGCTTGGAATTTGTGCCAAGCTATCACCTAGAAATTGTGGTCAATTTGAAGTGCTTGAAAGAATAGGGCCAGTTGCATATAGACTTACATTTCCTGCTAGCACTATATCTCATAATGTTTTTCATGTCTCTTTGCTTAACAAATATGTACATGATCCTAACCATGTGATTAATTGGGATGTGATCCAGGTGGAACCCGAGGGAGAGTTCCAAACCGATCCATTGTGCATCCTAGACAAGAAGATAATAGTGCTTCGGAACCGATTCATTAGATAGGTAAAGGTGCAATGGAAGCACTACGGTCCCAATGAGGCTACGTGGGAGCTGGAGGATGCCATGATATTGGTACATCCATTTTTGTTCAATATTGAAGAGCACTAAGGACAGTGCTAATATAAGGGGGGGGATGTAATATCCCAATTTTGACCCCATTGCATTAAAAATGTACATGATGTAAATACCATTATTAAGTCATGGTGAGGAGCTCAAGGACAAGGCCCTGCCATGGATTTAGCATTTTATGTATTGATAATTAAAAACAATGCATATGGTACTCGTGCTATCCAGGCACATTATAAACATTAAGATATCATGTAAATATGCAATTAATAAAAATACCCACAACTAGATATGTCAATGCAATAAGAGATGGGGGCATGATTTCATAAGGAATAGGGAGGGAAAATATTCAAACCCTTGATCCAATAGTGTAGGTCCAAATGTCAATGGGAGAACCCACAAATTTGTCAACTACCCTTTTTGTCTTTTCTACCTAATCATTTATTTCTTCTAGAAGTTGGTTGAGGTAGTTAATGCCTTGGGAGTGGAAGAGTATAACTGTCAAATTCGTATAGGGGCAAGCCATCATTTTTTAAAAATGTGTTTTTGACTTATTAGGCAAGTAAATACCCAAAAATGCATGCCCAAGTCATTATTCACCCATGCATTTCTCTTCCTCTCATAGCTGGATATATATGGGGCATTCTCATCCCTTTTTTCTGCAATTTCCTTCATTTTTCCATACCCAAAAATCTGCTTTTGTATTGTTGAGTGAATGGGCAGCAGAGAACCGTGATTTGGGGGTTTGGGGAGGTCAATTTTTCTCTTGTAGTTCCCAAGAACGTTGCTGAAATCGAATTTCTCTCCAGGGGTTGATTTTCCCCATCTGCAATTTTTTTTTGCTTCCCAAACGTTTTTCTACAAACCCAGCATTTGTGTTTGTTGTTATGTGCATCCATGTTTTGGTCTGAAAAACTTAGGAGTGGAAGAGGCCCAGAATTAGCTTGATAAACCTAGTGAAGAGAGAGAACCTCACAAAGAGATCAAGAGGGGTTAGCTAATATTCTATGCACACCCTAAAGAGCATTGGAAGGGAAGGTATGGGCTGAGAGACCATGTAGCAGTGAAGGAAATACTTCCTTTTGTTGGGTGTGTAGGTATTATGGAATGCCAAGCTAGATAGATCTAGTGCAGGTGTCCATAAATCTATGGTTGAGCTCACTAGCGTAGAAATTCTACCTTTCCACTTCCTTAGAAGCCTAATAAACCCAACTGTAGATTGGATTAGCTGACTTTTGATGTGTTTTTGGCTATGTGTGAGCGTGTTGTTCCCTAGTTCCATGTGGAAATCATGCCCAGCTTGGGGGTGGAAGTGGTGTTGAGAGATTGATTAGCCCATTGGCATATGGTTGGGTGGAATGTTGCATTGACATAGCTAGTTGTGGGACAACTTATTTTCAAGATAAGTATTCTTTGTGTATTTAATTTTTGCAACTGTATTTGCTTAAGAATTATTATGAACGTGTTGAATGCTTCAATGAATAATTTTCTTCCATTGTATATTTACATGTATTATCCATCTGTATATGATGTTATATTTCAATCCATTCTTTGTTAATGTTCATGGGGATAGATCCCCTGTCTGATAGACAGAGCACCGATGTAGGTCACATCCTCTCCTCGGTGAGAGTAGAGGGGAGGGGACGTGACACAAGGTGTTATCATTGTCATATCCTAAGATTGTGCATATTAAAGATATGGATTTATTGGATCTTTCATAGAATACCATTATGTCATAAGGGGAAGGAGAGGTGGGTATTGAAATACCCCTCTCTAGGTGGTGAGACAAATAATGGTTTCTTTCAAGATGTTTTAAATACTGGTAGGATGTGCCAAGGTTTTATTAATGGAGGTTTTGTAGGGATATGGGGTCAGGAATATAAAGCATCTTTTGGATAGCCTATGAGTTTATGATGCATAGGGTTTTGGAGTAATCTAAGGATAAAATCATTAGTTTTATAGAAGAGTAGTGTATGAAGCACCAAGTTATGAATTCAAGGAAGTATATTGTATGCAGGAATATGGCTCAAGCTAAATTTGTATCCTAGAGGTGACAGGGGTCTTGGCTAACAATGGCCAAGGATCAAGCCTCTTGAATGGTGTTGTTTAGGTCATAGTACATGACTACAATATCAAAAATATCAACATCATGGTCGTATATATGTTCATCACCAGAAAATATAGGATTAAGGAGTTTAACTTTGGACACAAAAGACATTTTAGCTGAATTTGTAGAGAATGGTAGGCTATAAACATGGTTTACAGGATCGACTAGAAGGTAAAAGATATTTTTATTATAATTTATATGAAGATAAATAATGGAAATTTTTTATCACACAATTTTACTTGGATGGTAAAATATCATCATTGTATTGGTACTTCTGTGGGCAAGTGCTGACTGGACCAGTACCGTGGATGCATTGTTGCTCGTTCTTTCTTCAAGATGGGGAAAACAATGGCATAGAATTTGAATTTTCCCTCCTTAAAAATTCAAACAATATTTGAATTCAAATAGATGGTGAAATTTTACTTGGCATGCTTGGATGATGTTGAATGATGTTAGTGGACCCCACCTGCCAAATGCCAGCTCATGCTTGGTTGATATGGATGCCAACATGTCATTTTTCATGCATGGAAGTCCTACTTGGCCTTTTCATTTCTCAAGCAGTAATAAATCTAGTTTTTTATGAGTGGTAACAGCTCGGAGGCAAGGTGGTATTAGAGAGGGAGCTTTGGATCTGTTATCAATTAAAAAATTCCACGTGTCCTCAATAGTTTTGGACTAATGGTTCCTCGGGGAATTTCTAATGTGGGAACATCTTCTTTCTACACTTTTATATCAATAACCCTCCCTTGATCTTCTCAGGTGATTTTTTTAATTCTCTCATGCTTATTATATGCACTTTTTCTTTCAACCATTGATCTCCTAAGAGTTCTCTAGATCTACTTGATCAGTTTTATCTATTGATTGCTTTAGAAATGGGTCATCTCCCTTGGACTTATTGTACATTACTTTACTATTGGGTTTCTGCTCATTTTCCTTTTAGCCTATGGTCTCCATCCTATGGTCACCACAACATGATTTTTGTCATGCTTTAAGTGTCTTTTTTATTTGGGAGGATTTATACGAAGCTCCTGGGGGATTTGAGACAAATAGTTTCAGCACCTTCAAAACTTTTGGGGGATTTTAAGCCCTAGAAAATTTGCAATGATAACATTGGATCCAATGCGAACAATTTTTTGTTTCACAAATAACTGAGAGCCGCATATTAGTATCTTCAGTATTGGCCTATGGAGTCATATTCTTTTGATTTATTTTTTTTACACATTGAGCAACTCTTTTAGTCTTGCACAATATTTACAAAATTGAAAAATAAAATGGGAAATGCTTAAGTAAACTGAAAGGAAAAGAAATGAACATAAATTTAAAAACTTCTACTCCACTATGCACATGGTTGTGGAATGCCTTTGGATTTTTCGTACTAAAAGAAGTGCTTGAGGAGACTTCCATTCATAGTTGCCTCCATTATTTCACCATCCAATTGTCCAATAATATAGGTATTCTCACCTTGAACCATTTGTTACCTCCTAATTTGCATTATGGTTTACGACGTGGAAGAAATATTCAAGCCATTGGGTGCGCCCTTGGGGGAAATATTGAGCCAAGTGTTGTCACATGATACTCATAACCTCCGTCTAGGCCAAATCCTAGAGAAACCAAGGGGGTGGTCCCTATGAAAAGTAAAATGTAAGATTTTTACTCTATGAAATAAATGATTGATTATAAGAGTTAATGTGAAATGAATTAAAACCCTATCAATGAAACACTGCAAATCAATTATAATAACAACAACATTGATCATTCAAACACCATTAATGACAATATGTGAAAATTGATTTAACCATAAAAATGTGGAAGACTAGTGCTAGTGAATATGGAGTGCTTGTGTATAAGGGTTGTTGTTGTACTCCTAGTGAAAGTATTGTAGTGTCTCATTGGTAAGTTTTAAGATTTATTAGATGAGTTGATTAAGGAGTGGGTTAATTTTGGGTTTGGCCTAATAAGGAAAGCTCTCTTGAAATGAGCGCTAAAGCACCTTTACCAAGTGTCCAATGAGGTGAGGCATAACCTGCTTGGAGTATCCCCCTAACTCTATTGTAGTCACCCTTTGCGACCTCTCAATTTCTCAAGAAGCAAGATTATGTGGATTTTCCTATTAAATCTAGTAACTAGTATCCCTTTTTGGTACAACCATTTGATCAGACAAGTTGCAACGATGCAGAGCATACGGGGAAGGAGACTTCATTAATTTTTATTACAAGCTAATGTGAAGTTTAAAATAACTACTCATAGTTGTGCCTCCTTACCCCTTTCGGGATACTCAAGAGAGCATGGTTGAGTTAATTTTAAAATGTTGAATGAAATAATAAAAATGAAATTGATTTATGATTATTCCTATCACAAATCTATTTCCCCTTTCATGCAGTAACTCAAGAATGTGTGGGATTAGTATTTTTTTCCCTTGAATCAAAATAAATAACTAAATAAGAAAGAAAGACTAAACTAGAGAAAAAATGAAACCATGAAAATCACGCCAACACGGATTCCCCTAGGGGGATGGGGAGTGGGCTCTTGGGTGCGTACTCAAAAAAAATGTAATCCTTTTGTAACGTTTTGAGAAGTGAACTTTGGTCCTTATAAATTGGATCCAAAGGCTTACAAAATACTAAAAGAAAATTATTTTGTGGAGAGGGGATCTCTGTTGGGATTCTAATAGCTTAATTTCTTGAAATTTTTCCATAGTTTCCTCTTCCTTTTCCACTAAACCTGCAAAAAAATGCAATGAAAATAATGTGAAAGGAACTCAAAGACACTTTAAGAGGGTCTTGGGAAAGTCTACTAAAAAAGGTCTAAAAAAATATAAGTAAAACGAGCTGAAAATGAAAAAGTAAGGCAAGGTAGGAAGCTTTCCTTCTTAGGATATTTGCTTGCCTCTTTAAGAGAGAGGCAAGAAAATCCCCAGCTCTGTGCTCCAAATAAATGAATTGAAAGCTATTTAATCTTCTTAACCAAGTACTTTTGAATTTCAACTTTAAACCTGTGAAAAGAGCATTAGATCTAAAATTCTAAAGAAGAACTTTTAATTACTCAATAAGATCTAGACTTTGGAATTTAAATATACTTTAGATACATCTTTGAAGTGTAGTTATAAGCAAAGTAACAGTAACCATAATAAAATTGAAATTTTTAGATCAAGAAGTGATAGAACCAGATGGAGCAAGAAGTAGAAAGGGGATGGTGACACCTCCTTTGGTGAGAATAGAGGGACGATGCTTCTTTTTCAAAGTTATTGGAGAAGAGGGAGAGCCCACTCACTCATCGGATGCTCCAGCTTATATTTCATGTAACAAACACTCAACAATTGCAAAGAATATTAAAATCACCTGTGTGAAATGATAAGAAGACAAGGATCACTATAGATCCATACAAGAAATCATGTAATACATGGTAGTCTAATATATTTCACAATAATAAGTAACCTAACAAGAATCACTTTCTTTTTCTTATTGAAATGTAAATTTCCTTATGAAGACAAGGAATCCCAACAATTGCAAAATATGAAAGAAGTTAGTTTATATTATCTCAATGATTTAGCACAAAGACAACATCAACCAAAGATCTATGGATACCACACTGAAATTTTCTCCAAATCCTTTTTATTAACTGCACTCAAAAAAATTTAAAACACATACAAGCATATCTTCAACCTTTTGATCTCTACAATTGTCAAAATGCCTTCATTATATAGAAATACCAAGAGGGGGGAATGCATGAGTTAGATATTGAGGTCAACTTAGGAGTGAAGGCAAGTTAAATCCTTGATTTGAGTGTATGATTGTCAATTAACAAGAAGAGGGATGTCCACCTCTCAATAGGTAGGCACATCCTCATGTTGGGAATGCCCAAAATCCAATCACGAGTCGATGAAAGAGAATATGAGACCCCATATGGTAGTTGGAACTCGCAATTGATTGGTATAATGCCAAATTGACTTTGGTTTTAAACTAGATTCATGCCTTATGTCATGTCCCAAATTTTCCATTGGGTCACAATGGCCTAATCACATTTTCCATATTCATGAGAGTTTGTCAAATTGATGCTAAGGGCCAAATAATTGTCAAGGAGGAAAATTACTAGTTTCCTAGGTTGGGGTTGGAAGCTTTGCGATTTTGAATAAGAGGGACAATAAATGATGTTTGAAAATTAGAATGGCATAAATATTAATAAAGGAGCTAAATAAATAAATACAAGGGAAAATCAAAGTGGCAATTGATCATGAAGACACATGGAGGGTGTGGGACCCACACAAGCTAGATTTTCTATGCCACATGGCATCCTCCTCTTGTCATTTCGAATCCATAAGAAGCCCAAGGGTCTTGGGATGAGTTGGAAGGTCAATATACTTGGCATGAATCAATTAAGTTCGAATTTAAGTGGAAGAGTAACTCCCATGGAAGAGGAAGAGGCATTTTGGAACTAGTGAGACACTTGGACTAGATTCCCTAGCTCTATGACAACAATCATGAAGATTCTATGACACCTATGACACAAATCAGATCTCAAGGCTGAAATATAACATATCTGACATGTCAGGTCGAAATAGAGCATCCAAGAGGGTTCTCATGTGAGTTGGGGAAGCTCAATCGGTTCCTAATAAAATTGGGGGAAGATGGAAGGCTAGGAAAGGGAGGACACATGGAAAATCATGAGTACACACCCAAATTCAAATTGGATTGAGTTTGTGGATGGATTGGTAACCTTAGAAGGCTAAGTATGTTTATAAAATATAGGAATCAACCAATAGAAGGGCCTTTTCTCATTTGAGAAATTGTCATTTATGAATTGTGAGAGCTAGTGGATGACTAGTTTTCTTGCCTTAGCCAATTTTGAGGGTGGAATATTCCCATCCAAGTTGGTGTTTGGAGAGGCCACTCAGGTATTTCATGAAGATTTGATGGATTTTTATTTGCAGGTGTAACCTACAAGGAATATCATGGTTCCTTCTATTGCAACACTTTCTCTCAACCATTTCCAGTTATTATGCCATATTCTTGCTCATGGAGGGATTGCGCTTTGGGTGAGCTATTGATCTCTTTGGGGAAGCTTATAATGCCCCATTATTTTATTTCCTAATGTAAATTCTATGTATTTCAATTTCAAAATACTTTCAGTTCAAAATACTGAAATATTTCATGTAAAAATGTCAATCAATGAAGAAATAGTGCCATTTCCCCGCTATCTTGTTGTGAACCAATGTAATGTTGATGGATTCAAATGTATAAGTAAAATACTTATGGTTTATGGATGAATGGAATGTTACTTCTGTATTTAAAATTTCATAAGACTCTCAAGTCGAAATACCCAAAATATTTCATGTATAAATGTTAAACAATGAAGAAACAGTGTCATTTCCCCACTACCTTGTTGTGAACCAATATAATGTTGATAGATTCTAATGGATAAGTAAAATAATGATGGCTTATGGATGAATGTACCGTTATTTATGGATTATATGATTTTAATGTTCAATTCATAAGCATTTGGAGTTATTTTGTTTATTTTCATAGCATTTGGAGAAGTTTGCCTATCATTCCCCCCTGTTGGAATATATTATATTCCTTGGAAGATAATAATGTCTTTGTATTATGTCGGAAGTTGTCTACAATCTTATGTAAAAGAGTAATACATTTAACCCATAATTATATGGTGGTGTATTTACTTATGTAGAGTATTTCTCCATGGTATTATATTAAGAGATGTTGTTTTAGAGAATTATATTATCCCACATACAATATGTGAGAATAATTCCTCCTCATCTCTTAGTATATAATAGGTTCAAGTGAGTCTCTACATATCATGTATTCTTGATGTAGCAATGGTACTATTGTGACACTATTGTACATCATCTATATTCTTTGGGGTATTTGTGCTTTGTTGTCTTGTAAGATTGGAGAAGACATTCTGGAGATAATAGAAGACTACCTTCCCGTGGATGTAACTCATTAGGGTGAACCACATATATCGGTGTTCTCTTGTCCTTTTCTTTTCTTGTTATTATATTTTATGATATGTTGTTGGTTGCTTAGATAGGTTAACCAGTTTATCTTGACTCTACTATTCTAACATGGTATCAGAGCGGGTTGCTATGATCTAGTACCTTCTATAGCTTTCAATCAATAACGATTATCATTTGGGCATTGTCATTTTGTTGTAGATTTGATTTCTATCTGGTAGCCATTAGGCTTCTCTTTAGATCTGGGCATATTTCTGCATTTTTTTTTCTTTTACTCTAACACTGACTTGTTGTGTAAGATTTTTGCAGAATTTTTTCAAGGGTTTCTTGATGTTTTTTTTGTATATCTACATGATTTCAGGGCTCTCCTCAAGGAAATATTTCTTCCGATTATAAAAATGAAAGTTATAAAAAAGGGTTGTAACTTGGTCAGTTTTTACCGGAATGTTTATTATAACCTGATTTTGGAATTGGAAACACCATTCTAGATCCACCTATGCTGCCAGAACATAAAACTGGGTATTTTTGGGCTTCCTTTCAGTAATAAAAAAAACAGTTATACAAAAAAGTCATAACTTGGTCATTTTTTATTGTTTTTTTTATTATACCTATTTTTGGAATTGCAACAGCCATTCTGGATCCACCTACATGACCAGAACAAAAAACTAGGCATTTCTAGGCTTCCTTTCAGTAATAAAAATGATAGTTATACAAAAGGGCCGTAACTTGGTCATTTTTTACTGGTTTTTTTATTATAACCTGTTTTGGGAATTGGAATAGCCATTCTAGATGTAACCACGTGACTAGAACAGAAAACTGGGCATTTCCGGGCTTCCTTTCGGTAATACAAATGACAGTTATAAAAAAGGGTTGTAACTTGGTCATTTAATATTGGATTTTTTATTATAGCCTATTTTTGGAATTGGAACATCCATTCTGGATCCACCTATGCGACTAGAATAGAAGATTGAGCTTTTCTGGGCACATTTTTTTCAAAGGGTTGTAAGTAAATGTTTCTCTTTCATTTACTATTTTTCTAACTGTGTTTTTTGCAGATTCAGATCAGTATGGTAAAGTATTTAAGTTTTTTGTTATTCATTTTTTGCATTTAGGTTTTGCTTCTAATCATGTTTATTAAGATATTATTTCGTGTTCTTGCTATATATTTGTCTCACATCTCTACATGGAAATATTGGCATCTTTTAAGGACATGGATCTTTAGTATTTTGTCATGATGATAGCTATAAACCATCTAATGCTTAATATTTTTTAAATATACTTAATAATTAATTTGTTCTTTTCTTTTTTTTGTTTATAAAAACAATTTTATAAGAACAATCTCATATGTGTTATCTAGTGATCATTATTTACTTTATTTATATGTTATTGCTGACCTTTGTGTAAAAGCAATTTCATTCTTTTATAAGTAATATCTTTATGATCATTATATTCTCTTGCTAATTAAATTCTTAAGTAAAATCATTTTTTTTAATCTATGTGATATCATTTTTTTTTCTTGTCATAAGTTATTTAATTGGGATATAGTTTCTTTTTCATGTATTGTAGAGAAGCGGTTGTTCATATTCAAATTCCATCAGCCGAAGTGTTCTTCTTTTTCAGCTTTGGTTCTTCTGGAAGTTGTCATCAAGGGGGAGAAATAATCACTCCTTCCTTCCTTAGTGTTAATGTTGGCCCTTCTCCCAACCATTATTAAGGGGGAGTGTTGGAATATATTATATTCCTTGAAAGGTAATAATGTCTTTGTATTATGTCATAAGTTTTCTACAATCTTATATAAAAGAATAATACATTTAACCCATAGTTATATGGTGGTGTATTTACTTGTGTAGAATATTTGTCCATGGTATTGTACTAAGAGATGTATTTTGGAGAATTATATTATCCCACATGCAATATGTGAGAGTAATTTATCCTCATCTCTTAGTATATAATAGGGTCAAGTGAGTCTCTACATATCATGTACTCGTGATATAGCAGTGGTACTATTGTGACATTGTTGTACATCATATATATTCTTTGGGGTATTTTTGCTTTGCTCTCTTGTAATATTGGAGAAGACATTCTGGAGATAATAGAAGGCTACCTTCCCGTGGATGTAACCCATGAGGGTGAACCATGTATATCGGTGTTATTTTGTCCTTTTATTTTCATTTTCTTATCTTTTATGATATGTTTTTGGTTGCTTACATAGGTTAACTAGTTTAGTTTGACTCTACTATTCTAACACCCCCAAGATTGAAACTAGTATTTTTGCATCTGATTTAAGGGAATTATAGTAGACATTAAAAGTTTAATGGTGATTCATATGAGTTCATATTGATTTCCTTTACATGTCCCCTTCTTATATGCAGATAATCAATTTGGATTGACTACATTTGGGAATCCATTTTCAGTATTCAATGTGGGGGAATTAGAACCCCAATTTGCTAGTAAAGACTCCTACTTTTATCAGAAAATAAAACAAGTTTGAAAAATAATTTCAAGGGTCATAAAGCTTCCATGAACATATGATTCAAACCTTAATATCCTTCATATACCTTTTGTGAATACTTTGGAGCATTTGGACCAATTTGGAGACCTAGACATCAAAACTAGTCAAAGGTCGAAATATGAGAAAAAATAAAAAATTGGTCATTTTAATAATATTTGAAAAGGGGACATTACAGTGGTATCGGAGCATGATATTGGTAACTAATGTGGTCTAATATTTAGGAGTACAAGAATTCAAGGACTACCATTAGATATTGAAACTAAAATTTCTTTTGTTGAAGAGGAAACTATGACTAGGGATGAAAAGGGAACCTCATATTATGGTGAGGAGCATATAAAAATAATGAAACCTATCTTTGATTACATTACCAAGAATATTATGAAAGGATTCAAATTTTTGGTTATCCAAAGTTGGAGAATATATATTGATATTAAGAAAACAAAGGGGGAAAATGCATCAGTTTTCTTGAAGGATCAAAGGAGGAGACCCATGAACCACCTAGTTCTGAAATAGGTGAAGTAGAATAAGTAGTACATGAATAGGATAGAAATTCACTCCCAAGTGACTCTGAAAAATATGAAGAGACATCACATGAGTATGAAAAACTTTCTATTGAAAATATTGAATATCATTTCAAGACACATCCTACTTTGGAAATGCAACAAAGAGCATCTACTGATGGATGCTTGAACTATGAAAGAGTACCTACTGATGGGTGCTCACACCTCTATGTTGGTGACATAGAGATCACTTTTGAAAGTGTTTCTGCAATCCAAAATTCCATTAAGCATTAAAATGAAGACGTTGTAGCATTTGAAGAAGAAACAATATCAACTTCCCCATCACCACTTAAGATTCATGAAGTTGGTCCAAGAAATAAGGAAGAAGATGAGGAGGTTCATTTGCAAGAGCCTCATTTTCTTGACACTCAAGAATTAGTTTCAAATTATTGTTGGAGATATACTTCATTGGAGGAAACATCCTTCCTTGAAGACATGGAGAAGATTCAAAGAGAAATGTCCCACATTAAAGGTAATTTCATGAGGATAATCACAAGCTCACAATTGAAAATGAGAAACTTCTTGAGAAGTTGCAAGATACTTGTTTTTCCTCGTATGTTTCAGATTGTCAAATGGTAGATTGTTTGGAGGATTCTCATGACATGGTTTATCATGAGAAATGTGGAAATTTGAATGTGCTTGATGTTTTTGAGTATGAACTTGAAGAGATTCAAACACTTGGTGTGGTGGAAGAGGAACTGGAATTGTCTCTTGATGAAGGTTATGCAATTTTTAAAGAAGAGCATGATTCCTTTGCATTGGAACCAATCTATGACAAAGGTTTCACACTTTTGAAGGAGATGCATGATACTATCAATATGGATCCTTCCCATGATGAAACTTCTGCACATTTTGATCATTTGGGTGAGTTATTTCATTCTCCTACATCCTACAATTCCATGTTTTGCATCATTAGTCTCAATGAAGTATGGGTGAAAGGGTTCTTTTTTATGGTGCCACATGAGGAGTATGGAACTCCTAGATTCAATTTTTATGATGACATGGTTGGAGCACATTATTATTTACATTTGCAGCAGCATATTTTGTTACATTATGATGATACACATCTACATGGATGCACCTATGATGTTCCCTTGAGTCACTTGGAGACTCGTGATTTCCTTTCTCCTGGCCTAGTCTATTTGATGTTCGAGGAACTTCATCCCACACTTAGGTAAAGAGATATGTGGTTGAAGAACATTATTATTGGCAAAAAAATCCTTTTATATTTCATGATGATATACATATTCATGGGTGTATTGATGAGACTTCGGATCAATTTTTTATGCCATTTACAAGTTTTTAATTTAACCATTAAAAATGGATTAAAAATGGAAAATTTTATTTTTCTCGAATCGAACAAAAAATTAGGGCCTAGCACTTGTCCATGTGACTGAATTCGAATTCCTATCACATTTATAAACATTTACACATAGGCTCTAATAACCCCCTAAGGCCTAAACACTAAGATGACTACCCCAACTTTGGAGGTGGGAGTGAAAAACTCAGAAATTATTAGTCATTTGTTAAACAACAAATAATTAACAACGGAAAAAACACTCTGGGATAGTCAATTTGATGTCTAAGTCTTGGAAGTTGAGTATTTTACAAAAAATGACCATGATAGTACATTTTTTTACAATTTCCCCAAGGGAGTATGAACATGTATTACAAAATTTTAAAAGGGCCAAGAAGGCTTGATGGAATTCTGAGCTTTGAGTTTGAACAAGTACTTTGTGTATCTTTGTCGGATCACTTGAAAGTTTGACTGAGTACAACTTAGGTGTTACATCTAGCTCCAACTGTGGGGCATGTGCTCAATATGGTATTTAGGAAAGGAGATCATGCAAGAACCATAGAATCTATGGTTTCAATAATCTATAAAAATATATCAAATTTAAAAGCCAACCTTAGTAGCACAAAATCTTGTAAAAATTCAATGAACCATAAGTTGCATTATTGGAAAGTGAAAAGAACAACTTTAACTAAAAAATTTGATTATTTATTCCTAAGTACACAAAAGAAATGAAAAAAAGTTAAATGCTCACTTTAAGGAGATTATTTTCCTACTCTAAGCATATCATAATCAAAATGTTAAGTGAAATGAAAAATCCAATGTAACCAACTTAACATATTATAAAAAATTTTAAAAAATCCTTGTATTTGGTTACCTTTCAAAACAAGGATATATTCAATTGAAAATGCAAACATGTGCAGATATTCAGGAGGGGAGGGATAGATGGGAAATCATAGGCATGTACAACTTCATCAAACTGCTTCCCAAACTAGCATGTGCTTCTGCAGGCTTCTTCTATCCAATCCTGGATATGGATACGTAGATATCTATATGACGAGGTAGATCAACAAATCTATCATACATATCATAAGGGATTATCGGCTGATAACTCTCTATGTAAGCCCCAAGATGCTCCAAATCATGATGAAACTTTGAATGTGAATATGTAGGATCAGACTTAGTTTCCATTGGCTGTATCAAATTTTACTTTTTCCTGCATTGCTTTTCCAGGTCTTCACTGCTAACATTTGTATGTGATTCTGAATGATCATATGAGAAATATGCATGATCCTTTTCCATACCAAGATCTCCAAAGGTCTCCAAATCTACACTCCCCTCTCTTGATACATCAAAAATGGGATTCTTAATGTATGTCCAATAATCATCATCCATACCTTTGTCAAATATGGGGGATTCTTCATCCATGGCAACACATTCTTGGATAAGGTCATCCCCAATTTCACAATAATACTCCTTAGAAATTCTAGTTTAAAATATGTTACAAGGGAGTGAACCCTCATCGCCATGCAAATAACATTTAGGAGTTTCGCCATACACTATATAGACTTCATCATGATTTTCTTTATAAGTTTCTATGATGGTTTCTTCTTGAGGAAAATTTGGAATGCACATGTAATCATCCTCACAGGAATAATATCGAGGATCCTTAAAGTATTGAATAATTTCTATTATGGTATTATAAAGAGGATATTCAATAACATCTTGAATCAAGGTACCTTCATCAATATCTTCAATGGGGTCGCTTGTGATATGTTTCTCAATGGGTTCCTCTAGGTTTTCCACCTCTTCATTATTCTCTATTGATGTGACATGAGGATGGTTTTCAGCAATGACTTCAGATGAGGTTTCTTCATGAAATTATTCAATTAGATTGTCATGGATGTGCCTATGTTCATAATCTCGTTGTTTATTGAGGGATGCATCATATTCTTTAATAATTTGCTTAATCTCTTCCTTTATCAAATAGCTTAGAGGGACTTCCATACATTCAACGTTGTATATGACAACATGAGGAATATCTTAAATGGGAGCATCATGGACCTCTTATTGACTTAGATTTTCTAGAAGTAATTCCAATTCTTCAACACTTTGTATCATGGAAAAAGATCCTTCATATTATTTTGTATGATACTCTATCCCAGATAGGTAGAAGGTAAATATATTTTCAACGAATTTTTCCAAACCATTAATACTACCCCTAACATCATGTGATTGTTCAAAAAACATCCAAATGAAGCTTAGGAAGGAGGTTATACACTTATTAGGAAGGCCTTGATAGAACCAACAACACACCTCTTCTTGAAAAGTACTAGTAAACATTTCCATCATATTGTCCTCATAAAGAACATTGAGTCATCCATCAATTGAAGGAAATACTTGACATGCCAGATGGATGAATGACTATAATTTCCATGAGAGACTGGAATATATTTATATATATCCCCCATACCATGAACAAATTTAGGAAAACCCTGGATGTTTGAGAAGTCGATGGGATGAAAAAAATCGACTATCTAAGCACGACATTGCTCCCTCAATTCATCCATATCAAAAATCAACAATGTGAATTTGATATAACCATGGAAATTTGTATTGAACAGGTGGATCTATCAACTGATTAGCTACATAAAAAATCTCAACTTGTTTCAAGTGCTCATCTACATGCAACAAATCATCACAATTCTTTGAGATAACAGTGTGAATCCCTTCAATGGAGTCACCACCTGAGAAGAAAAATATGCATTTAAACACTTAAAAAAAATATTTTTTTTCTTTTCTTTGTAAATTTATAAGAGACAAAAGGTTAGTGGAGTCGCCATATGAAAATTAAATATATACACTAAACATTCATTAAACAAATAAAAGAAATAGTGGAAAACAAAATCGTACTCCAAGAATAGAAAGATTTATCCCCGACAACGGGGCCAAAATGTTGTCGCCTAATTCGCATCCTGGGTCACATGGAAGAAATATTCAAGCCACTAGGTGTGACCTTGGGGGAAAGATCGATCCAAGTGTTTTCACCTGATATTCAGCTCCTCCATCTAGTCCAACTCCTAGCGAAGCCAAGGGGAGTAGTCCCTATGAAAAGTAAAATCTAAGGTTTTTACTCTACGAAAGAAATGATTTAGTCTAGCAGTTAATGTGAAATGAATTAAAACCATAACAATGAATCACTGCAAATGAATTATAATAATAGAAACATTGATAATTCAAACACCATTCATGACAATATATGGAAATTGATTTAACCATAAAAATGCAGAAGACCAGTTCCAGTGAATATGGAGTGCTTGTTTATAAGGGTTGTTGTTGTAGTCTCAGTGAAAGTATTACAATGTCTCATTGGTAAGTTTTAATATTTTATTAAATGAGTTGATTAAGGAGTGGGTTAATTTTGAGTTTGTCCCAATAAGGCAAGATCTCTTGAAATGAGCGCTAAAGCAGCTTTAGCAAGTGTCCAACGGGGAGAGGAATAACCTTCTTGTAGTAGCTCCCTGAGTCTATGGTGATCACCCTTTGCGACCTCTCCATTTATCAAGATGCAGGATTATGTGGATTTTCTTATTAAATATAGTAACTCATGTCCCTTTCTAGTACAACCAACTAATCATACAAGCTATGGAGGTGCATATCATACGAGGAAGGAGCCTTCATTGATTTTAATTAAATAACTACTCACGGTTGCGAGTCTCTTTCCCCCTTTCGGGATACTCAAGAGCGAACATCTAGGTTAATTTTAAAATGCTAAAATAAATAACAAAAATGAAATTGTTTTATAAGTATTCCTACCACGAATCTATTTCCCCTTTCGGGTAACTTGAGAATGCATGGGGTTAATATTTCATTTCCTTGAAGAAAAATAAATAACTAAATAAGAAATAAAAACTAAACTAACGAAAAAATCAAACGATGAAAATCACACTGACATAGATTCCCCCAGGGGGGATGAGGAGTGGGCTCTTGGGAGCCTACTCAAAACTTTATTAATCCTTTTACAAATTTTTGAGAAGTGCACTTTGGTCCTTATAAATCAGATCCAAAGGCGTATAAAATACTAAAATAAAATATTTTGTGGAGAGGGGAGCTCCGTTGGGATTCTAATAGCTTAATTTCTTGAAATTGTACGAGAGATTCCTCCTCATTTTCCACTAAACCTGAAAAAAAAATGAAAAGAATGTGAAAGTCACCCAAAGAGACTTTAAGAGTGTCTTGAGAAAGTCTACAAAAAAGGGTCTAAAAAATTCTAAGTAAAACTAGCTGAAAATGACTAAGGAAAGCTAGGAAGCTTGCCTTCTTAAGATCTTTGTTTGCCTCTTTAAGAGAGTGGCAAGAAAATATCAAGCATTAAGTCCCAAATAAATGAATTGAAAGCTATTTAATCTTATTAAGCAAGTACTTTTGAATTTCAACTTTAAACTTGCGAAAATAATGCTAGATCTAAAATTTTAAAGAAGAAATTTTAATTACTCAATAAGATATAGAATTAGGAATTTAAATCTACTTTAGATGCATATTTGAAATGTAGATCTAAGAAAAGTAATAGTAACCACAATAAAATTGAAATTTTTAGATCAAAAAGTGATACAAGAAAATGGAGCAAGAAGTAAAAAGGTGATGGTGACGCCTCCTTTGGTGAGAACAAGGAGATGATGCTTCTTATTCGAATTTACTGGGGAAGAGGGAGAGCCCACTCACTCATCAGATGCTCCAACTTATATTTTTAGTAACAAACACTCAACAATTGCAAAGAGGATTAAAATCACCTATGTGAAATGATAAGAAGACAAACAAAACTACAGATCCATACAAGAAATCATATAATACCTGGTAGTCTAATATATTTCACAATAAGAAGTAACCTAACAAGAATCACTTCCTATTCTTATCGTAATGTAAATTTCCTTATGAAGACAAGTAATCACAACAATTGAAAAATATGAAAGAATTTTATACATATTACCTCAATGATTTATCAGAAAGACAACATCAACAAAATATCTATGGATCCCACATGAAAATTGCCTCCAAATCCTTTTTATTAACTATACTCGAAAAAATTTACAACATATGAAAGCAAAGGTTCAACCTTTCGATCTCTATAATGGCCAAAATTCCTTCATTATATAGAAATCCCAGAAGGGGGGGACGCGTGAGTTAGAGGAGGTAACTGAAGTCGACTTATGTGTAAATGCATGTTAAATCCTTGATTTGAGCGTATGATTTCTAGTTAACAAGAAGAGGGATGTGCCACCTCTCAAGATATAGACGCATATTCATGTTGGGAATTCCCAAAATCCAATCATGAGTCGCCAAAGAAGAATATGCAACCCCATATGGTAGTTGGAACTCACCATCGATTGGTATAACTCCAAATTGACTTGGATTTCAACTAGATTCACACCTTTAACATAGGATACACTCTCCTTTGGAATCGAACTTGATTTCCAATGTGTAGATGATGCCAACCAAGCACACGCATTATCCCCTTAGAGATAGTCTGCATCCTCCTTCACATGCAAAACCTCCAACTCAACAATCCAATCTTAATCAAGTCGTATTTGCATTTGATAAAGTTTCCTTCTATGTGATACAAAAAAATGCCACCTCATTTTGACATGTTTTTTTGAGTTTTCTTACTTTGTCTTTTAGTCAATTTGTCACACCTTTAATATTAAACTGACATTTTGATGCATCTTTAGTGAAAAATGACTTTAAGCGACATTTTACTCACCCAAAGCATATGAAAAGTGGGTCCCAATGTAAAGAGTATACTATAAGTGTGAAAATGATCTTCTCCATGCCAAATTCTACCTCTGGATCAATTTTATATGCCATTTACAAGTTTTTTAATTAAACCATTAAAGAATGGCTCAAAAACAGAAAATTTTATTTTTCTTGGAATCAAACAAAAACTTGGGGGGACCTAGCACATGTCCATACAAATCAATTCGAATGTGTTGGAGCAGGGTCCCGCAGCTACAGAAGAAGCTGCTAGTTTAGCGGAGAGATAAGTTTTGGCGGAAAGAAGATAAGACAGAGATACGACGCTGTAGCACGTTTCCAGCTGTAGAGCAGAGCCGGAAACCACGACTTTTTAGATAGAGAAGTCAAGAAAGGAAACGGTACCTGAGCGGCCGAGAAGAGAGATCTCACCCACTGCATTGAAGGCAGTGACAGAAGACAGGAGGGCTCAGCGACCCTCATAAAGAAGAAGGAGCAACGAGGATGAAGCATTGAAGACGAAGGACAGAAAAGAGAAGCGGTGCATAGTACCCATTATCAGTGCCGGGAAGCATGGAAGACTACAGAGAGCTGTGGTGTGACGGAAAGCGGCTACCTCAAGTACAGATATGGCCGACTGTCACTAGTTAGGGTTTTGGGTTGCTGTTGGGACAGGCCCACAGTGTTGTAATGGCAAGACCTTCGGGCTGCCTATAAAAGGATATATTTTGTATTGTAAAAGGGTTGGTGGGTTGGTTAGTTGGTCATTTAGTTGAGTCATTCAGTCGTAGTAGTGTTTTGCAGACCATTAGACTGTTGTAAAAGCCGAGCTCTGGTTCTGTTATTAGCGGTAGCAATCTTATTGAAACCAGTAGCTGGCTTATAGAGTATGCATGTAATGATCCACAGGGATCGACAGAGAGGGAAGAGTATATTGTAGGAGAGAAATATAGAGAGAAAAGAGATCTAAGAGAGAAGATCTTGAGCTGCATATGCGGTGCAGCAGAACTGTGTTTTACCTTCCCCTGAGCTATAAAGAAAACACAGTTCTGTGGACGTAACTTCCATCCTGGAGGTGAACCATGTTAAAATCGTGTGTTATGTGATTGGATTATTTGCTATGTTTACTTATGCATTTCACAGTCATTTCATGGATTTTGGTTACAGTTTAATGAACGAATGTGTTAATCAGCTCACAGTAATATAGAAGGAAAAGTATAAATCAAAGTCTTTGGCATGTTGTATGTGGTTCATTTATGCTTTGCGTAAAATAGTCACTTGTTGCAGTATTGAATAGCCTTGTATGTTAAGTCTTGCACGTCGACACGAGCAACGCTAAGTGCGTGAAACTGTGGAGGTAGGATATCACAAAGAGGTGATACCGCACCGGCAGAGAAGCTACGGTGTGTGATACCGAGGTTGAGGACTTAGCGTTGGGCAGGAGCTGCGTGTCGCACAGTGCACGGCGATGCGGTAAGGTTGGAGATATCGCGGCTCATGGAAAGTGCGCGACATAGAGAAGGACCGCACGGCAGTATAAAGGTATACCTCGCGGCTAGAAGAGCTGCAAGACGAGGAGATCGCGCGACGCGAGTAGAGGGTCACGCGACGCGCAGAGGAAGAGACCTCGCAGCTAGAAGAGCTGCGAGTCACAAGTAGGACTGCCGCAGAACCTGGTCCAAGATGCTTGAGTCCTTGGCCAACCCATTAGAGTCACCTCGGGTGAGACTTCAGGCCGATTTGCGGTCTGTCGCCGAAAGGGCCGGTGAGCTAGGGGTGTTGTTGGTTGATTATAAACATTGGCATGTAAAGCTCTAATAACCCCCTAAGGCCTAACCACTAGATGACTACCCTAACTTTGGAGGTGTGAGTGAAAAACTCTAAAATTATTAGTCGTTTGTTCAACAACAAATAATTACCAAGGGAAAAAACACTTTGTGTTAGTCAACTTGATGTCTAAGTCTTGGAAGTTGTTTCTTTTACAAAAACTGACCATGCTAGCACATTTTTTACAATTTTCCCCAGGGGGTATGAACATGTGTTGCAAAATGAGGGCTAAGAAAACCTAATAGAGTTCTGAGCTCTGAGTTTGAACAAGTACTTTGTTTATCTTTGTCGGCTCACTTGAAATTTTGACTGAGTGCAACTCAGGTGGTAACATCTGGCTCCAGCTGTGGGACATGTGCTCACAAAATCACATCAACACAGATTCCCCTAAGGGAGATGAGGAGTGGGATCTTGGGATCCTACTCAAAAATTTATTAATCCTTTTACAAATTTTTTAGAAGTGTAATTTAATCCTTATAAATCTGATCCAAAGTCTTACAAAATATTTTAAAAAATGACTTTATGGAGAGGGGAGTTCCGTTGGTATTCTAATAGATTAATTTCTTGAAATTTCGCAAGAGTTTCCTCCTCCTTTTCCGCTAAACCTGCAAAAACAGCGATGAAAAGAACGTGAAAGACACACAAAGACACTTTAAGAGTTTCTTGGGAAAGTCTACAAAAAAGGTCTAAAAAATTCTAAGTAAAACTAGATGAAAATGACTAAAGCAAGCTAGGAAATTTGCCTTCTTATGATCTTTTCTTTCCTTTTAAATTCAGTGGAAAGAAAATGTCAAGCACTATGTGCCAAATAAATGAATTGAAAGCTCTTTAATATTCTTAACTAAGCACTTTTGAATTTCAACTTAAACTTGCAAAAAGAGCGCTAGATCTAAAATTTTAAAGAATAAACTTTAATTACTCAATAAGATATAGAATTATGAATCTAAATCTACTTTAGATACATATTTGAAATGTATATCTAAGAAAAGTAATAGTAACCATAATAAAATTAAAAAATTTCGATCAAGAAGTGATAGAACCAGATGGAGCAAGAGGTAGAAAGGGGATGGTGATGCCTCCTTTGGTGAGAAAAAAGGGATGATGTTTCTTCTTTGAAGTTACTAGAGAAGAGGGAGATCCCACTCGCTCATCAGAAGCTCCAACTTAGATTTCTTGTAACAAACACTCAACAATTGCAAAGAGGATTAAAACCACCTATGTGAAATGATAAGAAGACAATAAGCACTATATATCCATACAAGAAGTCATATAATACCTTATAGTCTAATATATTTCACAGTAATAAGTAACCTAACAAGAATCACTTCCTATTATTACCGAAATGTAAATTTCCTTACGAAGACAAGTAATCCCAACAATTGCAAAATATGAAAGAAGTTGATATAGATTACCTCAATGATTTAGAAAAAAGACAACATCAACCAAACATCTATGGATCCCACATTGAAATTTCATCCAAATCATTTTTATTAACTATACTAAGAAAAATTTACAACATATGCAAGCATAGCTTCAACCTTCTGATCTCTACAATTTCCAAAATTTCTTCATTATATAGAAATCTTGGGAGGGCGGAGAGCATGAGTTAGAGGAGGTAACAGAAGTCGAATTAGGAGTGAAGGAAATTTAAATACTTGATTTGAGAGTTTGATTTCTAGTTAACAAAAAGAGGAATGTGTCACCTCTCAAGAGGTAGGTGCATCCTCATGTTGGGAATGCCCAAAATTCATGCACAAGGAGAAGATGTGATCCCATATGGTTGTTGTAACTCGCCATGGATTGGTATTAGTCCAAATTGAGTGGGATTTCAACTAGATTCATGGCTTTGACATAGGATACACTCTCCTTTGGAATCGAGCTTGATTTCCAATGTGTAGATGATGCCAACTAAACACATGCGTTATCCCCTTAGAGATAATGTGCATCCTCCTTCACGTGCAAAACCTCCAACTCATCAATCCAATTTTAATCAAGTCATTTTTTCATTCGATAAAGTTGCCTTGTACATGAGACAAAAAAATGCCACTTCATTTTGACATGTTTCTTTAACTTGTCTTACTTTGTCTTTTAGTCAATTTGTCGCACCTTTAACATTAAACTGACATTTTGATGCATCTTTAGCGAAAAATGACTTTAAGCGACACTTTAATCACTCGGAGCATATGAAAAGTGGGTCCCTTGGTAAATAGTATGCTTTGAGTGTGAAAACGATCATCTCCATGAAAAATTATGCCTCTAGATCAAGTTTTTATGTCATTTACAAGTTGTTTAATTAAACCATTAAAAAATGGCTAAAAAATGTTATATATATATATATATATATATATATATATATATATATATGGGTCGCAATGTAGCTCTCCGAAAGAAAAACAGTTTGAAGGTGCAAAGGGAGAATTAGCAGAGAAGCGTAGAAGCAAAGGTGGCGAAGAAGTTAGAACAGGAGGTTTTTCTCTTTTCAGGTGAATTTTTTCTTTTTGTAAAAGAATGGAAGTTGGAGTAGTGGTAGAGATCATTAAACAACACCATGATACATGACGATGTGGTGGACTACGAAGCAGAACTTGACTAGGAATCTATCTTTCACATAGAGGAGGATGTAAGGCTGATGGGTGTTGGCATCATCCTGCCTAAAGAAATAATGACAGGTTCGAAGATCGAAGGTACCCATCCGTGTGAAAACATCTCAGGGAAGAATGATGGAACGTCGATAAAATTGAAATAAAAAATCAGACATATGAAACCCAAAAGGAATTACCCAAAGTTGGCAGCGGGAAAGGACATCTCGATAGCTGACATCCCAACTTACCTGAAACTTGCACTAGTAGGAAGATTATGCGGAAAAATATCAGGGAATCCAACTTTGAAATAATGGACGGAGAGGAATTGGAACCCAGTCCTGGGTTATACCCCCCATTTTCATGTCTTACCAAGAGGGTGGTTCTTATTCAAGTTGGCAAAAGAAGAAGACATCACCCTGCTACTGAGACAGAGTTGGAACTTGGGACCTTCAGGCTTGATTATTAGAAAATGGCACATAGATTTTAATACCAAGAAAGAACCTCACAACGTCCAACAAGTATGGGCTATATTCCTAGGATTACAAATGGTCTTTTGGCAACAGCATATCTTAGAAGCAATAGGGAAAAAAATTGGAAAATTTATCAATCTTGAAGATGACTGGGAGAATAAGGTTGACAAAAGATGTGCACAGATTTTAGTTGAATTGTATGTAAGAGAAGGTCTGTTTGAGGAGATAATAATCAAACTGTATGGGAGCACCTAGATACAACGAATTGACTACTGGAAGCTTCCATTCAGATGCTTCAATTATCATCATTTTGACCATCTCTTAAAAAGTTGCCCAGTGATGGTAGGGGAACATTCCAATCGAGTTCATAAGAAAGTTTGGGTGAAAAAGAATAATTGGGTGGAGAAATCGGCTACAACAAGAGACGATCTAGAAAACACAATCCGTGAAAATGAAGACATGCTCTCGAACTCAAAGGTGGCTGATTTAAAGATTGTACCGGTCGAAGAAGAGCAACTCATGCATCTATCAGAATCAGATGACAAGTAGAAAGGTGACGGCATGGATGGTCCCAATGAGACGTCGTCGAACAAAGGTAATAATATTCCGTTACCTAATGCTTCTCTATCAAAAACCATTATGGAAAAAATTCCTAGGGATAAGATTGAAAACTCACCAAACGTTTTAATGGGAGAGGTGAAAGTACCCACTAAAATGGAATAGTCCAGCTCGGGAGATAGTAAAGGATATGATTTGAGGCCAAGGAATAAACAAGAGGTCAATATGTGCTCAATAGGGGGTTTATCCCACAGTCACATACCTAAAACATCAATGGGGCACAAATATTTTTTGAATAAAGCACAATTACAAGAGGCTAGAGAGATCATGGAGGCTTAAACAAGCTACTATAGGATGAGCTCTTAGAGTGAAAAAATCCCCTAATTAGGGTTCTTAATTCTTGTTTTGTCCAACAATGTGAGGGGGATAGGAGGGGCCTCCAAATTAATAGCCCTCCGTGGGATTTTAGAACTAAAAAAACCCAAAATCATAGCAATCCGGGAAACAATAGCAGATGGTGAGAGAGCAAAAGAGGTATTGGGGCCATTCTGAAGGATTGGTGGATGTAAACCATACCTGTAGAGGGTCACTCAGGAGGTCTCCTAATATATTCAATCCCAGAGATAACTTTTCATTCCAAATTAGAGTACAAGAATGCACTTGGAACAGAGATGGAAGACCCAAAAATGGGGATTCGTTTCTTCTTTCTCAATGTATACGACCCTTTCTATGATAGAAGGAATTATTGGGAAACCCTAACCAATGATGGAGCTCTAGATTAGGAAAACTTGATACTGGAAGGGGACCTCAATTTAACACTGACAGCAGCAGAATTATGGGGAAAAAATGCAAGGTCGGATGTGTTAGCCAACTTTTTCAGCTCTTTATTTGAACAAAAGAAGCTTTTAGACCTAACCAATGATGGAGCTCTAGATTAGGAAAACTTGATACTGGAAGGGGACCTCAATTTAACCCTGACAGCAGCAGAAGTATGGGGACAAAATGCAAGGTCGGATGTGTTAGCCAACTTTTTCAGCTCTTTATTTGAACAAAAGAAGCTTTTAGACCTACAACCAATTCAATTGGAACATACCTGGAAGAATAACAAAAGTGGAGAACATCCAATATCAAAGATATTGGATAGATTCTTGATCTCAGAATAACTATTCCAAGATCATTTGGTGTTAAAAATTGTAGTTGAAACAGGGGGCTTACCGGATCACAGGCCTATTACACTTTCTATCACTATTCCTGAGGAGAAACCACCACCCTCATTCAAGTTCAACCCAGTATGGATAGAGAATGAATATTATAGGGAGGTGTTTAAGAGAAACTAGAAACCCTTGGAGGTTCAGTCGTTAGAAAGTTGCATGTATCAAATGATGGGTAATATATCAACCATCAAGAAAATATAGAAGGAGTGGCGGAAAAATATAGAGAGTCGCAACAATTTGATCTTAAATACTCAGAGAAGAAAATTCAAACTCTCTACAACTCCAACACAACAGGGATTTTCTCTCCACAAGAGTTACAATTGCTAAAAAATGAGGAACAAAAGAGAAGTCGAATACTAGAAAATGAAGAGAAATTGTGCAGACTAACAAGTAGAGCAAGGGGACAAGAATACAAAATTTTTCCATCGACATGCTTCACACAGAAAAATATTGACACTATCCTAGAAATCAGAGATGAAGAGGGTGGAACAACACAAACCTTTAAAGAAAAGGAAAAAGTAGCAGAAAATCATTTCTAGAGAAGATTTACAGCTCCTCTAGGATGCCATGTTCGGGAAATATTAGAAGTACTCAATATTTTCCCTATTTTAATCTCATAGGATATTAAACAATATCTAATGGAGGAAGTGTCAGAAGAAGAGCTTAGCAAAATTCCACACTCTTTATAGAAAGGCAAAATCCCTTGCCCGGATGGGTTCATCCTAAATTTCTTTCTTGGTTTTTATTTTATGCTCAAGAATGATATCCTGAAGGTGGTAAGAGAGTCACAAAGGATTGGAAAGGTATTAGGGGCATTAAATTCCACCTTCATCACTCGCATACACAAAAAAAAGGGGGGGAAACCTTTGAGTATTTTTTACCAATATCTTGTTGCAACATGATTTACAAAATCATAGAAAAACAATAGCACGGAGATTGAAACCTATCTTGAGTCAGTTCATAATAGAAGAACAATTTTTTTTTTTGTTCAATAGGCATATCCATGGTGCAGTGTCTTTAGGTCAAGAGGCTATGCACTCCATCAAAAAATAAAAGCAATCAGCTTTTGCATTAAAGGTAGACCTATCCAAAGCATATGATAGAGTGAGTTGGACCTTCTTGCAGCTACTCTTCATCAAGATAGGTATGCCAATAGAGATGGTGGAATGGATTATTGGGTGCATCAAGTCGACCTCTTTCGCGGTCATGATCAATGGTTCCCCCTCCAATTTATTTTTTCCAACAAGAGGTTTGAGGTAGTTTTGTCCTCTTTCTCCCTTTATCTTTTTATTAGTATCAAAAGCTCTAAGCAGATCTATTCACAATGCAAGGGAAGAAAGGATGATAAAGGGAGTAAGAATTTACAATCATATTGAACTTACTCATGTTTTGTTTATATATTATGCATTAATGTTTAGAGAAGGAACCTTAGGAAATATGGGAAAACTAGTTAGTGTTCTCAATGATTATCAAAATGAATCAGGGATGGAAATCAAATTGGAAAAGTCAAAGCTATCATACAACAATGTTCAAGAGGATACTCTAACATAATCCAAGGATAAAATCCCAGTATCAGTAGCTCCTCTATCAGAAGGTTTCAAATATCTAGGGTTTTAATTGAAACCAAATGCATATTCATGTCAGGACTAGGCATGTTTGTATAAAAAAATTTGACAACAAGGTTCCCATGTGGACCAACAAATTTCTTTCAAGAGGAGGGCATTTTGTACTATTGAAAGTAGTATTGCACAGCATCCTTGTCTATTAGGCATCAATTTCTTACATACCAAATGGAATACTTTCAAGAATAAGGAAAAAAAATATTTCCTTCTTATGGACTGCAAGCAAGAAAGTAGAGGGAATTCCATTAGTAAAATGGACCACCATAGTCCTCCCCAAATCCAAAGGAGGTTGGGGGATCAAAAACCCTAAGCTCTTTAGAAAATATCTAGCTGCCAAATATCTGTGGTGTTTAGTTGAGAATCTTGAGTCCTTTTGGGGAAGAGCAATGAGATTTAAATATTTCCCTTACTCCTCAATAGATGAATGGTTCATACAACCAGATAAAACACACAAAGGAGGATCTATATGTTGGAAAGCCTTTGTATTGTCATTTCCTTTAATAGGGAACTGGGTAGCATGGCAAATTGGAAATGAAAGGAGAATCCAAATTGAGTGAGATTCATGGGAAGGTTCAAGTAAAAACTTTAGGCTAACATATCTCTTGATCACACAACTAATAGACAGAGGAGTCAGAATGTTAGCAGATGCAAGCTCTCGGACAGAGGATCACAGAGGAACAGTCTGGAAAACAGCGCAATAGTTGGGGCTTGAGGAGAATGAAGCAAAAGAATGGAGTGGATATATAAATAAACTTGGAAACATATTCATTCAATTAAGAGAGGAAAGGGACAAATTAATATGGACATGGAACATGAAGGATAGTAAATTCTCAACTAAATTGGGATATGAATCAAATGTTCACCTGGAGAATAAAAAAACATACTAATGATGGTGGTGTCAAATATGTAAAATGCAAGCTCCCGCTAAATCCATATTAACATTGTGGTTGGCTATGAATAACAAACTTTTAACATGGGAAGCACTACTCAAACGAGGCTTCATTGGGCCTAAAAATTTCTTTTTATGCAGAGCTAAAGAAAAATCGTGCCCACACCTTTTTTTCAATTGCACATATGCAGGCATGGTGTGGAAACAAGTTAGCCACAAGCTACATCCTTCCTCCAACCCAGATGAGGACGAGTCCCTTGAGAACAAAGTAAAAAATTGGTGGGGGAATGAAAGGGTACGTACCCATGAATCTCTACCAACTCTTTTTGTTTTTACTATATGGGAAATGAGAAACAGAGTTGTCTTCAAAAAAACTTGGACATCATTAGAAATAATGGTCAATATGTTATCGCAGAAAATGAATGAACATCAATCATTTATGTTGTTCAGGATATTGCACCCTTGTAACCTAGGGTTTGGGGTTACCAACTTACTACTAACTTGTAGACAATCATCTTTTTACAGAGAATGGAAAGAGAATAGGAACAAATTCTCGACTTACCCGATTAATGACGGTTGATCCAAGCTTGATCTTCTCTCGCCCCACTTCTCTCCAAAGTTTCTAGGGATGTAACTCTTAACCTGCAAAGAGAAAATGCTTCAAGTAATATCTCATGCATATATATATCAGAGGTTAGATGAAAAGCATATAAATAATATAATAAAAAATATTCATTAAACCAATATACATGAAATAGACACAATACAATATTGGAAGAAGAATTCTCTTTATTGACAAGTGGTGAATACGATAAGAATACAACCCAGCTTCTGACATAAGGAATCCTCTACAATCAAAGGAATATGAGTTCTGCTACTCCAATATTCTGAAGATATACCACGAGCATAACTTTTCTCTCCAAAATTTTATTGATTATCCTCACCCCAAGGCCTCTATTTATACTTTGGGAAATAGAGTGGTTTCGAAGGTTGGGATGGTTTCGAAGGTTGGGATAGTTATGGATTAGGACCCAAATAATCTCATTTAATCTCGATTTATATTTTTTAATGTCAAATTAAGGTATACATGGGTAATTAATATAGGCAACTCGTGTATAATACATGTGTTTCTCAAAGGGAACACGCGTATGCAAGTATACGCGGGTTGCAATGCAAATACTCACATGTGATACGTGAGTTGCAATGCATATAGTTGCGTATGCAACCCAAAACTCATAATAAAAATATATAAGGCTTGTTTGAGGATGATGCATCAAAGTACATGCACATCTATAGTGTTTTGGATACTTCAATCCTAATTTGTCCTTTTGTGTACCAACATGAGGAATGTCGGCACTCAGATGGAGAAGTGCCATTTTGGCTGATAACAGATGCCCGCTAATGTGTGAGGTCAGAGGGAAATGATGGCTGAAATACATTATAATCATTATCTTGGAGAACTCAGAAGTCCAAGGAAGCAGAGGAAATACCTGAAACAAATACATATCAATGTCATACACAAAATCATATCTGAGGATGCCATGTTCAATATACTAGAACACTAACTCCTTTACAATATTTGAGTACATCATATAATACGGATACAAGACCATGTATATTACAAAGGTGGATTGAAGCCACAATATACATAATGAATATTCAAAAATCTAGAAGCTGTGTAGGTGAACATAACACAATCTTGTGTAACTTAGGTTATAGATGTGAACCTAAGGTCTTCGTCAAAATCCAAAGGAACCAGTACAATCTATGCCATGTGAATAGATGTGTCAAACTCGAACATGGATAGGACTCAACAGATTGTCAATCAATATGTGATAATTGACAACTGAAGCAAAGGAATTCACCAATGATGAAAGTGAATCATAGGGTACCATCATCAAAACTCTAGATCTTCATCTTCAGGAAGTACTGATGAGAAACCATGTTATGATGAGGAAGGCAATAAATCCTCCAACGGATCAAAAGAGTGACTAGGAACTAGATAACAGAAGGTAGACACAAGTAATAGTCAGATAGGAAAATGATGGAATCAGGATAATAAGCAGAAACATGGATAAATCCATGAACAGTGAGCACGACACAGAGATGACCCAAGGCATATTTTAACTTTGCAGATAGTAAAACTAGACTTATCTATCATGTAGGAGACATGATTAGATTTCCCAAGCATAAGTGACTAGTGGAGGAGTAAGAAACTTGAAATGATAGATGAACTGAAAGTGTACACTAAGACATGAGTATTGGAAAGTTCAGAGAGTGCTATGTTCAAGGAGGACATGCTGCCACCAACTGTAACCCAAAAAGAAAACTTCTTTTGTATATTTCATGTTAAATTTTAACGAGTCCATGAAAGTCAACTCAGGTCCCTCTTCATTTTTGACAAGCTTGAAGAGAAGAAGGAATAATGCTTGATAATGTCACTTATTCGTGGATTTTATGAGCCTGAACTAGTACGTGCTCATTTGGTGTTTCCATGTTTAGAGAGTATAAAAAATCCAAAGAAGACTCTAGGGGGTTCCTTTTTCATCCAAATTAGTCTTCTGAAGCCAAAAAAGTATAAAACATACCTCAGAAGAACTATCTTAATTTCTGAAGAAGAAAAGGAGAACCTTTTTCGTACTTAGTCATGGAGGTCCGAAAAAGGTTAAATTACTACCTACCCAACGCTCCTTCAAGAGCAGCATATAGCTTGAGTTTTATGAGTGTGAAGGAAAGAAAGATCACTCAGAAAGATCCATTTGATTACGAGGAATGGGGCTTACAACAGTAAACTCGATGCTTTGTTCTTAGTGTTTAACAAGCATGACAAACACATAAAGTACACTCAGAATATTTTTCATGTTTAGGTCCAGAGCATGAAAAAGAGAAAACTAAGCTCATACCGGGTGATCCTTTTCCATAAATGTAATCCCTCAAGTCCGAAAAAGTGATAAATCTATGCTTGAGAATACTCTTCTCAATTTCATAGAAAAGAGACTGATCCTTTCTCCTATTATTCCACATGGTCCAAGAAAGTGATAACCTACCACCAATGTGGATGCCCATTCACATATTTTTAACGAGCCTAAATGGACAAGTTTACTCGGTAGTCAAGTCTATTTTGAGGAGTTAAACATGGGCCTAAAGAAACTCCATAAAAGCAGGGAGCCTTATAAAAGGGATAAATTGTAAAAAGAGACCAAGATGAGGCTCAATTTGGCATGAAAAATAGCTAACAAGGCTCCCCCAAACCTATGATGGATGCAGCATGAGTACCAAAAAAATCAATGTGTTCTAAGCTAGGGTACTCATGGAAGGAAAGCCCTATCCATGGAAGAACAATGGTATAGACAAGGTACTGAATGGTTAAATATCATAGTTAGTTGTCAAAGTAGTGATTCTATGGTTAAGGAGGATTAGGTATAAATGTAAAAATGCATATAAATGACTAAAATCCTACCCTATATGAGTGAAAAACAACTTTGAGTAACCTTGGACCTCTTTCATTAGGAAAACATGACATGGTATTAGTTTGATTTTGATAAAAATTAAATACTATAGGTTAAAAAACCCACATTTTGAAATTATTTCTATAAATAGTTCAAAAATAGAAATCAAAATCACCATTTCATATTTTAACCCAATATAGACAAATTTTACCTCTGTCTTCAATCGCTCGGTGTGGACAAACCAGTGGACGATTTTCAAATCCGCAAGCACCAAGCAAATCAGCTCTTCATGCTCTTTCATTTCATCAAAACAAATTTTTAATTTTATGCAAAATTTTAATGTTTTAAGCCAGTTTTAGGGAGGTCACGTTGTATACACGAGTATGCAACTTAGATAGTCGTGTACACACATTTTATACACGACTTTCCCGAGAGCAACCCGTGTATGATACGCGACATGTCCAAAGGACAGTCACGTATACTACGCAACATGTCCAAAGGACAGTCGCGTATACTGCGTGACATAGGAAAAGCATAATTGGGGCCAAAATCAAAGTTTTTTTATGAGTTTTAATGTTTGAAAATGGTGTTATGGACAGGATAAAACATCGTGTTGGAGTGGAGGGAGAGGGAACATGAAACCATGGACCAAGATGCAATTTGAAGTGCCCCCACGGTGCATGCATTATAGAAAAGTGGGTTGTTAAAGTTCTTTTGTACCTCACCTATGCGATCTAATGTCCATTTACTAGAACTTTTTATCAAGTACTGGGATCATGATCTAGGTGCATTTGACCTACAAGGTGAGATTCTAGAAATTACACTAGAAGACATCTATTTTATAGCGGTTTTGTCACGACAGGGAGGTCCTATCAACTTGGAAGGTATCGGTAGGGGCGATGACCTTCTAAGTGTTCAAAACTATATTGACACTTACTGCATGCCTGGAACTTAGAAAAGGGGAACTTGCATCCCTATTGCACATATTCACAGCTTGCCATTATAGGTGTTGGTAAGCATAGTAGTAAGGGTTGTAGGATCATCATCACTTCATCTTGCAACTCAAAACGAAATGAGAATTGCGGTGGAATGTCTACAGGGGGATTTATTTGACTAGTTCTCGGGAGTAATCCTAATAATGAAGAAACCACTCTCTGACTGCAAGAGATATCGACGAAAGAACTTTAGTTATTCTACCATATTGGTGGCATTTTTATTTGAGAGAGTGCTCTCTCTGAGCCCCACAGTACCTCTACCATATTTCTCTCCCCGTCAAGGCCTAGACTGAGTAGGTGGGGAGAAATATTCCTCTGCCAAGGCAGTGGTGGATTAGTTCATAGTGTTTACAATGATGACTTCTACCTATGGTGGGAGCGGAAGCTACCAACACTGGAGAAATTTCCATATGCTGGGATGGATTTATGGGGTGAAAATGATCTTATCCTTCCTCATGGAGGATCATGGGGAGCGTCAGGTATTTTGGTTTTTTCAAGTTTTTAAATTTTTATGAATTTTTAATCATAAATATATCTACATATGTATACAAGTTTCTAATCCTGTAAATGTTTAAAATGCATATATTGGACCGGTCTTCCCTAATGGGAATCCTCGTATGTATGTGCGACCAGTGGCAGGGGAGGATCATGGTTTGATCGGGGTTCTTGAGGGGAAGTTGGCCAATATTACCCAAAGAGTCCCTACTTTACACATTGAGCAGATCCATGCCATTATGCGGGAACTAGTGGTTGGTATCCCACCTACCTGGATACGCCTTATGAGAAGGGTAGCCACGGTAGTGCTTGTTTACATATATGTCACTGAGGCTACTACAGCTGAACAAGATAAAGAGGCCTGAGAGCAGGATGAACAGGATGATCAGGGTGACCAGGGTAGTCAGGATGACCAGGGTGGTTAGGACGACCAGGGTGGTCAATATTAGACCTAGAGGTGTTTTATGGATTACGATCCAATTTTTGTATATTTTTTGTATATTATATAGATATGATTGGATATGAGGANCACACACACACACACACACACACACACACACACACACACACACACACACACACACACACATATATATATATATATATATATTGTCGGTTTATTTACATGTGTTTTTGCAATGTATCTATTGTGTATTTTTTATGAAATATGTGTTAAGTTCCAATCCAAGATATAGTTTGCATATGCATCAGTTAATGAATTTTGATTTCTTGGAATATGATTAAATGTAATAAAATCAAAATTTCTTTCCAATAACCTAACTTACATCAACTGACGTAATAAAATAGGGTTTCGCACCTGATAAGCTCGATTGAGCTAGGAAACCACCAGTTGAGAGTCAAGTCTGACTTCCAGATGGGTGATGCCATGTGACAAGGAATTCCATAAAATCTCAATGACAGCCTTGTATTCGGCCACATTATTGGTAGTAGGACCTAGGAAAGCACCTCCAGAGGCAACTAGCTATCCTAAGGGTGAGTAAATAACCCATGCGATTGAAGCCAAGTTACAAGTGTGACGACTAGCGCCATCTGCAAAACCTACGAACCATTCAGAAGAGATCTGTAACAACCAATAGATGATATAAGAACAAAAACCAGTGAACTATCTTACATAAAGTTATATACAATAAAAATAAAAGAAAAAGTGTTAGGCCTAAGCATAGTACTTCTTGAAGTAGAGCCCATTTCTAGGCTCAGGTGGCTTATTCCCATCGAAATTAATTAATTCATATGCACCTTTCTTTAGAAATTTTGACATGACATAGGGTCCTAACCACATAGACGTGAATTTCCCTGCCCCTAGGGGTTCTTTATCCTAGTCCCAGAGCAAGACAAGTTCCTCTTCAGAAAAAATCCTAGGTTTGATCAATTTATTGTATTGATTTTTCACCCTATTTTTATGAGCCTCGTTTGTAGTCAACGCATCCCTACACTACTCATATAGATGTTCTAAGTGTAAAAAAATTTCTTCTAGCTAAGTCATATCAAGTAACACATGAATGGCAATTTTTAAGGATGGGATTTCACATTCAACTGAGGTTATTGCTTCCACCCCGTGAATGAGTTGGAAATGAGAAAACCCTGTGGCAATTTTCACATTGGTTCGATAAGCCCAAAGTGCAAGATAAAGCATGATGTGCCAATTTCAGTGGGTTGCGTTAATAGTACATTTGAGAATAGTCTTCAAGGTCTTATTTACTGCCTCGACTTGAGCATTTTCTTGTGGGTAGAAAGAAAACGAATGTTCTTGTTTAAACCCTATCATAGTGGTCAATTCAGTCATCATGTTTTTTTGGAAGTGACTGCCATGATCAATGACAATCTCTTTAGGAATACCAAAACATGCAATAATTTGGTTGAAAATGAAAAAAGTTGCAGTTTCCCCATCAGCCTTATAGGTGGGAATGGCCTCTTCCCACTTCATGTAGTAATCTACAGCAGCAATGATGTATTTGTGCCCCTTGGATGAAACTAGGTTGCACGTCACGTAATCTATCCCCCACTTAGTGAAGGGGCCCATTGAAATGATAGGAAATAATGGAGCAGGATGTGACCACATCTTTCTGGTGTAAAGCTGGCAATGATGACAGTGCTTCATAGCTTCTACACAATCTTTAAAGATCATGGGCCAGAAATAACCGACACGTAATATCTTCTGGGTTGTTGCTAACCCAGATAAATGACCCCCACATGCTCTACTATGGGCATCATTTAGGACAATATCATCCTCTTCGTGTGTAATACACCGATGCAAAACAGAGTCTACCCCTCTATGATATAAAGTATCTCCAATAATGAGGTAGTTTTTTGCATGTAAGCGTAATTTACGTCATTCTTCCCGTGAAAAGGTTGTAGGGAACTTCAGAGTCTGGAGATAGACAAGTATATCTTCATACCAAGGGTCAAAGGTGGAAATCAAGAAAATTTACTCATCTGGGAATGAGTCTTCTTCAATGGCTACATCTTCTTCAACAGGAAATTCTGCAATGAGCTCTGCAAAAACTAAGAATTTTTTTTATTTGGAGGATTGAAAATCTAAGTCAAACTCCTTGAGAATGACTATCCATTTATTGAATTTTCCTCCAACTATCCATCGGGACAAAACATACTGGAAAGGATTAACATCTGCCACTACTATCGTAGTCCTCAGTAAGATGTAGTGACGCAACCTCTGAATAGCATACATAGCTGCTAATGCCAACTTTTCGACGTGGGAGTACCTAAGTTCAGGGATAGCTAAAGCATGACTAAGATAGTATATGACATGCTCTTGGAGTTCATCATCCTCTTGGACTAGTACTACCCCTATGGTCAACTTGGATATGACCAGATACAATATCAAATCACAAGAGTAATCTGGCGGACGCAATAAATGTGTCGACAGCAAAGATTTCTTTAATGCCTCGAATGCAAGTTGTGCGGTTTCATCCCATACAAATGGGGTGTCCTGCTTCAACAGGTGCACGAAACCTTTGGTGATATTGGCATAATTCACGATAAAACATCGGAGAAAGTTGGACTTCCCTTGCAGGCTCTAAAGCTTCCTGATGGAATGAGGAGGAGGCAAATTTACTATGGCCTCAACTTTCAATACACCTAAATACCTTTGTTAGAAACATTGAACCCAAGAAGCCTACCTAAATCGACACAGAAAACACATTTGTGGGGATTCAAATGTATTTTATAATGTCTGCATCTTTCGAAAATTAAATGCAAGTGATCTAGGTGATCAATCCTCTTTCGATAATGTGCTGGAATATCATCTAGGTAGGCTTTGACAATAGACTTGATGTCATGAAAGTCAAAATTCATTGCCCACTGAAAGGTAGCCCTTGCATTTTTCAATCCAAAAGGAATTTTCTTGTACGCAAATGTACCCCAAGGATAAATGAAAAGTTGTTTTATGTTGGTCTTCCAGTTTGATTTGAATCTGATTATACCCGGAGAAACCATCCATAAACGAAAAGACTTCACTCCCTGCACAAGCATCAATGATTTGATCTATGAATGGTGTAGGGTAGTTATCCTTAGGACAGGATTTGTTTAAATCAAAAAAGTTAGTACAGACACATATCGTCCCTTGCTTTTTGTCGACAAGAATAGGTTTGGATACCCATTCTGTTAAAGCTATCAGGTAAATAAAACTAGCTTTCAGCAGTTTTTCAACTTCAACCTTAACAGCTGCCGCTTTATGTGGATTGGAAAATCTAAGTTTTTGTTGAACTGGTTTAGCATCGATATAGGTTCAGATTTCATGTTTGACTATCGATGGATCTATGCCTGGAATCTCCTCATATGACTAGGGAAACATGTCATGGAATTTCTTAAATAAGGTTGTATAGATAGCAATCTCCTTCGGAGAGCAGTTTGTACCAATATATAAATTTTCCACAATGTTTGGGTTCACAGAGATGTTGATAGGAATAGTAATGGAAATTTTTTCCATATTCCCCTCGCCAAATATTCCCTCCCTTGGTAAGGGATTGATTGGTATATCAGTATCACCTTCCAGTCTCATATGGAACTCTTGGTTTTCAATCCTACTTAATTCTAGAAGAAAATAGGATCAATGATGAAGATCTTTTCATATCTTATCTCGTCCACACATAGATTCCAGAATGGCTTCGTCAAATGGAAAAACCATGTCTAAGCAATCTTTAGTATGCAAAGAGTTCTCTGCCCAAGCAGGCAGATAGGTTTCTTCTGGCTCCTCTGAGACTATGAGAGGGACTCAATAGTGGCATGAATGATAGCTTGATAAGCTACTTTCACTCCTGATAAGGGCACTTTAGGTTCATGATGGAAAGGAAGAAACCAAGGGTTCGTTCTATCGAAAACCATTGCAATAGACTTCCCTACACTAGTAGAACCTAAGTAATTAATCAGGGTTGGAAAATCGAATGTTCCCATCAATGATGAATACATTCCAGCCCTTAATCTCTCTAAAGTAGGTTTAACCTGATCAACGAATGGCATGGTGGACTCATTAGTTTCCATGCAGCACTTCTGAGTAAAACTGAGTTGGTCTATGGTAACCAACTTCCCTTCGTGCGGAAACACTACTACCCAAAGAATGACCAATGCAATAGTAGACATGGCATAAGTCCAACTTCTCCCTAGAAGCAATTTATAATCCAATGGTGCATCAATCACCTCTACCTCAACAGACACTGTCTTCCCTACCAACGTTATCTTGAAAGCTGGCAGGATACCATGTGGATGAAATGACCTTTCGTCGAAAGCAGTAAGTAGGGTGTTCGATGGAACTAGCTTTGGAGATCCAAGAGCCTTCCAGCAAGACAAGGACATGACACATGTGAAAGTGCCCTTGTCAAAAACTTCCCTTCCAATGGTTTTTCACCTGTTAGCAAGAACCCACCAACAAAGCTTCGTCGATAGGGGTTCTCACTCTGTCGATGCCCAACTAGCACGATCTCCCTGAGCACCAGCCCAGATAGGTTTTACCTTGCCTGGAAACATCCACAAAGTTGATGAAGCCTCACCTGAGAAGTTTAAGGGAGAGCTGTCAGAACCGATTTTCCAGCAGTGAGGAGGGAGGATATGGGTTCCGACGAGGAGACAACATACCTATTAGATCCAGAACTATGCAATCATCATTAATTCATTTCCACGAATACATATTGCATCGTACATTTGTCAGAGTAGAACTAGTGCAGAAGCATCATTTATAAAAAATCTCAACTCATAATGCAACAGAAATGTGACAGACAAAACAGATCGCATAAACATCAATATAGAAAAATTGGAATGGACCACAGCAACATCATAACAAATCAGATCGCAACAGTATCATAACATATTAGATCACAACATGGAAAATAATAGAATATAAGACAATATTCATGCAACTACTGTCATATCATATTAATCTTGCGCAAAGGATCCAAAACATGCAATTCTTCTCCACAACGGGAGGCTGAATACGTTAGGAAAAACCCAGATAGATCGCAGATACAATAGGAAATTCTCCAAAACCATAGACAGATTGTACTAGACCTCATGCAATACTCATGTCTTGATGATGTCTCTATTGATGATAAGGTTGTCTATGTCTATTCAATTCCAAAACTAGTTCTATATAGATGCTTGTGCCTTTACATTAAAGGTCCACTTCTAGCTAACTTATAATGGCTAATGACCTATTGTAACAAAACTGGTTAAATAATATATTAAATATTCAAAACAGTTATTTTTCCACCCATCGCGTTGATCTGGCCTTGCGTGGTACCGCATGAGCTTACGCAACTACCGCAACACTGTGCAACTCACTTACCAAAACCCCTGCCATGAGGCCCCCAACACAGTTTTTTGGCTTGTCCCCGAGCCACATTAGGTTTACAGGGTATATGCTAATGTTCGTGCTTTAAAATATTTGAAATGTTGCATGATCTCATGAACCTAAAGCTATACTTTGCCACCAACACTTTGACAATTATTCAAAGCTTGTTGTACCGGGTGCTCTTCTCTAGCCTTGTCGTCGACCATCTTCCGATTCTCCTGCACTGCCTGCAACATTGTGACTTATTTAACAACCAAATTTCCACCAATTTCTTGAAACTCATCTAGTTGAGCGTGATGCTTTTATTGGCATTCATGGGCATGGGTAGCTCACTGCTGAAGATCCTTTAATTCCTCAACCCTTGTGATATGCACCAGCAGCGGCATTGCCCGCAGTGATGTCTTTAGTGTCGTCAGTTGGACTTCAACTTCTTGCACCTGCACTGTTAATTGATTGAGCTGCTTGTCTTGTACAAAGCTCTGCCAGAACTTCGTTGTCGCCTCCATGATATTCTTGGCTTCTTACTCCATGGTTTCGAACTGGGTCGTGATTTCTTCAATAGAATCCTTCCATTCCGCAACCTGCTCTAGTGGCATCGTAGGTTGGACCAGGGCATTGAGCATCAGGTTGGTATCATGGAGCTAGATAATAGTTTACCCCAATCGCTTGGCCTTATTGACTGGGGTGAGCTTGGTCGTGCTCTCAAAGATATGCTGACAAGCCTCAGTGATAGCTTACTCAACCTTGTCACATCTTGCACATAATTGCGCTTGTTCAACGATCAGGAGGTCTTGCACCTTCTTCATCTCAGTAATCTCTTTAGTATCCTTTCCCTGCAACTCATATTGCATTGCCTTTAATGCATCTATTTCTTGCACTTTTACTTCTACCAGCTATACCTGAACCTGATGCAGCTCCTCTACCTCTTTCTGCAGCTTCTCAGCTGCGCTCTGTGACTAGACACATCCCTCAGTCAACTCTTTATGTTAGTCCACCAATTCTAGGGAGGCAACATGCTGCATCTCCACCAACACCAGAGTAGATAAATTATTCATATCCAAATCCACGCTCTAGATCGGTCGTAGCAACTGGTGTACTTCCTCATTTCCCATGTCGATCGTAGTCAGGGGAACTTGCACGTTCCTATCCTGGGACTCAGTGTTGATTGACAGGATGTCCTACATCATAGGTCTCACAGAGGTCTATCTGGAAACAATATCAAAAATGGAATTTAACCTATCTCTTACCACACCAAATTATTCATGGTTCAACTCTCGGATCGTTTGTGTTGCAGCCTCAGAGGAGTCAGTGACCGATTTGATGAGCCACTCTAGTTGGTTCTCAATCCCTGACCTGATACTATTGCTTGCATCATATTCTTGGTTCCATTTGGTGTGAGTCTACTCACACATGCGTTGTGCTTCAGCCTCAAGGTCCGTCAATGACTCATTGTCAGAGTCGTGAATACTCAGCTCCTTCTGGGAAAGCTCTTCTCGGGCATCAGGTGGTAGCTCCTTGGAAAGGTCCTCCTGACTCATAGGGTTGTGCCATTCAGCTAGCCAATCTTGAACAATAGCATCTAATTCTTCCATCGTGACTTTGTAAGCCAAAGGTAGCCACTTCCGGTCGGGGTCCCGTCGTTCCTAAATGTAAATAGAGCCGGGCTCGATGGCGAACCGAATGAATCGTTGATACTTGGCCACTACATAAGGAGATACTCGAGGAACAATGATGGCTATGGCTTGTAGTGCCTCCCTGCAGACCCAAAAATGAATGGCATAGTCTGCATGTCGACTGGGCTCTTCAACCCACCATAAGTTCTAATATCGTGTGCCTCGGCACACCTTTACCGCATCAACTGCCATTGGTTGGCAGTCTTCAGGTTCCATCCAGGCAACTAGTGCAATAAGAATTAAGAGCCAACTATATGAAAATGGCTACCCAGCCTGAGTAGTGATATCATCTTCAAGTAGCTGGTTAAGCAAGAACAAAGACCAGTTCATATGTACTCCTTCAGCACACTTTTGGGCGCATGTGATGATGCCTGAGTTACATTGGACCAGTCGATTTCCCTGAACAACCTTACTCACCAGAATTCATGCACTGATATGCACTGCTTGTGATTTGATGCTATCAATACAGTAGTCATGGCCATCCCACTATAGGCCAAAGCACTCCTTCAGCTGCTTAGCAAGTTTCTTGTCGGTATCTCTCCCACGGATATACTGTGTCAGATCTTCCCCAACCTTCAGCAAGCCTATAATGCTCACGATTAAGTATACTATAACAAGGATGGGTGTATTCAACCAAAGTGTCCCCCCCATGAAAATAGGCAAAAATTTGTTTAACACATGCATGGGCTTCATTCAGTCTCCCAAAATGAGGCATATTGATGAGCCCCAACAATCCAGATTTGTCTAACCCACTCACCCAAGGTTGAGGAATCCACTAAATTGGGGCACCAGGCACCATTGGGACTGACTCATAGGGTTCATCCCAGACATCTTTAAGTAACAGCAAGTCATGGTCTTTGAATTTCAACCTGATCAAGGAAAGGATGATGTCGATCAAGAACGTCATCCCTTCCGGTAGCAGTGGCAATTTTGGCGAATACTTCTGATTTTTTGTCGACTGCCTCGGCTTTGCTCCCGGGTGCGTAGGAGTGACATACCCCAAAATATTATGAATAGAGATGCCCCTAGGTGCCATAGACTCTACAGCTCCCAAGATCTACTGCCTGGTCTGTGCAGTTCCTTCTCCTTGCACTCTCACCAACATGCAGGTGTGCCTCTTCTGCAGCGATGTGGAACTAGGATTCTGAGCCTACTGTTTCCTCTTGGGGATAGACGATGATCCAACTGACATGCTCATGACTTATTCTTCGAAATTCATGGGCCGAATAGGGGACTCTTGTTCACTGGAAATATCAATGGTGTCAAGGTCGCTCAGCATGCCTCACACCCCAAACCTTATAATGCACCCAATGAATCTAACCTTCTACTCTACAACTCACTCGAAATCTCACAACACGTTGCACAATTCACCCTCTTCTCAACACTCTACTCGCTCAACTAAACAATGTTGTCCTCCCACGTCCCACACGATTTTTATAGCCCCCTCCAATTCAAACTCATCATTGCCAAATCTACAATCACCGTTATGACTAAATCCTGTAGTAATGGCACCAAATCCACCGACAATCTTGCTCTTGTGACAGTTGAATTATCCATTAATGCACATCACTTCAACAAGTACCACCATCTAACTGCTTTAACTACCTACATTTATTACTTGATTTGACCAACCCACAGCCCTACAGTTATCGCAAGTGGTTGATCATCCATCGCTACAAACTCTAACTTTGTGTAGCCTCTTCCCCTTGGCTTGCCTTGCTACTCTGTGACAAAATATGTAGTTTTTTTTTTCATAGCACCTAAAGTAGTGCGCAACTATGGTCCTGTCCTATAGGGCTTCAAGCGACTCCCATTGACGAGCGTCAGCAATACCACGCCATCTAATTGTTGTAACTGAACTGCAGCTCCAAAAGTAATGGAATGAACAAGATACAGACCTAACTAGTGCATTTGTAACTTACCTGGATGCTTTATGAACTTACTGTCATATAACAGCACCAAATATCCTTCCATAAATTGTTCAATTCTTAATGTGGCGATCATTCCACGCCTTCTGTCGATCCTTCGCAACCTGCTGGTGGAAGCCAGCAATAAAGAAGTCTTCTTCAAGCTGGATAAACTGTGCAATGTGCTCTTCTAATGTTTCTACATCATCCATTCCCATCGTTGTGGCAATGCATAAACTAGGAACAATGTATTCCATGGGCATGACCACCTCTTTCCCATAGACCAGCTTGAATGGTGTCTGTCATGTCATCCATTTGCAAGTAGTGTGATAGGGCCATAGCACTGCTGGAATTTTTAGGTCCCAATCATCACAGTTAGCATTACATACCTTAGTCAGCGATGTTTCCAGTATTTTGTTGAATGCTTTGACGATCCCATTCCCCTGTGGATGGTATGGTGTACTCCTCTTATGTTGCACCTTCAACTCCTCAATTAGTGCTTTCACCATTTGGTTGATGAAGTGACTGCCTTGGTCACTCATCAAAATTCGAGGACACCTAAATCATGTCACAATGCTTTCAAAGATGAACCGCGATGCTGTCACAGCGTTACATTCTACAACTGGTGCAGCTTTCTCCCACCTAGTCAGATAGTCGGTTGCAGTAATGATGTATCATGATCTATTCCTCTTTCCTAGTGGATTAATAGGACCCACAAAATCCATGGCCCACTTATCAAAAGGTTGGAGAGTTACCTACGGAACTAGTGGCATCTCATCCCGCCGCGATGGTTTACTGACACACTGGCAAATGTCACAGCTCCTCACATGTTCTGCAGCATCAATATGCAACATAGGCCACCATATACCGGCATGCGACACCTTCCACACAGTAGCCCATCCTCCATAGTGGTCTCCCACAATTCTTGCATGTGCTTCTTCTAGAATGGGACCCTATTCATGCGATAAAATACACCATCGTAGGTTTCATCTGGTCCAAGCTTATATAACTGCCTAGCAATTAGCTGAAAATCAGAAGCCTTTACTACTAGCTACTTCTTTTGGCTAGTCGACATGTCCTCCTGGGTGACACCACTAGCCAAAAACTAAATAATTGGGGCATAGTGATCATCTGTGATGTTAACACAGAACAATTGCACAGCTTGCAATCCATCATCAATATTGGTCGGTTCTTTGTCATTCTCAATGCAAGATAGATGATCCGAACTAGCATTTCACCATCCTAGCTTCATAACTATTTAAAATTCAAACTCCTAGAAAAGTAACAGTCATCGAGAGATCTTCCCCCCCAACACAGGCTTATTGACCAGATATTGCAAAGTAGAATGATTAGTGAACATCTTGAAATGTCCACCCAAAAAATAGTGCTTGAACTTTTGCAAGGCATAAGCCATCACCAAGCCTTCCCTTTCCGTCATTGTATAATTTTGTTCAACAAATGACAACTTTCTACTATCATATGAGATTGGGTGATCCAGGTTGCCCTCACCTGGTTGTCAAAGAACAACCCCCAGCGCAATACAAGAGGCGTCGACGTGCACATGGAACTCCTTATTCCAACCAGGAAAAACCAGTATGGGCATGGAGGCCAACTTGGCCTTCAATGTGTCAAAACTTCCTTGGCATTCCTGGTTCCATTCAAATGCAGTATCTTTCTTTATTAACTTCTCCATAGGGGTAATAATTGTAGTGTATCCTTTGATAAACTTGTGATAGTACCCCATATGCCCTGGTGTCTCCTGAAGCATCTTCACATTTGTCAGCGAAGGTAAACTGAGGATTAGTGTGATCTTTACCAGATCAACCAGCAGACCTTCGTTGCATACTATTTTCCCAAGTAGCATTCCAAATGATGCACAGAAAATACACTTATTAGAGTTTAATGTGATCTGATGCTGTCGACACATGTCTAGCATCAGTCACAAGTTGTCGAGATGGTCCCTAATTAGTCCATATACTATCCAATCATCCATATATACTTGCAAGAACTTTTGAATAAAGTATTTAAACACAACCACAACTACCCAAGAAAATACTGCTGGTGCATTCTTCAACCCAAAAGGCATGACTGTATATTGAAAACAACCCCATTCAGTGACAAATGTGGTCTTATGGCTATCCTCCTTTGCAATCCAGATCTGGTGGTACCCTGAAAAATTGCCCATGAAGGAATACATCTCCTAGCTTCCTACTCCTTCAAGAACTTCATCTATAAAAGGGGTCGAGAATGGATCATGCATGCATGCATCATTCAACTTCCTTAGGTCAATGCAAATGTAGATTGCACTGGTATTTTTATCCTTGACCACCATAGGGATTATCCACTTCGATTCTTATATAGGCTTGATGATCCCAGCATCCAGCGTCCGGTCTATCTCAGCCTTCACACAGTCCTTGTAACATGGGTTCAGTCGATATGGCCTCTATAGCATAGGTTTTGCATCTGGTTTCAACAAGATTTTCATCTCTCCTGGGTCTACTAAAATCCCCTTCATACCTAAAAACCGTGTCAGAAAAAGGTCCTGGAATTCATGTAGAAATTCCATGATTTTGGCCATGGTCTCCTCATCCCAGTAGTCCCTGACATTGGAAAATTTTGGGTTCTCTTTCGACCCAATGTTGACTTTTCAGATCTTCAAGGGCTAACTCATTTAATCCATCGATATGTTGGGTGCGGCGACATCGCGGCTTCCTTCTAATTTTGGAATATTAACATTCCACAACTCATCATCATCTTTAGGTTACCCAGATAGGTTGTAGCATGTCATCATGGATTGAATCGAGTAGTGCGCATGTGGATCAACTGGGTATGCAACAAGGATGAATTTCAATACTACATCGTGGATGATTTGTAAAGCATTACAAACCTCTGGGTTGGAATCCTAGAAACTAAACATTTGCACAAAGCAAACAGACAACTCCCCCCAAGTGGTGATAATCCTGCAAAACTTTGCCTCTACATACCAGGATCTCGGCATCTCTTCCAAAGTGTGAACAAAAGTGTGGACCCAATTATCTATGGGTCGCAATGCCCATAAATCCTGACACTCAACCAAATGACTAGTGGGATCATTATGTCTATCATATCTCCCAACATGATAGACCTCTAAATCATCGAAGCGCACCATCATCAATCTCTGTCACTGTTCCCAGTCATGGATCATCTGTTTGTGTGTCGCCCACCATCAAGCCATAGTATCCTTAAACACAACATCTAGGTCCAATATCCTTTGTGGTTCAAACACTTTCTCTTCAAATTCTCTAAGGAACTCGGGTAATGCTGGCAGTCCCTCATAAATTGGAAACTCAACAATCTCAGTTGCAACACATCAGAGAGACTATGTAATCAACCTGCATTTCCTAAATGATACTTCTTGCAACCTATTCTACCAATTTTCTAGAGCATCATCAGAGTCAGAGGACGTAGAACTTGTGCTGTGCCATCCAATTTTTCCATCGATGGTAGGATGGATATAGTCTTTAGAGATGTTATAAGTGTGATCCCAACTTCTACCAACTTCATCCTTCACATGTTCAATATATCGACGTCCCTCCTAAGGGTCTATAGGAGCAATGACCCTGACATCCTAGTTTTCAAATTTCATAAATTGTTTTTTAAATTTGATAACCACCATGCTATCATTATCCCATCCAATCCCTAGTAGTGTGGGATAGGAACCACCATCTTCGACTACTTATATCACATCAAAGTTAGCATGCATTTTCATACCTTAAATGTCGTACAAAAAAGTTTGAGACGCGACCAATGGGCTGAACCTTTGCCTTATTTGCTAGTCGCAACTGCACTGACGACCATCCCAATGTTGGCTTTCCCATCAATTTCCAGGTTTGCTTGGTCAAAATGTTTACATCTAATCCAAAATCCAGAATAATCGAGTCAACCTTATAATATCCAATCTGGATATTCATCCTCATCTCCTTACTTGTCTTCCTCTTTTGCAAAGAGTTCACTACAGAATCCTTCACTGCCTTGTCCAAGTGGTACAATAATGTCTCAAGCTCAATAAGGTCGCCAGGGTCCCTTTCCAGCAATAGAAAACTTTCAAAGAACTATCGCAAGGTACCATGCTCCCACGATGGTCTTGCCTCTATAGATGGATCAAAAGCAAATGGCATGTCAATAATCGGTAACTTACCTGTATTTCTTCCGATTGCATGTTTTTCCCCAAAGAAGGTGTCTTTCTTCATCACAATATCAAATTATATTTTTTTCTTGCCAGCAATCTGAACTTGTTGTTGTGGTTTGTCTTCTCCAGTCATCATATCAGCGCGAGTCACAACCCCAATGTCGACATCCTTCATTTGTGGTTCAGCTTGAATTGTTGCAATCGTCGATCCTTGATTCAGGTTAAATGGCAGGTTCTAATTCAACAGTTGATTCATCGGCTTATTCTATGTCTAGGGTGGGTTCTAAGTATGATTCTATGGTGGGATCTGATTCTACATTATTAATTGGTTTTGTACTTGGAATGTAGGCTGATTCTAATTTTGCATGTTCTGCAACTGAGGAATGTTTCCAGCTTGCCATTTTGCAATCAACTGATGGTAATTTTCAACATTATGTTCACTGGCCGCACAGTATGTACACTACACATTAGGGAACTCCCTCTGATAGTGCCCAAATACTCCACAGGTATAACACTAGATTGGTTCGTGACCTCGTCCTCCTCCTTGGTCGAAGCCTCCTCCTCGTCCTTCACAGAATCCTCCTCGAACCCCTCCTTTCTGAAAATGCGGCTGGGCCATCTACTACTGCAGTAGGTTTGGCTATTGCTGGACATAGTGCATAGCTTGAAAATATTGTGGTTGAGATTGAATGAGTGGTGCCTGATTATACTGTGGTCGCGGCGCATACTGCGGTTGTGCTACAATCTGTGGCTGAGGTGCAAACTATGGTTGCACTGTAAACTGTTGTTGCAGTTGCACTGGGATAAATTGCATCTGGGGTGGTGGTGTATACTGCACCTACACTGTTTTTTGGTCCATCTGAGGTTGTGCTTGCATTGCTCGGGGGTCCTCACCTTTCATAAAATATGAAAAATACGTCATTTCCTGGAGAAAATCATAAGCTCAGCAGTTTTTATCATCATGTCCTACTAACCGACAAAATGTACAGTACATATTTTCTGCCTTGGTAACCATCTTCTGCATGTATTTTCAATTCTCGTGTCGATGCCCATAGACCTGACATATGTGACACCACAGTATCCCAACATAGCTCAATGGGTTTAGGGCTCTTGAAAGCAAATAATTCCATAATGTCAGACATGTATCCTTAGTATGTTCGTCTACATGACACCAGGTGCACCAAAGTTCATCCCGATCTTCCTTGGCCTTCTTTATATCTTACAGTTGGAGCATCATATTGGCCAACTTTGCTTGAATCTGGTTCATTCCAACCATGGTTTCTCCTACCGGTGATGCTTCTAATTTCATTGTGGTTTCCACAGCCTCGCTCGGTGTCACAATATTTTGCTGCATTAATGGTTGTCTGATATGTGGGACAAGTGCAGCAATGAACCAATCCTTGTGCTGAACATCGCTCATCTGAAAACTGACCCGAGCAATCAATGTCTTAAATGGATGATCAAAGTCCCAAATCATTTCATTGGGGAACTATTTGATCTCTTTCAATTCAGTAGTGTACTGAGTCTCAGAATTCATCTTCTTGAATTCTTTGAATAACCCCGTTCAGATCCCATCCAATGTTTTCGTAGTACCTCCCTGAGGAATGTTGGAGCAGGGTCCCGTAGCTACAGGAAAAGCTACCATTTTGGTGGATAGACAGCTTAGCGAAGACGAAGAGATAAGGTAAAGCTACGACGCCGTAGCATGTTTCTAGCTGCAGAGCAGAGTCAGAAAATGTGACTGTTGGAACAGAGAAGTCAAGGAAGACAACAGTACCTGAGCGGCCGAGACGAGAGAGCTCAACCACTGCATTGAAGGCAGGGGCGAAGACAGGAGGGCTCAGCTACCCTCATAAAGGAAAAGGAGCAACAAGGCCGAGGTATTTAAGATGAAGGACAGAAGAAGGGAAGCGGTGCATAGTACCCATGGTCAGTGCCAGGAAGCATGGAAGACTACAGAGAGCAGTGGTGTGATGGAAAGTGGCTAACCCAAGTACAGATATGCTGACTGTCACTATTTAGGGTTTGGGTTACTGTTGGGATAGGCCCACAGTGTTGTAATGGTGAGACCTTCGGGCTGCCTATAAAGGGATGTATTTTGTATTGTAAAAGGTTGTCATTTTGGGCATTTTAGGCCATCCAGCTAGTTAGCCATTGAGTCTGTTAGCTCACAATTACCTTGTATTGTAATAGAGTTGAGCTCTGGTTCTATTATCAGTGGTAATTATCTTACTGTAACCAGTAGCTATCTCATTGAGACTGTATGTAACAATCCGCAGGGATTGAGAGAGCGAGAGAGTGAGAGTATATTGTAAGAAGGCAATATAGAGAAGAGATCTAAGAGAGAAGGGCTCCAAGCTGTGTGCGGAGTTACCCAGAAGACCTCTAGCTGCATATGCGGTGCAGCAGAACTATGTACCTCTCTCAAGTTATAATATAGAAACACAGTTCTGTGGATGTAGCTTCTACCCTGGAAGTGAACCACGTAAAATCAGAATGTTATGAGATTGATTCATGTGATTGCATTTGCTTGTTATATCTATCATTCATTACATGAACTTTGCTTATAGTAAATGTATGTGTGTGTTATTCAGTTCACTGCACAGTTAGAGGATAAATGCAAGTTAAAGTCTTTAAGTATTCTATATAAGAGTTTTCTAAGTTTCGCTCAAGACAGTTAAGAGTCGTAGTAGAAAATAGCCTTGTATGTTGAGTCCTGTAAGTTGAACACGAGTAACGCTGAGTACGCTGAGCCGCGGCGGTAGGATATCGCAGGAAGGCGATATCGCACCAGCAAAGGAACTGTGGTGCACGATACCGCGAGTTAAGGATCGAGCATAGGAGAGAGTTACGTGTTTCCCAGGACGTAGCGATGCGATAAAGGTTGGGATCATCACGAGTAAGAGGAAACTGCGCATCGCAGAAAAGAGAGAGACATCTCACAGGCTAAGAAGAGCGGTGAGATGCACATAGGATGCCATACAGAACCTGGTCGAGACACTTGAGTCTTTGGCCAACCCATTAGGATCACTTCGGGTGAGACTTCAAGCCACTCTGTGGTCTATCTCCGAAAGGGCCAGTGAGCTAGGGGTGTTGTTGGTTCATTATAGTAAACCCGGGTCTGCCCAGCGACCAACAAATGGTTCAGTTGCTGGTTTTGAACAAACTGAGCACTGATGTTCTGTTGGCATCCTACTAGAGATGAACTCAATGAGTGGGTTTGGTCTAACGAGAAATATTTTGCTGAATGAGAGAACAAGATTCCTAGACTGAGTACAGAGGACTGGTTACAAAAACATATCATTACAGACCTACATGTGATATTTTTTGCGACCTTTGGAAACGAGCTTTACGACTGGTTATCAAATTTGACTGACAAGAACATATTCAAGAAGAAAAGAAACATTGTCTAGACACCAGAGCTGATTCAGACCATGAAGAACCTTGATAATCCCATTACGAGGACAGTAGACTTCTGTCTTGCGAGTGTGCTAGAAGACTTCGTCACAGAGTTTGTAGTGGACCAGAGAAAAAGCTTCAGCGAGGCTAAGCGGTACTTCTTCAAAGGATATCATGGTAAGTACCTAAAATCTTTAAACTTGTCCATTAAGATGTTATTATATGAAAAAGGAAGAATGGATCTAGTTTCAGATGAATAAGTAAATATAGTAATCTCACAAGAGTTTGAAAGTGATTTTGATGACATTGGATGTACACGTAGTGGAAAGAAATATAAAGTAGATTTTAGATCTCCCATATTTGGAGACAGTTCAGATAGTACTAGACAACAGAGTCATAACCATACAGATAGAACAGAAGGGGGTATCCCTTACCACCCTTATACACCACAAAAACAGATCGGGACTCAGAACAATCCTGTAGGAACTCCATCTAGTAGCTCACAGACAGTACATACTACCGCTACATCACCTCCACCTACACCACCGAGTAGTAGTAACACAGCAAATCAACATCCACCATGTGGAAATAGAATGGGGGATGATATGAAGCTACCTATCTTTAAGGGTACAGGGGCAGAGGACCTAGAGCAGCATTGGTTTCTATGTGAAGCCGTGTGGACCATTAAAACAATCAATGATGATAATAGTAAACTTGTACAGTTGGTCACCACACTGAGAGAACGAGCCTTAACATGGTATATGAAGTATACCTTAGCGGTACCCAGAACACTTGTCCAGGTCAAGACCACCATGATTAAAGAGTTTAAGAAACCTAATTCTAAGTCACAGTGCATTACAGAGCTTAAAGACATCAAGCAGTTACCTACAGAGCCAGTGTGGGACTTCGATCAGAAATTTAAATCCCTTATAGACCAATTCAGCTTTGAGTTTGCACCGGAGCAGCATAAGGAATGGTTTATTGCAGCGCTGCTCCCTCACATCAGACTGCCATTAATGCAGCAGAAACTCCAGACGCAGGACGACGCATTGGAGATGGCGATGAAACTAGAGGCTTCACCTCTAGCTGAAATCAACACAGGTATGACAAACCTGCAAAAACAGTTGGCTAATCTCACGATACAGATGCATGAGCTTAAGAAAGGGAAAGAGGTTGTGCAAGACATATGGTGCATAAAGTGTAAAGCACAAGGCCATACTAAAGATAACTGTCCAGTCTTTGTAGAAGATCTAGCAACCGAGGCTCCTAACCCCTTACCACAGACCCAAGGGCCATGGTGTGAAATATGTAAAACAAGAGGACATCTACCTCACCAGTTCCCTCTACTTCAGAAGTACGTGCAGACACCTAAGAACTAATACTGCGTCTTCTATAAGTCCATAGGCCATGATGAACACGATTGTCGAGCCTATGATCTCATGGTCAGGAGCAAGCAAGACTTGTACAGATTCCAATCAGAAACACAGGGTCCAGCAGTAGGACCACAGCATGATCCGGCTTATGGTGGCCATGGAGGAGGATTCAGAGGCTTTTTTCATGGAGAAAGCTTTGGCTGTGGTCATAGACCAGTTACTTGTTACAGCTGTGGAGTTGTAGGACATTATGCTAGGGACTGTCAGAGCCCTACCACCACATGTAACTATTGCAAATATTACGATCACGCTATAGAAGACTATCCTACCTTGATAGCTAAGATCAGAGAACCTAAGCCAGCAGTACACCAGAACATCCAGCTTATTGCTGCTGAGACAAAAGAACCAGAGCCAAGAGTCAACATTGTGACTCGCAGCGGTGCTTCCACCAATGGAACATCTTACAATACTGAAAAGACCACAGGTCAGGAGTGGGTGCGCAGAGCTACTAACAAAGAAACACCACTTGACCTACAGAAGAATAAACAGACATTTCAGGAAGCTAAGACTTTCTTTGATGACCTTATGCAATCAGGATCATAGGTACCTCCGTCTAGGGGCATACCAAAGCAAGCACCTTGTGGCGTTAGCCCTGTACAGATACCGCAGGCTACCACATCGGGCACATGCGATGAGGACGAGTTGGCAGGAAGTGTACAATCCTTCCTGCGTAGCTGTTTAAAACTCGTGAGAAATGAGCAATCTATTGGAGAACTTCAGCGTATCATAGATCAGTGTCAGCCATCTTCTTCCATGAGCAGTGCACAGCATGATGTTCATAGTATTATGGGACATGCAAGAACAGGAAGAGAGATGCGACTCACAACACAGGTTGGAGAATTTGAAATGGATGAGGTAATCCTAGATCTAGGATTAGAGGTAAATGTTCTGACTAAGCAGACATGGGAACAGATGGGTAGCCCTCAGTTAGTCAGATCACCTATCCATCTCAGATTAGCTAATCAACAGAGGGTATCACCCCTGGGTTGATTATCATAGGTACCAGTTGACATTGACGGAGTTCGCAGCTCTGCGGACTTTGAAGTTATAGAAATCATTGGCGATAGTAAACCATATCCAGCACTACTAGGCATTGATTGGGCGATCGGTAACATGGCTATTATCGACTTAAAGAGAAGACAAATGACCTTTGAGGACGCGCAGATCTGTGTCATCGCACCGTTGGATCCTCTTCAGGGTCCTAGATACATTGAACCTATCCGAGTAGAGGAAGAGGCACGTAACATGGACAGTCTCTATCAGATGACTGCAAACCAGAGCGACTACATTAATCCAACCGTAGAAGGGAACATTAGTTTGTGATGCGACATCTCATGCGCATCAGATTCAGATGTTGGTCTAGAGAACTGGCAGAATAGACTTTACGAAGTCTCAGCACGCAGATGTGTGTACATGACTAAGTCACTGCGATGGATTGGCATAGAGATCAACGAGATTCCATCATTTCATGGTCTAACAGATATCTAGGACTTTCTCACAAAGTTTGAACAACAAATTCCTCACGAGCAGAGGATCGCAGCTATGGACCTTGCAGTATGAGCCACACCTGCAAGATGGTGGTATGCACATAAAGAGAATATCGCATCATGGGATGATCTTAAGAGATTGATCGCGATCAGATTCTCTACCGACAGAGAGTATGTCCAGCAAAGATACAAAGGAGAAAGTGACCCGAGGTCACATATTCAGACATGTGAACAGAATTGGTCGGACATTCCTGAGGATGAATGGGTTCACCGATTCATTCACACTTTGGACCCAGTTCCACGGAACTGGTACACAGAGACTGAATTGCGCAAGGGAACGATTACATGGCCACTTCTAATAGATAGCTTTATACTTACCTTTGCTTTTGAATCTGAGTATCCAAATGTTGATCAGGCCCTAGATGTAATAAAGATTAAGATATTTGAGGATTGTACCCTATTAGTACAAACTCAACCCGAGTGGGCCATCCAGTTAGAATATGCGCTCGAGTGCTATAAATTTGAAGCAGAACTAGAGGAGGAGGATGAGGATCCTCGCAACATCAACATTCCGAAGTCAGAAGGGACTCGCGATGTTGATGGACCAAAGCTATAGATTCCAGAAATCACAGAGCCGATCAAGATTAAAAAAATCAATATTGGCACAGACACAGAACCAAAGTTTTCCTCTATTGGAGACTATTGGACTGATGAAATAGTTGGATAGATTGCAGACTTGCTACATGAATATCAGGACCTATTTCCCACCAAGTTCATAGAGATGAAGGGAATAGTCAGAGACCCGGGAGTAATGAGAATACCATTGAAAGAGGATGCTAGACCAGTCAAGCAGCGTCCATATAGATTAAATCGGCGCTACAAATAAAAAGTTAAGGATGAGATCGATAAGATGCTAGCAGCAGGCATCATTGAGCCCGTAGAAGAGAGCGAATGGGTTAGTCCCATGGTCATGCAAGAAAAGAAAACCAAAGGAGACATCAGGATCTGTGTCGACTTGCGTAAACTCAACGACGCATCGCTTCATGATCCATTTCCGACACCTTTCACTGATGAAGTACTCGACAATGTGGGAGGAAAGGAGGTCTACTCCTTCACTGATGGATTTTTAGGATATCACCAGATCAGAATCCACCCAGAAGACTGCCATAAGACCACGTTTGCAACAGAATGGGGCTCATTCCAGTATACGGTAATGCCCTTTGGTCTTAAGAATGCACCAGCTATCTTTTCTAGAGTAGTAGTTGCTGTATTTAAAGAATACATCCATAAATTCCTAGAAGTCTATTTTGATGATTGGACTATATTTGGATTAATTGACAAGCACATAGGATATTTACAACTGATGTTAGAGAAATGTAGGCAGTACCAGATTTCTCTAAACTTGAAAAAATGTATATTCTGTGCGCCATTCGGTATTTTGTTGGGTCATATTGTGTGTAGACAAGGCTTGATGGTAGATCCCGCAAATATTGCCATCATTGTAAATCTTCCAGCACCCAACTCAGTTAAACAATTGAGAACAGTACTTGGTCATACTGGGTACTACAGAAAATTCATCAAGGGATATGCAAAGATTACAGCACCGATGGAAAAACTGTTAAAGAAAGATGTAAAATTCCTATGGAATGAGGAATGCCAGCAGAGTCTAAACACACTTAAAGAGAGGATGGTTACATCTCCCATATTAGTATTTCCATACTAGACTAAGCCGTTTCATGTACATGTGGATGCATCTGGCATCGCACTAGGGGTTGTTTTGATGCAACCAGGGGAAGGAGGTATCGATCATCCTATCGCATACTCCAGCAGAAAGCTATCGACAGCAGAAAATAACTACACCACGATAGAAAGAGAAGGCTTAGCTATGGTGTACGCGCTATAGAAGTTCAGGCACTACCTGTTGGGTGCCTCGTTCAAGATGTTTACTGACCATTCCGCATTGAAGTATCTGGTCAATAAGCCAGTGTTAGGGGGAAGAATATGCAGATGGTTACTCCTCTTTCAGGAGTATGATTTTGAAATCATTGTCAAACCAGGAATATTGAATGCCGGACCTAATCATCTGTCACGAATAGACTTAGGAGAAGAGCCCAGTAATCTAGAGGACAATTTTCCAGATGCGCAATTGCTTTCTATCCAAATCGCAGATGAGTACTACGCTGATATTATTCACTTTCTCACTACAGGAAGGGCACTTGAGGAGTTTACCAAGCATCAAAAGAGGCAGTTGGTTGTTAAAGCAGCATATTTCACCTTGATCGCAAGATAGTTATACAAGTTAGGTCCAGATGAAGTCCTGCGCAGATGTGTGATACCGCATGAAAAAGACGCTATTATCAGAGAAGCACATTCAGGTACCGCAGGAGGTCATTTCGCAGGAAAGCCGAATGTGCAGAAAATCTTGACCACAGGATTATGGTGGCCTACGTTACACAAGGACACTAAGGACTTTTGCAGATGCTGCGATATCTGCCAGAGGGTAGGAAAACCTTCACGACGAGATGAAATGCCACTGTGACCATAGGTTACGTTGCACGCATTTGAAAAGTGGGCTATATATTTTGTGGGTCCTATCAACCCACCAGGAAAATGAACTGGTGCGAGATATATCATCACAGGAACAGAGTACCTCACTAGGTGGGCAGAGGCCAAAGCAGTAAGAAATTGTGATGCTACTACAGCCGCACGGTTCATTTTTGGAAACATCATCACTAGATTTGGATGCCCAGTAATTTTGATGAGCGATCAAGGCACACACTTCTTGAACCGCACCATTGAGGCCTTGACGGAAAAATTCCAGACACAGCACCATAAGAGCACTCCCTACCACTCGCAAGATAATGGTACAATGGAGGCCTTTAACAAGATTTTAGAAAACGCTCTTACTAAGATATGCAACAGCCAAAGGAATGATTGGGACCTCAGGGTTAACGCTGTATTATGGGCGTATAGGACTACATGCAAGAAACTTACAGGACACACACCTTTCAGCTTGGTGTATGGACAGGAGGCTATTATGCCTATGGAGTATATTCTTCCTAGTTTAAGAATTGCTCAGATCACCGGGATGGCTGATACAGACATGGTGTAGGAAAGGCTAGCACAGCTGCTTACCTTAGAGGAAGACAGATTCATCGCCAGATTCCATCAGAAAGTGCAGAAGGCACGAGAAAAATCTTGGCATGATAGACACATTAAGAGTAAGACTCTTCAGATCGGAGACCTAGTACTCCTCTATGACAGTAAATTTATTAAGTTTCTAGGGAAGTTTAAAACGCATTGGTTGGGGCCATATTAGATACAGCAAGTCACAGAGGGACGAGTCGTTCAGCTCAACAAACTGAATGGGGAGATTCTTCCCACGATGATCAATGGCAATAGGCTTAAGCTTTCAAGTGACAGCCACTCCACCTCTCAGCCTTAATTCAGAGTCGCGGAGGGTGCAGATGTCCAGTGTAGTTGAAAGGAGGCATCGCACCGGGAATTAGTCTACACCGGCAGGTATTCTAAGTAGCAGAAATCGCATAATGACAGTTCATTTTGGAAAAGAAAAAAAACTGCTTAAGTTTGTTTTGAGCAAGTGATGCGGTGAGGCATCGCAGCAGCGCGATGTTTCTCCGTGCCACGTCCCCAGTTTTGCAACGAGACGGAGGGCTAGTCAAGTCGCCTTCTGATAGGCAGTTAATGAAGAAATGACCGATATACCTTACCGTAGATTTGGTGACAGTATAATCAATTTTTCCATATTTGGCAAATCCCCAACGAGACCGGCGCCTGCATACACACGCTTAGAGGGAAATTGATCAGATTTCAGCATTTATTGAGGATCAAGATGACAGGTGTGGTCTTGTCCAAGAAATTAATATGACCGATGAGTTCAGTCTAGATGACCATTGCGTCCAGGATTATCACCTTCAGCTTAAAAGCAGAAATTATTCATTCGGGAGGGTTACATTTGCAAAGAGCTGAGATCTATAGAGTGCATTGTTAAAGTTTTCCCTATGCAGAGCTAATTTCAGTTACAGAGTGCTGTGATTTCTAGAGTTTGCAGCCATTGCCAATCCAAAGTATAACACCGAGTGGGTTCTGTCTGAGGAGGAACCTTTAGAAGACATGTTGAGACGTTTCGACCCTGGTGGCCGTATGTCCGCTATGACGACGCCACCCAGGGTTGTGAAATTAGGAGCATCACAGGTCAGATAGCCGCCAAGGATGAGGAGGCCAACGTAGGATGTAGAATATGTCATCAAAGTCTCTGCTGAAGAGAAGAAGAAAGACGAGTCGATCACTGAAGATAAGAAAGCAGAGCAGAAGAATGATGAGAAGAAATCTCCCACCAGGAAGAAAGTAAATATGAGAAGAAGAAAGCAACGGGAGAAGGCAGATGACCTATCTCATCAGCTAAGAGAAGAACAAGAGGTTCCGAAGGTCAAGAAAGAAAATATGCAGAACCCAAGCAGTGTGAATACCTGGAGCGAGTGGCTGAGAAGAAAAGTGAAAGGGAAAACAAACCGAACAAGCAGAACTTCAAGATGCAGACAAAGGCTTATTCTCGGAATGGAATTCCTGGTTTGTATACCTTTCGAAATAAGTAGGCTCCAAACTGAATGAAATGTTTGAGAAGGCTAGAAGATACAGATTTTCCTTGTGATAAAAGTTCTAACCCAGATAAAGAGGAAAGGATATCTGTGGATGACTTCTCAAAACCTAAAGATCCTTAAAAAGTCTCAGGAGCGACGAGAGCGAGAGCATAACTAAGGGCAGGAAAGGTAAGAGAGCCCAACGAACTAAGTTACAGAAACTATAAAGAGCATGTCGCAACTATGCAGAACAAAGTCGTAGGACTTCGGTACAAGCTTCATCGCACTTCGCAGGAAGCCAAGGAGAAGCTGCAGCAGGAGAAGCCTGTTGGTAGTGGATCAAGGACGAGCCACAAGTAAGTGTTAGGGGACTGTTGGAGTAGGGTCCCGCAGCTACAGGAAAAGCTACCATTTTGGTGGATAGACAGCTTAGCAAAGATGAAGAGATAAGGTAAAGCTACGACGCCGTAGCATGTTTCTAGCTGTAGAGCAGAGCCAGAAACTGTGACTGTTGGAACAGAGAATTCAAGGAAGATGACAGTACCTGAGCGGCCGAGAAGAGAGAGCTCAACCACTACATTGAAGGCAGCGGTGAAGACAGGAGGGCTCAGCTACCCTCATAAAGGAAAAGGAGCGACGAGGCCGAGGTATTGAAGACGAAGGACAAAATAAGGGAAGCGGTGCATAGTACCCATGGTCAGTGCCGGGAAGCATGGAAGACTGCAGAGAGCAGTGGAGTGACGGAAAGCAGTTACCCCAAGTACAGATATGCCGACTGTCACTAGTTAGGGTTTGGGTTACTGTTGGGATAGGCCCACAGTTTTGTAATGGCGAGACCTTTGGGCCGCCTATAAAGGGATGTATTTTGTATTGTAAAAGGTTGGCATTTTGGGCATTTTAGGCCATCCAGCTAGTTAGCCATTAAGTCTGTTAGCTGACAGTTACCTTGTATTGTAATAGAGTTGAGCTCTGGTTCTGTTATCAACGGTAATTATATTACTGTAACCAGTAGCTAGCTCATTGAGACTGTATGTAACAATCCGCAGGGATTGAGAGAGAGAGAGAGAGAGTATATTGTAAGAAGGAAATATAGAGAAGAGATCTAAGAGAGAAGGACTCTAGGCTGTGTGCAGAGTTGCCCAGAAGATCTCTAACTGCATATGCGGTGCAGTAGAACTGTGTACCTATCTCAAGTTATAATATAGAGACACAGTTCTGTGGACGTAGCTTCTACCTTGGAAGTGAACCACGTAAAATCAGAGTGTTATGAGATTGATTCATGTGATTGCATTTGCTTGTTATATCTATCATTCATTACATGAACTTTGCTTACAGTAAATGTATGTGTGTGCTATTCAGTTCACTGCACAGTTAGAGGATAAATGAAAGTTAAAGTCTTTAAGTATTCTATATAAGAGTTGTCTAAGTTTCACTCAAGACAGTTAAGAGTCGCAGTAGAAAACATCCTTGTATGTTGAGTCCTGTAAGTTGAACACGAGTAACGATGAGTATGTTGAGCCGCGGCGGTAGGATATCATAGGAAGGCAATATCGCACCTGCAGAGGAGCTATGGTGCGCAATACCACGGGTTAAGGATTGAGCGTAGGAGAGAGTTACGTGTTTCCCAAGACGTAGTGATGCGATAAAGGTTGGGATCATCGTGAGTAAGAGGAAATTGCGCATCGCAGAAAAGAGAGAGACATCTCGCAGGATAAGAAGAGCGGCGAGATGCACATAGGACGCCATACAGAACTTGGTCGAGACACTTGAGTCTTTGGCCAACCCATTAGGATCACTTCGGGTGAGACTTCAGGCCGCTCCGTGGTCTGTCGCTGAAAGGGCCAGTGAGCTAGGGGTGTTGTTGGTTCATTATAGTAAACCCGGGTCTGTCCAGTGACCAACAAGGAACCCATGTGAATCTCATGAACCATTCAAGTGCATGGCCCCTAAGAGTAGTTTCCAGCTAGCTTTTCTTGACATCATCATCTACAGTTTGTCAGGAAGTCCAGATTGCCTCACACAATAACCAGTATTGCTTTGGGTCGTTAGTGCCATTTCCATGAAATATCGGTAGCTTCATTTCTTCGCCCACCATTTTGGGTCTTGTTCCTCCTACCGGTGCTCTATTGCTAGACTGTTGCTGACACGTCGGTCAAGTTGATGCAAAATGTGCTTTTCTTCCTTGTGGTGGAGTAGTGCATGGAGGTGGGGGCATGTTACTACTGGGGTTCGATCCTGTCGTCCTTTCAGGGGTAACCTAGGCTTGGTCATCCTCGTCATCACAAAAAGGTCACTTCATCCCATGTGGTTGTTCCTCATGGCATCCCACTTCAATCACAGGAGGACCTTCTCTTGTCCTCTACCTCTTCTTTCGAAACCTTGCTCCTCCCCTTGTAACACCACTTGTTTCCTCAATGAGATTCACATTCTCACCATTACTCATGCCCATATACCCCTTACCTTTCCATGTGTCTCCCAACTTTCATCGTGATTCCTACATCCTCTACACACAAGAGTTCCACTACTCTTGGTCCATCTTCAAAATACCTTTTTCCTAAACCAGCCGCTTAATTGATAGCTGCACTGACAGCAAGAATCTTCCTTGTGGTCTGCTGAAGAAGTCTCTTTCTGCTTCACTAAATAACTTATTGGTGTCAACTGAAAACTCGGTAATGTAGCCTTCTAGGATATTGTCCAACCACACTTCAACAGCCTATGATGCCTTATTGTCTGTTTCTTGTAATTCCTAGATCAGCTCCGGAGTCCAGGATGTCGGCTCTCCTCCTTGGAAGTTTGTTTACTTAGAAATGAACTTCACTAGCCACTCATGCAAGAGGATAGGAAACTCACAAAAGAACCATTCGTGAGGACCGTCATGCATATATCTATCCAACCAATGGCTCATCAACAGCTTCAAATTTTGATTTTTGACTTCAGCAAATTCTCACAACTTTAGACCAAACCACCCCTCGATCTCTGGTCAAGTCGGATGCCAAAACATATCCTCCTTTTAATCACAACTCAATCCCGGAAAGGAACCATTTGTTGGTGAGAACCCACCAACAAATCCTCGTCAACACGAGTTCTCATTCTGTCAATGCCCAACCAACATAATCTCCTTGAGCACCATCCCAGATAGGTTTTACCCTACCCAGCAACACTTACAGAGAGTACAAAGTCTCACCCGAGATGTTCAAGGGAGATTTGTTGGAACCGAGTTTCCAATAGTGAAGAGGGAGGATATGGGATCCGACAGGGAGACAACATAACTATTGGATCCAGAACTATGTAGTCATCATTAATTCATTTCCACAACTACAGATTGCATCATACATTTGTCGTAGTATCGCTAGTGCAACAACATCATTTATAAAACATCTCAACTCATAATGCAATGAAAATGTGACAGACTTAAAATATATCGCATCAACATCAATATAGCAGAAATGGAATACACCACAACAACATCATAACAGATCATATCGCAGTAGTATCATGACATATTAGATCATAGCAAGAAAACAGTAGAATAGAAGACAAGATTTTTGCAACTACTATCATACCATATTAATCTTGTGCAAAGGATCCAAAACATGCAAGTTTTCTCCACAACGGGAGGCTGACTACATCAAGGAAAACCCAGATAGATCATAGATACAGCAGGATATTCTCCAAAACCATAGACATATCATACTAGACCTCATGTGATACTCATGTCTTGATGATGTCTCTATTGATGATACGGTTGTCGATGTCTATTCAATTCCAAAACTAGTTCTATATATAGGCTTCCGCCTTTACATTGAAGGTCCACTTCTAACTAAATTATAACCACTAATGACCTATTGTTACAAAACTTGGTCAAATAATATATTAAATATTCAAAACAATTATTTTTATGCCCATTGCGCTAATCTAGCCTTGCATGGTACCGCATGAGCTTGCGCAGCTTCTGCGATGCTGCGCAACTCACTTACCAAAACCCCTACCAACACTACCATGGATGAAATCTATTGATAAGTCCACATGATATGGCAGGAAAAATTGACATCAGACAAATTAAATTTTGCCATGAGGCTTGATGAATCCATACTACCTAAGGCTATTAAGAGTGCATCTTGCTGGGTACGAAAACTCTGTAACATCTCTAAATCCGACATCACACAAGGGGTTTGGGATAAATATTCAACTACAAAGTAATTGGCTGCATCCCTAGCATTAGGATTGTGCAATGTATTTTTGAAGACACCTTTTGGTATCTTGGGCATAGTTTCAGCAGGTTTTTCAATTGTGATAAGGTTAGAAGTTTCACCTATAGACTTATCCTTCTCCGGAGCCTTCGTCTCATAGTTCTTGTTCCTATTCTGGAGTAATGTGTGGGATTGAACCATGTTGATATAATTTGGGTCAGGAGCATTTGGAGTGCCCCCTGCTACATTAGAAGCTAAAGGAGAATTTTGTCCTTGGGGAAAAGGATCCTTTAGGATAGCTGGTTGTTGGCTTTTGAAAATCTTCTGAGCTTGGTCTGTAAGGTGACATTGATGGATCAGGTGATCTTCCTGGCACAACTTACATAGAAATTTCACCTTCTTCTTCTCCTTTTTCCCCCCATCAGCATTTTTTGTGGGTTTTTCCTTGTTTTGGTTTCCCTCACCTTTCTTCCCCTTTTTCTTTTTCCCACCGGGCTGTTGATTTCCCTTTTGGGAGGATTGAGAAAAAACATTTGCACTTTGGGGTGAGGGGGCAGCCTTTGCTACCTCTTCCATAGAGTGTTTGATGGACAACTCATGGAGCTATTTAGCCAAAGACTCTACACTAGAAGATTTCACTCAACCAACCATGCCATCAGCATGAGGTCCAGACTTAGGTTTCTCAATACTATGTGTTGGTCTCGGTGCATCAAGGATGATTTTGTATAGAATCCTAGACTGAGAATATATCAAATATAACTACTGGTCCCTAAGGATAGCCTCTTCCTCATTGGTTACTCCCGAAGTGGATACATCCTTAGATATATATGGAAATAAGGACTTAAGGAACCATTCTAATTAAAAAATCGAGAGGGATAGTGGCCTTAATGAGCCTTTTCCACTTTCTCCACTCTTGGATGTGATCCAAAATGTGAGTGGCTTTGTCCTTCTAAAAGGTGGACAATAAGTCTGTGCCGGCATCATACCATACAGGAAGTTGGAAATGGTTAAGGAACACATTAGCTAAGTCCAAAAAACTTCCAAATGCAGCAGAGGGCAATTCAATGTACCACTTTGTTGCGGCACTAGTAAGAGTTCTTTGGAACAATATCAACTGAATAGTGTCATTGTTCAATGACTTGGAAGAGCACCACAAGTGAAAGGTGGTGATATGAGCCCCTGGTTCTTCATCAACTTTGCCTTCGAAGTTTGAGATATTCAAGGGCAGCTTGGTAGGAACGGGTGGCCAGGAGGCATCATGTCTCACCAGGTCATTCATTAGTTTGGACAAATATGGAAAATTCAAAGTTTCTAGGAAAGGAATTTTGGGCCTAACCAGAGCATGAAAAGTACCATCTTGGGAAGTAGAAGGACTTTCCCCCTGATTCCCAAAAGTAAAGGCGGGGTTTCCCCCAGCTACCGATTGTGAAGTAGTTGGGATACTTTGGGAAGGATTCCACCCATAAGCCAATGGATTTTTCATATGTGGTGCAGTATATGTGGTTTGAGTGGCTCTCATTGAAACTGAACTTTGAAAAATAGGAGCAAGTATCCCTCCACTAAAAAGCGATAAAGGAGAGCTCGTGAAAGAAGCCGAAACTGATGTTTGAAAATATTGACCATAAGGGTTAGTGTTTCTGAACTGCACCCCTACATATGCAAGTGTTGGACCTACATATGGATCGGATGGGGGAATATGCCCCCCATTCCAAGGAAAACCCTAGACAAATGAAGAGGATCCAACAGGACCATTCTGAGTAGTTTGTGCAAAAGAAGTTGAAGCAGAAGGTACACTAGGAATCCTAGTGACCACCCCACCAAAAGTGCCTACTACATTTGTTGAATTTGGTGGTTGAAGCACCCGACTAGCTAGAGTTAAAGGAGTAGTAGGTATATTTGTTCTAGGGGCACCAACTGAGAGAGGTGGCACTCCTTCAGCCAGAACAACTGAGGTGGAGGTAGGACTTTCTCTTGCGCTAGACATTAGTCTTCCCACAGGAACACCAATCACAGGTGAATTGAAAGGACGAACCTGGATGATCACTGGATCGTTTAAGTCAGTAAGAGGTGAATTAAAGTTTCTTGCAAACTCATCAGCCTACAAGTCTTCTATCTCTACTATGGTTGTATTAACCTGGTTTGTCCTAAGTTCTGGTTCACCCAGAACTTCACTAATTCCTATCAGTTCAAAAGAACCATCTGTGTCTAATCTCCGCCTTTGAGGGGGAGGTGGAGGTTCCACTGTAATAAACAGAGGAAGGTTTTGCAACCTTCTTGACCTTCTAAGAGGTTGGTCCTCCATGATTGAAAATTTGACTCTTCACACCCTAAGGTCGGCTAAACACAAACAAACCACAGAGCAATCACTACAAAATTATCTAAAGTCACAACAAACACAAGGGGTATAAGATATGCTTTCCAGAAGAAAGCTGAGAGAAATTTACTTGGAATCCTTGAAGATGTTCTTAGGTACAAGCAGAGGAATCACCCACCACCCTCCCACACTTTATACAAGGGTTACCTTTCAAGCCCATCCAAGGTCAACCAGAAATAGCCTTCCGGTGTACCTGTGTATGAACCCTAGATGTCAGAGAGGCTAAATGCTACCTCAACTATATTGACAGTCTGAGGGGATAGTCGTAAGCCTGATTTGTACGCATGGGCAGAGTAGCAAAGCCTGAAATCTTGTCTAAGACAGAATCCCCAGATGAGCAAAAACCTTGGTCTATGCTTGGACAAGGAATCGAAGTGTTATCTCCTCAGTCCAAGCCTCCACACAGCCTCATGCTTAACTCCTGTTTGAGAGGATATTCCCAGATACAATCAACATAGAAAAGGGTTTACTTATCGATTGGCCAACTACGTCAGAATTTAAACACTTGTGGAGAGTTTAAACTTCCTATTCCACAAGTCTATCCTAAGCTAGTTAGTGTATGACCCTATAAAATAAAAATTACTAATAATTTTTAAATTATATCGTTCATTTTAATGGTTGTTCTTAGTCAGAAGCTAAATGGCGTGAAAGACTGTGATGTTATAGACTCAATAAGAAAAAGCATAATGATGTATAAAGAAAATTGCAACTACTTAAACCAAATTTCTTTTCTTTTTTTGTAAATGTAAGCTAATGAAAATGAAACTAAGTGTTGGAAAACTAAGACTTATTTTTATAATTTTTGAAATTTTATTTGAAAATACTGTAAAGAAAACTACTAAGTGCAACTAAATGCAAAAGCATAAGATGTTTTTCTTCATTTTTTTCAAATTCTTCAAAAACTATAATGCACCTAAATGCAAATTTTTGAGCGAGTTTGAATCATCATAACACAAAAATCAAAATGAAGTATAGAGGACCCACAATAACCAAATTCAAACAAACAGGAAGAAAACTTGGTAAAAACCTGACTTAAAAAAAATAATGAATAGAATCCACTAGATTTACTAAAGAACATGTGACAAATTGACACTACACAAAGTAGCATAGAGTATAAGGTATCTAAAGCCCTGATCACTGACTCAGACACACAACACTGAACTTATAATCCAAGTAGGAGGACCGACTTCAAATCACTGGATGAAAGAATAATCAAACAAAGAAAAATCAAAGGCTTAATAACAAGCAAAAAAGTATGGCATATAGGACTTTAGACTTACAGATTCATGCCAACAATAGAATACCCCTAAGGATATAAAATCAACCAATATAGGTACAAGCAAACCCTACCCAAAATTTTATGCTGCTATAGGATATAAGCGACGGCCTTATAGAGAAACCCGCGTACCATATACGACTATCTTATAGAGAAACCCGCGTATACAAGTTGCTATACATGACTGTGTATAACAGAAACCCGCGTATACAACAAAAAAATTTCAAAGAAAAAAATAGTAATGGTCTCTGGACACACTAGACTAGAAATCAAAGGCAAGATAAAAATACCACACTCAGAATCAGAGAAAAGACCGGTAAATCACCTACAGGATGAACCCACAGCAGGTTGCACTCCCCAGTGGAGTTTCTAGTTCTTTTGTTCAGGATATTGCACCCTTGTAACCTAGGTTCTAGGTTTACGAACTTACTACTAACTAGCAGACAATCATCTTTTTACAAAGAATGGAAAGATAATAGGAAGAAAGTCTTGACTTACCCTATTAACGAGGGTTGATACAAGCTTGATCTTCTCTCACCCCACTTCTCTCCAAAGCTTTTAGGGATGTAACTCTTCACCTACAAAGAGAAAATCCTTCAAGTAATATCTCATGCATATATCTATCAAAGGTTATATGAAAAGCATATAAATAATATAATCAAACATATTCATTAAACCAATATACATGAAATAGACACAATACAAGATTGGAAGAAGAATTCTCTTTATTGACAAGTGGTGAATAAGATAATAATACAACCCAGCTTCTGACATAAGGAATCCTCTGCAACCAAAGCATTCTGAGTTCTGCTGCTCCAAGATTCTGAAGATATACCATCAGCATAACTTTTCTCTCCAAAATTTTATTGATTAGCCCTACTCCAAGGCCTCTATTTATACTTTGGGAAATAGAGTGGTTTTGAAGGTTGGAATGGTTGAGATAGTTGGGATAGTTATGGATTAGGACCCAACTAATCTCATCTAATCTCAATTTATATTTTTTAATGTCAAATTAAGGTATACGCGGCTATTAATATAGGCAACTAGTATATAATACGTGTGTTTCTCAAAGGGAACTCACGTATGCAAGTATACGCAGGTTGCAATGCAAATAATCATGTATGATACGTGAGTTGCAATGTATATAGTCACGTATCCAACCCAAAACTCATAATAAAAATATATAAGGATGGTTTGAGGATAATGCATCAAAGGTCATGCACATCTATAGTGTTTTGGCTACTTCAATCCTAATTTGTCCTTTTGTGTGCCAACATGAGGAATGTTGGCACTCGGACGGAGAAGTGCCATTTTGGCTGATAACAATTTCCCAACCCCAAACCAATAAGAATTATTAAAGATCCATAAATAGATAAAAACAAACCTTAGTGATTCTTTGATAGAGTGATTCAATGGGAACCACCTTTGGGAGGATCTTATGGCGTCTTATACCTCAATGAGGACACAATATTCAAGATAAAATTTGCACTAGGGTAAGGCACAAAAGACAAAGAGGAAATTATAGCTCTCTGGATAGTTCTCAAATTGGCTCAAGAAAAATGAGTCCAAAACTTACATCTCTTTGGGGAATCCGAGATGACAACAGATTGGGAAAATGGAAACATTCATATAAATTCTCTTCACCTTCGGCATCTGCTAAGAGAATTAAGAGACCAAATGGAGGCATTTGAGTCAATATCTTTCCAATATATTTACAAATAAGTGAACACTGATGCTGCTAAACTCTCAAAATTGGCTCTTGCTCTCCCTCCAGGTTTAATGGAGGTGACACAATTTGTAAATAACCAAGTGGTAAATCAGTATGTAAGCTTGTAAGACAACAAGCAAACTGGACAAGAGGATCCTTTTAAGGATAAGAGAAGCCCACAAAATGTGTGTGAAAAAGTGTGAGGTGATTCTCAGGTACTTATTGTATGCTCCTAGAGGGCATCCCATGTTTATTCAGTGTGAATAAAGTCATTTTTTCCTTGCAATATATATATATATAACTTAGGGGGGGATAGCACATGTCCATATGAATCAATTCAAATGCCTAGCACATTTATAAACATTGACACATAGGCTCTAATAACCCCCTAAGGCCTAACCACCAAGATGACTACCCCAACTTTGGAGGTGTGAGTGAAAAACTCACAAATTATTACTCGGTTGTTCAACAACAAATAATTACCAAGGGAAAAAACATTTTGGGCTAGTCGTCTTGATGTATAAGTCCTGGAAGTTGATTCTTTTACAAAAAATGACTATGCTAACACATTTTTTACAATTTACCAAAGGTGGTATGAACATGTGTTACAAAATTTTAAAAGGGCCAAGAAGGCCTAATGAGATTTTGAGCTCTGAGTTTGAACATGTACTTTTGTATCTCTTTCGTCTCACTTGAAAGTCTGAATGAGTGCAACTCAGTAGGTAACATAGTTTATATCATATAAGTGCCTACCTAGAGGTTATCAAATTTTCCATCTTTTCCTTTGTCTTCCCCTCTGGAATCCCATTTCAAGATTATAACTCCTAGATGGAAGTCCCTCTCAATTTCTTTTTGTAAAAAATATATTTCATCCTACTTTGGTGTTCTTGCAACTTTAGAATAACCTACTCTCTATTTTGTTGTAGTTTTATCAATTCATAGATCCTTTTGACCATGTCATTTGGTTCTTCCTACTCATTCTGAATCAACTTCGTCACAAGAAGCCCTAATTAAATTGGGAATATTGCCTCCTTCCCATATACAAGCTTTAAAAGTGAGGTTCCAATAGACCTTTTGATGCTTATTCTATCAACCCACAATGTATACCTTAGATTTACATCCCATTCCCTTTTGTTTTCTAATATCATATTCTTTATTATGCTGAGTAAGGTTTTGTTGGAATACCTTGCCAATCTATTTCCCTATGGATATTATGGGGTAAAATGTCCCAACTCCATGTTCTATGCTTAACATAGTTATATCATTTTGACTGATCTGAAAGAATGTGCATTATCAACAATGATTTTTCTAGGACATCCAAATATTGATAAGAATTTTTCTTCCATAAACTTAAGGATGACTATGTCATTTGGTGATCTGATTGGGATTTCTTTCACTAACTTAATGAAGTAATTAGTGGCTATAATAATCCACTTATTTTGGCCACTAGAGTGAGGATTTATTTCTCCAATAAAAATCATCTAGTCCCCATTATTGGAAAGGGGTTGATGTATTTATGGGATTCAAAGGCAAGGGTTTCAACTTTTGTTTCCCTACAAAGAGTTGACACTCAGTGCAGTATCTTATGATATGGTTTGCAACTTAAAACATCTTTGGCCAATAATATCCTACTCTGATAATTTTAATTGTTGCGCCTCTTTAAGCACGATACCCTCCACATGTGCCCTTGTGAAACTTTGTGATCATTCCTTCTATTTCTTCTTCTATTACACAATTCAATAATATCCCAAAGGATACTTCCAATAAATTTACTCATCTAGTATGTAATATTTAGCAGCCTATAGCTTCAAATATCCATCTTGGGATTTACTCTGGTGATCTAGACATTGAATACCTACCAAGTAGAAGACAATGTCTTTCTACCATTGGGATTCTGTAAATTTAGGATTTACATTCATGAGATTTTCATGTGGATCATCTTCATCCTTTTCTCTTTATTATGTTGTCATCTCTACCACCATATTCAATTCTAATGCCTCACAATTTGATTCAGCCAACATTTTTTCCGATCCTTGTCCTTTTACTAGTTTGGTAGGCTTGATTTCCAAATAATATTCCTAGATCTTGGCAATCCACTTCACTCTTTTACCTTCATTTCTTGTTCGACTAAGAATATATTTCATTGCGATATATAGAAAATAAGAAACTACATGGGAGTGTATCACATATCATCTAAAAGACTTCGATGCTTTAACCATGGCATAGGCTTGTTTTTCCATTAAACAATATTTCAATTATGCATCTCTTAAGGCCTTGTTGAAAAAGTATATGGGTTGTTCATGTCCTACTTGGTGCTTTTGCAACAATATAATTGTAATAGTATTTTTTGAAGCAAAAGAGAACATCAAGAAGGTTTTAGTATAATATATAATTATTAAGATAGGGGCTTCTCCTATGGATATTTTTAGCGACAGGAAAGCTTCTTTGGATTCTTTGTTCCACTTAATAGAAATATCCTTTTTTAGCATGATGGTAATGGTATTTATTAACACTACCAAGTTAGGAATAAACCTCTTGACAAAGTTAATATTTCCCATGAATGAATACACCTATTTTTATTTATGGGGATGTATATTAATTGTATTGCATCCATCCTTTTGGGGTTTATTCTCTCCCCATATTTGAAAACAATGTTCTGCAACAACTTTCCTTCTTGGAAGTAAAAATGTGAATTCTTGGGTGTCAAAGGAAATCCATACTTCCTACATGTTTTAAAAGTCTACTTTAGGTGCGATAAATGATCATCATCATTTTTTGAGAAAACTGTCGTATCATCTAAATATATCATAATAAATTTGTTCCTTTCTCTTATAAAGGCTATGCCCAGGGCCTTTTAAAATGTTTCTCCCAAATCCATTAAACCAAATGGCATATTTTCATACATGAATTCACCCCATGGAGTGGTAAACATTATCTTCTCTCTATCTTACTTGCTCATTGCAACCTGATTATACCCTAAGAATCCATCCATCATAGATATTATATTATCTCCTACCACTTTATACAAAATTTGATCCATCTTGGGAAAGGGGTAATTTTCTTCCAAAGATAATTTGTTGAAATTTCTTAATTCAACACATAATCTGATTTCCCCATTTTTATTTCTGATAGGAACTAAGTTAGCTACCCACTCTAAGTATCTAAAAGGAATTATTATTTTTTCATCTAATAACTTCATGATTCCCTTTTCAATTATGGGCAACAAAACAAGATTTGTCTTCCTCAACTTCTACTGGAATGGCTTTAATCTAGGTTTCAAGGGAATTTTATGTTGATTAATAGATGTGTTATAGGTTATAATATCTTCATACTTCCATGCAAATACATATATATCATCTTTAACAGATTTAAGTACTTGTACTTAAATTCTGTAGGAAACAACTTGATATACTTAGGGTCTTATACTGTGTCAATATTCACATCTTCAACATCGCCTTCTTTGGGTTGCACAATGGTCTTCATAGGGACATTTTTTTTGTCAAACAATATCTCTAATGGAACCATGCCTTTATGAATGAATTTATTTTTCATATGCAATATTTTGTGATTGGAAACCTTACTCCTAAAAGCTAGGTCTGATTTCTCCTCTCCTTGGCACTCTTCTCCCTCCTCTTCACTTTGACCTTAATCTATACAAGATGTTTAGAACTCACCTATCATTTCCAGAAATCTATTTATTTGTTGGTCATCCTCAAACACTTTCTAGTGTATTTTATTTTCAATGATGGAAGGTTTATCAATCATCTCAACTTCATGATTAAACCTAAGACCAATAAGAACTTTGAAAGTACTAGCAACTAAAACCAGTGAGTATGCTCTATAATCCATCTCTCTTGGGGAAATAGTAATGTTGAAAGCTTGAAATAAAATTTTTACCACGCCCCATACTTGATTTCTATATGCCCTCATCTTGGAGAGTTTAGTCTGATAACCATTTTTAATATGTTTCACTACCAATTTTGAATCTCTAAATACTAAGATTTGTGTAATTCCCATATTTTTAGCAGCCTCCAATCCCAATATAAGAGCTTCATATTCAGCAACATTATTTGTGGTTTGAAATTTTTATTTAAAGGACAAAGCAATTTCTTCTTTGTTGAGATATAAATTGATTATCCCTACTCCTTTTTATCCCTTGGATGAACATCCATCAAAATACATCTCCCATATCTTATTTGAACTGTGTTACAGAGAAAACTTCCTATGGCTTGGGGTACCACAACAGATAGAGTAACTGTAGAAATAAATCCTTTCCCATATGCAAGAGAAACCAAACATCTAACACTAAAGGATCTCGAAACATACCTTATTCTGGACGGTTGATGTAGATCCCCTTTGAGCTTTTCCACTCTTGCTTATATTAGCAATTTGCTCTCTCAACATTCAGCAAACAAGATAAGCATGCTATATAATTGTGTTAGACCTAATATAGCATATATAATCAATAACATATAAGCATTTAAATTCATCCATGGATTCAATACTCATTTAAATACACATTATTTGACAGGAAAAGATATTTCTATTAATATAAATCAGAGATTGCAATAGTGACAACCTCTGTCGGCACGTCTACGAATCAGAGATACTGAGTCCTCCACCTGGGCCTCCACCACTTCAATCCTCCATATCTCGATAGCAAGATCACAAGCAAATGCAAGATTGGGAAGAACAAAAAGTGCTTCAAGGGACAAAGGGATGCAAACTCAAGTATAAGCTCCGGCAACAATGGACTATAATTTTCTTGCTCTTCAATTCCTCCCCCTTCAATGTATCTAAAGGGTTCCTTATATAGTGCTTCAATGGGGTAATGGAAGGTCAAAAACGAGTGATATCAAGGTATATGGAAGGCCAAGAGATAAGTGACTCAGATCCACATCAAGGAAAACTCCAAAACTATTTGGCCTTTTGCACACATCCCAATGTACGTAGGTTTGAGGGTCATATCCACGTATATACGTGAGAATAGGTTTAAAAGTCACGTATAGCAAATAATGCATGTTTTTAGGGATGATATTGGAAACATAAAAGGAAAAAAAATGGTCCATGGGGTCTAAATAGTATACAGAGGGATAGGGAAGGCCATAAAGGTGTGATCCACCATGTGTGGTAAAATCAGCTGTAACAAACTGGATACAATCTACTAATTAATTACCTCTGCAGGTACAATCATGTCATATCATTCATCCATGGATAAAATGAAACAGTCTATGTATTCTTCTATACAATACATTAGGTAATTTATGGGGTTATTTTGGTCACTGAGAACATAAGCAAAATTTGACTCCTTATACAATCTTTTAGTCTCACCTACAAACATAGGGACTGTTGCATACTTCATGTCCACCTATATAGTTTCTCCTATCTTTTTATCCCAAGTGCTTGATAGAAACATACCATATCTGTCTAGCACATATGCCACTAACACATACATCACAATACTCTTTTCAAGAAGTTGAGCCAAAGTAACTACCAGGTATTTTATCATCCCCTAACATTTTACTTTCTTGGAGTCAAATATATGACGATCATGATAAGGATTAGTGATCTCCAAATATAATTTATCCATAGTAAAAATTTTCTTTGGATGATGGGAAGCACCAGAATCTAACATGGAAATGTCCAACAATTCTCCATGCACACTCAGAGTTATGTATAACAGGGTTATATAGTCATATTTTTCTTCCTCTAACATGGGACCTACTAAGATAGTAGGATTCTCATCAGCTATATTTAAGGTATCATGCTACATGGACTAGGTTGAAAAAATTCTCTATTTTATTTTGATAGACAAGGTTTTTGGTCAGCTCAGACAGAGGTACAAGGATCGTTACTTTGGTTAATTCATGATTAATATCAAAAGGGATTGAAAATTTGTCTTATTCTCTTCTTTCAGGCTCAACTCTTTTGGGTTTTGGAACTTGAGCTCTCTTTTGTGCAACTAGAGAAGTAGTTTATCTTGAGGGATAAAATGCTTTTTAGCGGTGACTAGGATGTCATGCATTTTATGATTTTTGGATTCACGTAGGATTTTCTAAAAGGAGGGTCTTGCTTTTGATTTACTGCAAGGTTTCTAGGTATAAGATTGTATTTTCTCTCCACTTCTTGATCATTTTCATATATATCTTCTTGCAATATCACTCATAATATTCTTTTGTTATGTGAATCATATCATTTTCATCCTACATCCATAACATTTCTTCAAGTGGATCAATGCATTCCTAATTTGTAGCTATACCTGCAAACGAATTATATTGTTTTCTCTTACAGGAGCTTTTATAGGTTGATCTTATTTTCTTCTTTCCCTATTTATGATCTAAGGGTTAAAAGGCCTCCTATATTGGTTACGATTTGTTTGTCCTCCATCCTAGGGGTTTCTATTTGAATTATTTCCTTCTACTTCCAATATTGTGAGTTTATTTGAAAGACCTATAAGAAATCTTGAATTCTCCCCCATGTTTGCATCCTATGTATATATATATATATTTCCCAGATGTTTCAATATTTTCTTTAGACTTTTTCTTATCAAAATATTGCTTATATCTCAACTTTCCAGAAGTTGTCATTTTTCCTTCCACATCTATTGTGTCATCTTGCATATTAATAAGGTTGCATGTCTCCTTTCTCCAAGTATCATTACAAATTCAGTCTCAAAAGCACTTGCGTGGGTGATCTTAGTGGCTACTTGTGTGGGTTTGATATCTTGAGTAATATTATTATAGATATTATTAAATATTTTGTTAACTCTCAAGTTGTCTCTCCATTTTTCTTCTTTATTGTAGCAAATTCTAAGAGGTAATATAGATGATCCATTTTCTCACCCCGCTACCTCATGAATGCAATCTCCAAGATAGGCCAAGACTTCATGGAATTTTTTGGATGGGCTATAAACAATTTCGTAACATCTCATTCTAAATTTTGGACAAATAGCCTCATAAACACATCATCATGCTCAATGTATAAGCTCTTAGTGAAGTCTTGGAAGGTTTTCATATGCTCTTCAATGGTAGTAACATTTTCTCTATCATACTTAGGAAATATTCTTAAATAACTCTTAGGAACATCATGGATGTTATTAGGGAGATTCAACGATACATATCTCATAGCTTCCCATGGTTTTACAAGTGGTGGTGGAGGTGGTCCACCTCCTCCTCTTACATTGGCCATTATATGATACAAGATAGTATTCATATCTTGAGGATTTATAAGACTTATTTGAGGCTTTAGTTCAAATAGTAAAGGACTATAAGGACTTGTATAAGGTGATAAAGGATAATTATGAAGATAATTGTGAGGCTCTACTACAATATTCAAAGGAGTACTAGGAGTTAGATGAGGATTTCCCTGGTTATTTGAATATTCAATGTTTTCTTGATTTTGAAAAGAAAAAAGGGACTTAGAGAGGATTCCCTTGATGTCCATTTTTAATCTTCTTGGATTCACTATAGGGATATTGGTTTGGTTGTTTTCCACTCTGAATGTATTGAATTCTCATGATGCTTCTCAAGTAGGAATTGTATGTTAAGAGAATAAAAACCCTTTTCCTTCTTTGTTGGTGTCATCTTGTTCTCCTCCTTCTATATCATGTGGTGAAATCCTATATACTAGTAACCAACAGTCTAAAAGGACTAAAAATAGGCAGAAGAATAAGAATATGTGAAGATGAATGGTCAATCAAACATTCACGGTAAGTCATGCTGAGGGGAATTCCTTTACCACTATAAGTCTTGCTAGGGTAAATTCCTTAACTACTGTGATTTATGTTGGGGGGATTCCTGAGCCACTACAAGTCATGTTGAGTGTAAACATCTAGTCACTACAATCCATACTGGAAATGGATCATCGGCCACTTCTACTCATGTTGAAGACACATCATTGACCACTGAAAGTCATGTCAATAGAAAGTCACTAGTCACTGCAATTCATATTGGATATGATTCACTAGTCATTGCAAGTCATACTGGAGATGAGTTACTAATCACTGCAAGTTATACTAGAGACAGGAAACCAACCAGAATAATTCATGCTAAGGAAAACAACCAGCCGTTACAAATCATGCTATGAATGTTGACATAGTCAAAAAACCTAAAAAACATAAGATTAATACCCCTTGTAATATTTTCAAGGCACGCCACCTTACTTAAATTTTCCCTACACTTCCAAAGGTAAAAAGAGTGTGTTCCTTGTCTAAAAAATCTTGTGCTTCTAAGAAACCAGCCACTATAGCTCATGTTGGGGGGGAAACACTAGAAAATGCTAGTCATACTAAGAATATTTATGTTGTGTAAAAATATAGATGAATAGGATGCAATCCTAATTTCCCTTGTAATATTTGTGATGTATATCACCTTACTCATATGTGCTCTACACTTCTAGAGGTACAAAGAGTGTGGTCCATGTCTCTATGATATCCTACTCCTAAGTTATCTATAGTTTCCCAACATCCTATTTAATCTTTGGTTGATAAAGTGGTCAAACCGATGCAATATTCAATGGTATCAGTCTTCCCTTAGAGAGTGAAAATATTAAAGTGGTTAAAATGATGTAATATTTGTTCGATCCCACTCTTCCCTTGGAGATTTCAAGATTCAAGTGGTCGAATTGATGCAATCTTTAGTCAAACCCACTCTTCATTTGGAGAGTGGTGTGGCTCAAATATTCTTCACTACCAATTTAGAACTTTATGGACAAGGATGCACTTCATTCACTTTGAAAGGACCCCCACCAGACTCTAGGATTGCTTCCTTTGATTGGAAAATTCTAGTTGGACCTTTCCTTCCTTCAACGAAACCCTTCCAAATAAAGCTTCAAGTTAAATACATAAATTTTTTTCAATGGATTATAGATGAAGGTTACTTTGTTAGTATCTTATCTGTGTATGCTTAGAGAGGTGTGGGTTCTTCCATCCTTGTTTTAGTTGTCAATTAGTCACTAGATTTTGATACAAGACTTGGTGAGCCTTTGGGGTTTCTTCCTTAGATCGCTATTACATTATGTGGAAGGATTGTCTTAGTAAATTTTATGGTTATGGAGGTCCCATTATACTTCATTATGCAAATTTCATGTGATTATGCATATGATATGAATGTTATGGTGTCTACGCTCTTTCGTGTGATTATGCATATGATATGAATGTTATGGTGTCTACGCTCTTTCGTGTGATGCATTTTCCTTGCAATGGATGCATTATTACTATTAATCGACTTGCATTTGTTGATCCTCCTCATGTATTGACTTTAGACCAAGTATCCCCTTTTGATGTTCCTAGTGTTTTGGTAGACACTACCTTTCCAAGGGTGAATTACTTGGCCTCATATCCTTCATTTCCATTTTCTACTGAGAAGAATCCTCTACATTCATGCTCACCTTCTTGGGACTTGGTTATGGAAGTTGGTCCAGTGATTAATCTAATGGGGATGTTGGAGCCTTCTCTATTCCATGTTGGTCCAATTGAATGTTTTGACGTGTATTCTCTTTGGGATGAAATACTTCCCTCATATGAAAATATTCTATAGGTTATGATAGAATCCAACATTCCTTTGGATATTTTCATCCTTTCCAAAGATAATATCCCTAGATTGGACCCAATTGCAATCAAATCCAATCCCAATCTAACTTTTGAATATGATCTTACTATTAATGGATCCTTAGACGATGGAAATTTTAAGTATTTAAACTCTACCATAGAGTTGCAATATGGTGTTCCTAGTGAGTTAGATTATGTTAATAGAGTATTCAAATCTTCTGGTGATGAGTTAGTTCCTGTAGAATCACTTCCAACTCCAATCTTCCTCCTAAATTTGATCTTACTAATTGTAGGTTCCCAGGCCTTAGTGATATTGAGTCTTCACTAGTAAACAATGTCTTAGTAATGAATATTTTTAAAGATATTGAAGTTTCAAATACTCCTACCAAAGTGACCCATACCAGATCTTTCTTTTTAGATTTTATAGATATGATCTTAGTATTGGTGTTTCTTAGATACATGGTTTTAAGTTAGATTCTTGGTTTCTTAGGGATCACACTTCGAATGTTCCTCAATCCAATCAAGTATTTTCATAAACTTGCATATAGGTTTAGGACTCCCCTTAGTTACAATGCATTTGAACCTTTTTCAACCCAAATTTTCCATAGTATAGAACCTATTGGATATTGGTGTTTTAACCATCTCTATATGTATTTTTCACCAATCCAATGGAGATCCTACCTAACATGGGACACTATAGTCAGCACCCTCTTTCCATTTTGATTCCCATGTCAAGTTCTTCTCATAAGCTCTAGAGTATTTTTATTTTTACCATGACATTTAGAAGAAGTCGCATGCCTCTATTTATCGTCTATTTATATCCATTCCCTATAATTAACTCCCATTTTTGTTCATTATGATTTTTTATTTTCTCATTGTTACTTGCACAGTTATGCCTAGTGCTTCATTGCATCTCTCATACTACCATTACATTCATCATGTTGTTCGTCACTTGCATTTATTTAATTTGCACTTTGGACTATATCCCTAGAAGAAACATGTCGATGAGTGTCCACCTCTTTCCCAACACCTTTTTTGCATTTTTTTTTGCATAGGTCTGTTCCATGCACTTGGAACATAATTGCATAACTTGCAACACTCATTTCTTTGACTATACTATAACATTATTTTATTCCTTTTTGGGCTATATAATATGAGAAAGACAAAATATCAAATATTTAAAAAAAATAGTTGGGGGGGGGGGGGGGGGGGGCATATTAAATTCTAATGGAAGAAAGTCATGTCTCCCTTGAACATCTTGGACCTAGGAAGTTTTGGTAAATTTTTAGGAAAACACTTTTTTGGTGTGAATGGGGTTATATCAAAGTGGTTTTCTAAGGCAAGGTCAACTTCGACGAAGTAGCCCAAAATCAAGGAAGATGGGAATTTTCAAGATGTCAAGATGCGGAATTAGTTAGGTAGTTATATTTTTTTGTCCACTTGTATTTATGGAATCAATTAGTGGGAACGAGCATAAGGGATATAAAAAAATATTTATGTAATGGGTTCAGAATTTTGGAGTTACTTGGTGATGGATCTAGTTACCTAATTACTAATTTACGTATAAAGCTAGTAATAAAGTCTAAAGATATTTTTTTGTTTGTCTAAGTTATCAGCTGTGAATTGATATGTTATAAACATGTTGTATGAGATATTCACATAATGTGATAGTGATATACAGGTTGTGTTTGCATATCCATTGTAATAGAAGAAGAAGAGAAGACTATAGGCTATGTGCACAAACATGATGTGTTTATTTATTGTGACTCGTTGATAAGAAGAATGCTTCTGTGGTTTTCTCCGATCTTGGGTTCCACATAAAAATCATGGTGTCATTTATGATGTTAGATGTTGTGATGCATTGTGTTATTTTGTTCACTTTGCATAATAATGAATAAATGTAGGTGATGGGAAAGTTTCTTAATGATATGAACACTACATAGTCAATGAATAAATGTAGTTGAGAGGAAAGTTTATGAATGATATGAACATTGTATAGTTAATGAATACATGTCGTAGTTAGTTAAATAATATGTATGAAATATTTATGTTGAAGTGTATGATCTTCCAAAGCTCATGATTTTTCAAAGTTATGAACTATTATTTTGAATGTTATAGTTATTATGTTGAATGTTATCTACATGCACATGGAATTCATTTCACCAATCAATAAACAATAAAATTGGTGGTGTCAGCATATTCTCCTTCAATGTGTCAATGCTCTTCTGACACTCTTCATTCCAGTGAAACTTAACATCTTTCTTCAATAATTTTTCCATAGGGGTTGTAATCTGAGCATACCCTCTTATAAACTTATTGTAATAGTAAGTATGTCCCAATTTTTTTCTTAGTTGTCGAAGTGAGGTTGGTGAAGGTAAGTCTACTATAATGGAAATCTTCACATGATACATCAGCAATCCGTGTTCACAAACCATGAGACCCATCAATATTCCAAATGGAGCACAAAATATACACTTCTTCAAATTTAATGATATTTGAGATTTCTTTCCACAATATTACGTTAACCTTAAACTTTCAATGTGTTTCTTCAATAATCCACAGAATGTCTAATCGTCAAAGTAGAACTCCAAAAATTTGTGAATAAACTCTTTTAAGGCAGCGACAACTACTCTAGAGAAAATGGAACGACCATTTTTTAAACCAAATGGCATTATTGTGCACTGATATAAGAAATACCACTCTGTCGAAAAAAAATTCTTATGTTAATCTTCCTTAGCAATTTTGATTTGATGGTATCTAGAAAAGTTTTCAGTAAATGAATATCCTTCCTACCTTCCAACATTCTCTAAAACGTTTGTTTGTAAAGGGTGTAGGGAAGGGGTCATACAAACATGCGACATTAAGTTTCCTCAAATCCACATAAATTTGAACCTCACCGATCTTTTTGTTTTGCACCACCATTGGTATAATACACTCATAATCTTTGATAGGCTCAATAATTCATGCATCCAACATTATGTTGAGCTTTGTCATAACTTTTTCTTTATATCATGGATTCAATATATATGGTCTTTGCTTAACCAGTTTAGCATCAGGATTCAATGAGATGTTAATTTCTCCTGATTCCATAGAAATGCCCTTCATCTCAGAGAATTTTGTGGGAAATAATTCTTGATACTCATGCAATAAATCAGTGGTTTTCCCTACTGTTTCATCGTCCCAGTAATCCCCAATATTAGCAAATTTAGTATTTTCATTAGAACCAATGTTTACCTTCTTTGTCTTCAATGGATGCAAGAATTTCCTAGAGGTGATATCGAGACCTTTGAGATATTGGATTCCTTCAATTTATGAAATATACACATCTCTTGGTCATCATTATCTAGCTCTCCACCAACATTGTATGTCACGTCCCCAACCCTTACTCAGCGGAGAGGACGCGGCATCATCTATCAACCCGGGCTGTCTAAGCCCCCATGAACATAATGCATATTTAAAATGCATTGAAATTAAAGCATATAAATACATGGATGCATAATAAAATGTACATGATATATACAGTGAAAGAAAATCATTCATTCAACACACTCATGCACTCAACATGTTCATCATAATTTCATTATAATTCATAAGCAAATATAGTTGCAGAACTTAAATAAATGAGAATACTTATCTTTGGAGAATATTGTCCCGCAACTAGCTATGTCGCTGCAACGTTCCACCCAACCATAGACTAGTGTGCCCTTTAATCTCTCAGCAACACTGTCACCCCCTAGTTGGGCATGATTTTCCCCAAGGATTAAGGAACACTAGCATACTTTCCCCATAGACAAGGATACAATAAAACTCAGTCAAGCCAACACAGTTGGGTTTATCATACTTACACAGGAAGTGGTTTACACTTCATGAAATTCACATGAGACACAATATTGTCGAACGGAGGAAAAAAATCATCACACAAAAACCAAAAACGTGCAAGATTCAAATCGTCGGATAGGAGAAATTCCTGAAAGGTTCAAACTCAGAATGGTTTTATTTTCTTGTTGCTACATGAATCCCCAATTGGGTTTCCAAAAACATTTTGTTCAATCCAAATCATGAGGGAAGGTGAAACATTGCCGCATGAGGGGAAAGTGGTTGTTTTTGGTGTTTTCTTACCCAAGAAATTCAGAAAACGTTTTTCCCAAAGTGGGGCTCTGCCCAATTTGAATTTCCCCACTCTTCCAATCCCCCACTCCCTCATCCTTATGAAAAATAATGCCTCCATCTCATTTAGTTGCGTTGACATAGCCGATTGTGGTTTTTTAATTAAAATTGCAAATTTAAAATGATGTCTAGATTTTTAATGTTTAGCTAGCATAAAATATCACTAGCTCAACCATAATTGCCAAAACATAAACACTAAAATAATGGTGGGTCTTTTTCCTAGCTCCACACCATGATTATTTACATCATTTTATTTAAATGAAAACGGGGTCAAAACCATGGTATTACATTCCCCTCCCCCTTCAACAGCACTGTCCTCGGTGCTTTACAACATTGAATAAAAATGCTTGTTGGTACTGCCCTCGGCAATCCGTAGATTCGAACAAAAATGGATGTTCCAGTCACATGGAATCCTCCAGCTTTAACGTCCCCGACCCTCCAACCGACGAAGAGGACGCTACCATGGCATTACCCATCTAGGCTAAGAGCCCCATGAACATGTGAATTCATAAGACAATGCTGAAACGGAATGCATTTAAGTGGAAACATACACAGATGCAACTATTCATCATACACAGTGGAAGAAACATTGATCCATACAAGCATTCAACATCTTCATCACATTCATTAACAAAAAATACGATTGCAGAAGTAAAATCGACAAGATCACTTATCTTATGAAGAAATCGTTCTGTAACCAGCTACGTTGCTGCAACGTTCCACCCAAGCATAGGCCATTGTGCTCATCAATATTTCAGCAACGCTGCCACCCCCGAGCTGGGCATGATTCTCCAAGGAATAAGTGAACTAGAAGGCTTACACATAGCCATGGATACACAAAACATAGCCAAGCCAACATAGCTGGGTTTATCAGGCCATCCAGGAGCTGGGAAAGGCTAAATGCTAGCCTAGTGAGCTCATTATAGAGCTAGGAACACCTACACCAAAACTAGCCTGACTTCTAAGACACCCACACACACCCAACACAAGGAATCAATCCCTTCTCTGCTACACAATCCCTCAGGCCCTGCATTCCCTTCCAGTGCTATTCAGGGGTCGTGGAGAAGGAAGCCAGCCCTCCAGCTCTGTCTGTGTGGTTTCCAGACACACCAGGTTTATCAAGCAAACCAAGCCCCCATCCTTGCTCCCAACACAGTCCAAAGACCAACCATTGCACACATGCAATCAATCAGCAGCTATAGCTTAACAAGGGAAAACGAATCCAAACAGTCTGCGGCAGCCCCAAAGCGTAACAACATACACAACCAACAAACTTGGGGAATAACAGCCTGTCTTGGACAATAAAATCACCAGGAAAAAATGTACCCAGACTGTACTGGGGAAGAAATACAGTCTCCCAGCCTGTGCGTGAGAGAAACTTGCACCATACCCCAAAATACAGAGGGAAAACATATGCACAAGCCATAAATCAGTAAGGAGAACTTACACACCATCCCTGCGTGTAAGATGGCTCTCCACAGGAAAATCATGGGTGATAGTGACCGAATGGCTCCCAGATTGTTGCACGAGTAACAACATTGCAGAACACAATGCGTGAGAGAAATCCACACCAAATCCAAAATACGAGTTGAAACACACTCGATTCCTCCGTGAGGAAAAAGGTGAATGACAGTGGAGACGGATCCTCTATCCTGGCTGCATGAGACCAAAATGGGAAAGAATTCTGTGCATGGGAATAATCAGACTTACGTGAGGCATGAACAGACAATGGAGATAACGCGCAGTAGTCAGAAGAATGGAATGTCCGTGCGAGTTATGGCGGTGGTTTGCTTGCCATTGTGAGGTCAACCATGCTGGTGGAGTGTGTGTGTGGGAAAGGACTGACAGCCCTGCCACACTCCACTCCTAGCCATAACTGCCTCAACTAACAGCAGCCATTTTTAATGGTGGTGGTTGGGTAAAACAAGGAAAGATAACACATGGCTTTTTCCCCCATTGGCCAAGGTTTGACATTCCCCCACCCTTATCCTTGTAAAAATCATGCCCTTTTCATTATGGTTGCCGTGAACATAGCTAGTTGTGTTCATTTTAATTAAAGATGCATATTTACATGATGACAAAACTCAATAGGTATGCCGCATGCCCCGATATACCATCGGTGACAATTTCAACCTGAAACATAGCATAACCAATCAATGGTGGGGCCTTGGCCTTTATCTCCGCACCATGATCATTTACAATATATACATCATGTACATCTAATGCAACGGGGTCAAAACCAGGGTGTTACATTCCCCTCCCCCTTTAATAGCATTGTCCTCAGTGCTTTACAAAATTGAACAAAATGCTACACTGGTATCGCCTCAGTGTTCCGCAAAATTGAACAAAAATGGATGTGCAAATCACATGGCATCCTCCAGCTCCCATGTAGCCTCTTCAGGTCCGTAGTGCTCCCATTGCACCTTTACCTGACCTATGGCCTGGTTTCAAAGCATTGTGACCTTCCTGTCGAGGATGCGCATTGGCTCGATTCGGAACTCTCCCTCGAATTCCACCTAAATCACATCCCAATTTATCACATGGTTAGGATCATGTACATATCTCTTAAGCAAAGAAACATGAAAAACATTATGAGCCCTAGTGCTAGCAGGAAATGCAAGTCTGTATGCAACTGGCCCTATTCTTTCAAGTACTTCAAACGGCCAACAATATCTAGGTCACATCTTGGTGCAACTTCCAAGCTTCAAGGAACTCTTCCTTGCCCTCATTCTGAGGTAAACATGATCCCCAACACCGAACTCCCTATTCACCCTATGCTTATCTGCATAGCTTTTCTATCTGTCATGTGTTGCTTTCAGATTCTTCCTGATATTTACAACCTCTTGCTCCATTTCCCTGAGCAATTCCGGTCCAAGCACAACCTTGTTCACTGGATTATCCCAAGTCACTGGTGTCCTACACCTTCTTCCATACAAAGATTCATACAGACTCATCCCCAAGGAGGCCTGCTGTCCATTGTTATAAGAAAACTCTACCAAGTGCAATTAATCTTCCCACTTGGTTGGTTTTTCCATCACGTACATGTGAAGCATGTCTTCAAGCACCTTATTAACTCTCTCTATCTTCTCATCTATCTGAGGATGGTATGCAGTGCTGAAGTTTAGCTTTGTACCCAAATATGCAAACAACCCCTTCCAAAAGTTGTAAGTGAACTTGACATCTCTGTCAGATACTATTGCCTTAGGCAATCCATGCAATTTGAAAATCTCCTTCATGAAGATCTTTGCAATGTCATCAGTCTTATGCATAGACTTAACTGGTACAAAATGCACTGCCTTAGTCAACCTGTCTACCACAACCATGATGGAATCGTGTTGTCTCCAAGTCATCGACATTCCTGTAACAAAATCCATGGAAATAACTTCCCATTTCCATTCCGGAATTGACAAAGGCTGCAACAAACCTGCAGGGTGTTGATGCTCAACCTTTACCTGTTGACATTTCATACACCTTGAAATGTACTCAGCCATGTCCTTTTTCATTCCTGGCCAAAAGTACTGCTTCCTGGCAGTAGCAATGGTCTTTTGGTATCCTGGGTGACCGGAATACGAAGCTTGATGGATTTCATCCATAACAACTCTCCTCAAATATGCTACATCTAGAATATAAACTCTACCTTGATAAATGAGAAGTCCATCTTCTTCCAATTTATATCCCTCATACCTCTTCTCAAGACTTTGCTGTTGCAATTTGTCTTTTACCTGCTCATACAATTCATCTCCAGCAGCATGACTAACAATCTGCTGCCTCAAATATGATTGGAAAATACTAAGAGATGCCACATGCATTTCCTGTACCTCCTACTGAGTGCATCAGCTACCTTATTTTCCTTTCCCTTTATGTGCTTGATTTCAAAATCAAACTCACATAGAAATTCCAGCCATATTGCTTTCCTAGCATTCAGAGTAGGCTGATCAAATAGATACTTCATCCCATAGTGATCTGTTCTGAGATTAAATATTTTACCCATCAAGTAATGCCTCCACATCTTGAGAGCATGTACTATGGCTGCAAGCTCTAGATCATGAGTGGCATAGTTCTTCTCATGCTCCTTCAGCTTTCTTGACTCATAACATGTCACATGGTTGTCCTGCATAAGGACTCCTCCAAGCCCTTTTCCACATGCATCAGTACACACCACAAAATATTTCTCCGGATATGCAACCTTCAATACTGGTGCACTGGTGAGAAGATCCTTCAACCTCTGGAAACTTTCTTCACACCTCGATTTCCATTCAAACTTCATGCCCTTCTTTTGCAAAGAAGTGATGGCATTTGCAACTTTGGAGAATCCCTCAATGAACCTCCTGTAGTATCCTACAAGTCCCATAAAATATCTTACATCTGTCACATTTCTTGGAGTAGGCCAATTCATAATGGCTTCAATATTTTCGGGGTCCACAGATATACCCTCCTTTGAGATAATGTGACCCAAATACTGGATTCTATCTCTATAGAAGTCACACTTGCTTAGTTTTGCATACAACTAATGCTCCCCGAGAAATTTCAATGTCAATCTCAAATGCTCTTCATGCTCTTCCTCATTCTTGGAATAAACAAGAATGTCATCAAGGAAGACAAGAACAAACTTGTCCAAATACCTGCTGAAGACACTATTCATAAGGCACATAAATGTAGCTGGTGCATTTGTGAGACCAAATGGTACCACTACAAACTCATAATGCCCATACCTTGTCCTGAAGGCTGTCTTATGAATGTATTCATCCTTGATTCTCACCTGATGATAACCAGACCTCAAGTCAATCTTGGAAAATACCTTTGCTCCTCTCATTTGATCAAAGAGGTCATCAATCCTAGGCAAAGGATATTTATTCTTCACAGTAACCTTGTTCAACTGTCTGTAATCAATACACAATCTAAGTGTACCATATTTCTTCTTTACAAATATATTTGGTGCTCCCCAAGGAGACACACTCGGTCATATATACTTCTTTTCCAACAACTCTTGCAATTGCATCTTCAACTCTAGCATCTCTGGTGTACTCATCTTGTAGGGTGCCTTGGACACTGGTGCTGATCCTGGAACAAGTTCAATTGTGAAATCAATGTCCCTCTTTGGAGGAAGCCCTGGAATCTCATCAGGAAACACATCCTGGAATTCCTGTAACACCTGATAGTCCTACAACCTCAGAGTTTCATCTCCTGATGTCTCCAAAATATGAGCTGCATATAACTGGCATCCCTTCCTACAGAACTTCTTTAACTGCATAGCTGAAACCTACCGTACTGAAATCACCTTTGGAATACCTTTCACAACTACTAGGTTCCCTTCTTCATTCATGCATTTTAAAGTCTTATTGTAACAGTCAAGCTTCACCCTGTGAGCCTCTAACCAATCCATTCCAATGAGAACATCATAGGAACCAAGCGGTAGAACATTCAGATCTACACAAGTGACCAATCCATTCATGACCAATGGACATTTCTCTACCACTTCACTGACCTTTCTCTTAGTTCCAGTGGCTAGCTGGACTAACCAAGACTTCCTATGCTTTACTTTCTTACAAGCACAAATCTCCACTACTCTAGGAGTAATGTAACTGTGCATGGAACCAGGGTCAATCAAAATAGAAATAGATTGCTCAACAATCTTACCTACTACTTCAACCACAGTTGACTGGTGATCTGCCTAGCGGTCCTCCAGTGATGCATAAATCCTAAGGACTGCACTTTCTACTTGACCCACTGTTTCTACTTCTTGAATGTTATAAGTTGGCCTTCCACTCTCATTCTCGAGTGGACAATTTTTGCACATGTGGGGTCCTCCACATTTTCAACATTGAAGTGGTCCTCTATTTTGTTGTGGATCCTTAGGATTTTCTCCTGTCATTCCAACTGGTTTACTCGCAGCTTGGGATGACTGCTTCTGCTGATTCCTGAAGTTAGAAGGTTTGAAACCCTTCTTTCTTTGGTCAAACTTCTCATTCTTCTTTTCCTTCCATGCCTTATCTTAATTAGGGTTACCTTTTCTTTGCTCATAGCAATACTTAGCCTTCCTTATTACTTCTCCAAGAGTTCTAGGTTCATAAAATTCAATTCTATCTTTGTAAGGCTGAGGTAATCCACTCAGAAAATGTTGGACCTTCATTTTTTCATCTCTGATGTACCGGACATACCTCAACAGCTCCAAAAACTTATTTGTATATTCTTCCATGGTCTGTTGTCCCAATCTCAGCTCATGGAACTCCTTAATCTTGTCATCATAATACCTGTCAGAGAGGTATTTCTGCTTGAAATACTTCTTGAATTGTTTCCACTTAAGTCTCCTTTCACTGATCCTCTTTACTTTCTTGAAGTGTTTCCACCAAATGGGTGCTCTTCCATTCAAATTGAATATGGAAACTCTTGCCTTCATGTTTCCTGAATAATCATGCACTTGAAATTACTTCTTTATCCCAAGAAGCCAAGCTTCAGCCTCTTGTCCAGTCTTTACCTCACCATCAAATGTAGGAGGTTTAGCATTCTTAAATTCGTCCTGAGAGCAATCCCTATGGTGTCTCTTTATTTTACTTTTATGAGAAGAAGAACTTGAATCCCCACTAGATTCTTCAGAATCAGATGATCCACTAGAAGTCCTTCTCCTTCTTCTAGTACTGCTCTTACCACCTTCTGGTCTTGTTGTACCTCACCCAGAGTCTATCTTTCTCTGTAAGTTTGAAAAACTCTGCAACATAGTAGCGTTCAACTGATGCTGCTCTTCCTGGGCTTTGATTAAGCTTCTCATGGTGGCTGCAACATCTGACGGTGTCTCTTGGAATCTCCTTCCATTGGCCTCAATGTCATCATTCCCATTACGTACATTTTCTCCTATGGCATCTCACACATGCTCGTAGGAATCCCAAGCCTCATACCCGTCATGGGTTCTCATAACTGAACCACCTCTTACTTATCAATATGCACTACCTGGAATACTTCCCTTGAAGGTGACTATGATTCTACAAATGTGTTAGTAACACAAGTGTTAGATGCATAACATTGATATAATCCAGCATTACTTACCCTCTCCTGGAAAAATTATAAAAGTACAAGTTTTGCCCAAAAACAAGATTTTCTTCCTCAAAGAACATCTGTCTGAGGGGGATGACGGGGGTCAAGGGGGCTTGCCCCCTTGTGGCTTCCCTGTGCCACTACAGGGTGGGTCGAGGGTAGCGCCCTCATTTTTTTTTGTAAATCTTTGATTTTCGTGCAATCTGGCGCATAAGATTGCCGCCACTTTTTCCGTTTCAGCCCTGAAAATCCACTAAAAAAAACTGTTGAATATCCCACTGAAAAACAATCGAAATTTGCTAAGAAATCTCATGGGAAACCCAAAATTTCCTTGTACAGGATTAGGTCTCATCCCGACTAAGATTCCGACGTTTCGGTGGTCAGCACAACTAACTTCTCCGCTATTCATCGGCGATCGGATCCACTAAGCACTACCGCGTCGGCGATCAAATCTTCTAACCTTTGGAAGGATAGTCCATTAAACAGCCGCAATAGAAGACGCTCAACTTCATTCGACGACCTTATACTTAAACAAAATTTTCAAATTTCCTTCTCATCGGTGGGCGGAAGTACTAATCACTGTGGCATCAGCGGTTGAGCCTCTATCCGTCGGGAGGATAGTTCACTGGCTAGCCACAATGGTGGATGTTCAATCCACTAACCATCGTCGATGGCTGACGACTCCAGGACTTAGAAAAAATTTTGAAATTTTCCCCTTTAGTCTTCCCTTTTTGCCGCTTGATCGACTCAATCCTCTTCTTTTCGTTGGCGAAATAGTTCCATCAGCAGCCACAACAGTGGAACACAATCTTCGATCTTCTTCCGATAGCTGATGACTTTGGGCCTTAGAAAATTTTTAAACTTTCTTTCCTTACGGTGTTGGTGGTCGGAGGCCTTACCCATCGGACACGTAGTTGTCTAGCCATCTGCAATGGTGGGCGCTCGTTCAACTCTTTCCGCCGACTGATGTTGAACACTTAGAAAATTTTCCACAATTTTGCTTCCAACTATCCTTCGTCGGGTATGCTTCCACCGAGCTCTCTGCTACATTGTAAGTCCTTCCCACTAAATGTTCCGATGAATCGACTGTTCAAACACTTAGATAGATTTGTGGAAGTTTTCTGTCATCAAATTTTGATCACTACTGGGTAAAAAGAAATCCTGCATCTGTCACTTCATCTTCATGGTCCATTCAAGCCCAAGCCCATGCTGCAACATGAGCTCTGATACCACACTGTAACATCCCTGACCCTTCGACCGGCGAAGAGGACGCTACCATGGCGTTAACCATCCACGCTAAGAGCCCCATGAACATGTGAATTCATAAGACAATGCTGAAACAGAATGCATTTAAGTGGAAACATACAAAGATGCAACTATTCATCATACACAGTGGAAGCAACATTCATTCATACAAGCATTCAACATGTTCATCTCATTCATTAACAGAAAATATGATTGCAGAAGTAAAATCGACAAGATCACTTATCTTATGAAGAACTCATTCCGCAACTAGCTATGTCACTGCAACGTTCCACCCAACCATAGGCCAGTGTGCTCATCAATATTTTAGCAACGCTGCCACCCCCGAGCTGGGAATGATTCTCCAAGGAATAAGGGAACTAGCAGGCTTACACATAGCCAAGGATACACAAAACATAGCCAAGCCAACACAGTTGGGTTTATCAGGCCATCCAAAAGCTGGGAAAGGCTAAATGCTAAGCTAGTGATCTCATTACAGAGATAGGAACACCTACACCAGAACTAGCCTAACTTCTAAGACACCCACGCACACCCAACACAAGGAATCAGTCCCTTCTCTGCTACATAGTCCCTCAGGCCCTACATTCCCTTCCAGTGCTATTCAGGGGTCGTGGAGAAGAAATTCATCCCTCTAGCTCTGTCTGTGTGGTTTCCAAACACACCAATTTTATCAAGCAAACCAAGCCCCCATCCCTACTCCCAACACAGTCCAAAGACCAACCATTGCACACATGTAATCAATCAGCAAGGGAAAATGACTCCAAACATTCTGCGGCAGCCCCAAAGCGTAACAACATACCCAACCAACAAACATGGGGAATAACACCCTATCCTAGTGTTGCAGCTGCAACAAATTCCCAAAATTCCAAAAAAATTTAGGACCCTCCTTTGCTTCGATTATTTCTTTGTCTTTGAGTTAATTCTAAATGCTTGGATTGAGCTACCAATTGTTTTTTATTCCTCCTCGGATGCTTGAAGTAATTCGTTGTTTGATCAAGCTTATCGCTTCCTTTGAATGCATTTGAAGAACGCCTAAACCGGAAATTATTTTGGTCAGTGCCCTGCCGTTGCGGGTGGATTTTTGTTTTGGTTTTCCGCCATTGCGGAAAGAAATACACTTTCGTCTTCTGATCCGTTGGTTTTCACATCGGCCAATCTTTTGGTTTATGTCGAAAGGATTTGTCATTTCTTTCTCCATCGTTGCATACAAAAAACCACTTCCTCTCCCGATCATTGCTTAAATATTTCGTTTCCCGCCGTTGCGGATGGACGTTCAGTTTTGACTTCAACTTTTCTCCTGATTCGATCGGTTTTTAATCGGCTGCTTTTTTTATTTTGCATCGGATCTGTTATGACTTCTTCTTCCGCCATTGCAGATGGCAAACCGCATTCTCTCCTGATTATGGCTTGTTGTTTTCGTCGAGCCCGTAAATCTTGGGCTGCCGCCATTGCAGCTGCGGGAAGTTTTCTCCTTCCGACCGTTTGAGTCATTTTACCTTCGACGTTGTGGAGGGTCGTGCCTTTGTAGCTCTACCATTGTGGCTGCCGAATTCTTTTCCTTACCGATCTCTTAGTCATTCCGCTTTCGACGCTGACCCCGTGTTGCGGAACGGTTTATCATTTGTACCCCCGACGTTGCGGACGCTGATGTCCTTATGGTTCCACAGTTGCGGATGAAAGAAGCGCTAGCCCTTCCGATGTGTATTCGTTTTGCTTCTGATTCAGACTTTACCCATTGTGGATGGCTTAACACTTTGGCCGTCCACCATTGCGGAAGGAAGTTTCCTTTCAGCTTCCGATCCAAAAGTGGTCTGCCATCCGATATGTTACCCGCCGCGATAGTTTGACCATATGTATATATACGGGGTCGAGGGGTTATTTTTCTATTGTTATTTTTTAACTGACATTTCAAATATCGTAAGCTGTCAGAATCATGCTGTTGTGATCGCCCAGTCCATCATTTTCGGTACACACAGTCCAGGTGTCTCCACCGCGAAGCTTGACAGGCTTCTCCACGACCGGTTACACATCAGTGCCAAGTAGGCTTCGTTTTCCTTTCCTCTTTCCATTGAGCGTTTGGTGGTTTTATTTTCCATGGTGGTTTGTTTCCCCAGCCATTTTCCTCGTCCCGTAAAATTATATGCCTATATAGGTGGAGTTTTTATCTTAACTATCTGTGGGAGGGCAGTTTGGCCCTTAGAGTAGTTTTTTTCATATCGTCGTCGCTATATCACCCTGCGCATAGAGAATTAGGGGGTTTGGTGCAGACGGCCGTTACGTTGTCTACACCAAACCACCCTGTATGATGATATATGGTGAATATAGGTTTTCCATGGCCCTTCCTTATGGATTTGGGACTGTTTGTTCCGTTTTGGGGCTTCCTGCATCATTTAAACCCAAATCGTTTTCGTCATGTTGTTCCGCGCGACCCCATTTCGGGCTCAGTGGTCGAACCCCAACCGGTTGAAAGGGATATATAACTGCTTTTAGTTTGTTGGCCATAAGCTGCGAGGGCACGGTTTTGTTAAAGCACTGTTAAAGTCTTGTATATCTTTCCCCTGTTTGCCCCGTGCAGCGAAACGATAATGTCACCCACAGAGAGCGTAGGTTTTCTTCGCGTTAATGTAGATTTTCTTTTCGCCCGATTATATTGTTAGAATTGTTGGTATTTAAAAGTAGTGGTAGCTGGCATATTTTAATGCATATAACCATTTTTCATCATGCTTGACATAGACAAAGTCACTGAACACTACACATTGGGTTTAATAGTTCTGTTAGTTAGGCCATTTCAGTCTATACATGCATATACTTGCTTCATTGACTGATTGCTATCATGTTAAACATAGAAGAAATGGAACACTGCACATTGATGTATACCAGTTTGTCACTCAGCCAAAAGGGCTTAATGTTACAATTTTATGGCAAGAAGAGCTCACAATGTCAAAGAGACAAAAGAAGAAGGTTCAAGAAAAAGATCACCACCAAAGGTGGGAAAGGAGACAAACAAGCGAAGGCTGAGGAAGAAACAAAGAGAAGAAATGAGGAAGCCTAGAGGTTGGCACAAGAAGCTACAGGGTGGCTACACATAGAAGAAGAAGAGAAAAGAAAGGTTGCTTAGGAAGCAGCTGAGAAAGCACAAGAAGCAGCTAAGAAAGAAGAAGAAGAAATGAAAAGGAGGCTGGATGAGGAGCTTCAAAAGCAAGAAGATGAAAGGCTAAAGCTGACACAGACAGAGCAGTCAGCTTCTGAAATAGCTGCAGGGCAGACCCAGGATGTGGAGAACCCTGAGGTTCAAGACCCACAAGTACCTGTTGCCAGCACACCCATGGTCCCCACTCTCAATCTGGTCCCCTTTGCACAGAAGGTGGGTGAAGAAATCCCTGATTTCAACACAGTTTATTATGATAGGGAAACAAAGAGAATAATGAAGAGAACAGAAAGGAAAATTGAAATAGAAGGTATGCCTGGTAAAATGATAACGGAGGCACCTGTTATGTTGGGAACATACCAGGATCCAATATTCACCATTAGAGCCGGAGCATCACTGATTCAAGCTTTGGAGGATAATGTGGGTAGGATCATGATAGAATTGGAACTATCTAAGAAATCCTCTGCTCAATTTAAAGACACCTTGAGGAAAGAGAGAGAGGAAGGCAATAGGTTGAAGCGGAAGTATGAAGACATGCAGAGGGAGATAAAGGTTTCTAGGGATGAATTGCAGGCCCTCCAAGTAGAAATACAGGCTATGGAAACCACACAAGAGGCTCTAGAGAAAGTGCAGAAAGAATGTCAAGAGCTAAGGAGTGAAAAGGAACAACTGCTGGGAAAGGTAGAAGAGCTAGAAGAGCAGCAAAAGATTATATTGCAGGCCAATGAGATGCACTCCCAAGAACAGAAAGAGAAAAATCAAGAGCAGATTTCTTCTCTGACATCCGCTCTAGAGGAAGCAAGGGAGAAATAGGTTAACCTCCAACTGTTCAAAGAGCATATCTTGGCCCAGAAGGCTAAGATGCTACAGCTACATACTGCTATAGAAGGATAAAGGTGCAAGGTGTTGTAGGTAGATAGTAGATTGGAGGAAATCCTGGAGACCTCCTCTTACTTTGTAGATCGATCTCAGGACGTCCTTGAAGTCCTGACTGCAAGAATGGCAAGGCTGGAAAACAAGGAAGAAACTCCAGCAGAACTACCATCAAAGGATACACAGGCCCTCAAGTGGGATTATGACTTGCTGGAATTTGATATAAATACCGCGGAGGATTTCAAAAAATCAGTTAAGAAGACGAAAGGATCATGCACTGAGTTTTTCAGAAGGCTTCTCATTACCTACAACCGGTGCCAGATAGAGGCCAAGCAGAGGCTTGAGGTTTTCACGGATCACAACGCCTTTGTAGAGCTGTTGCAGAAGAGATACCAGGAGGAGGAGGCCAAAGTACAGCAGATTAAAGCACTGAATGGTCAGATCCTGAGGAGCGAAGTAGATCATTCATCTATCATCGTGCAGCTTCTGGAGGATCAGCTTCGATTGAGTGCAGCCAAGATTGAGGCTATAAATAACCAGGCTGCTAAGTTTGAGATTAATATTTAGTTTTTAGTTTTTAGAGCCTTGTGCATTTGAGGGCATTTCCTCTGAAGCTTCGGCATGGAAGAAATTTCTAGATACCCAAGTGGGACCCTCCTCGTAAAGGATTGGTCATTTTTTGTAATATGTAACATTTTGTAAAAAACCTTCGAGAAAAGTCCAGCGTTTGGAAACGGAGAGTTGGGAAGTCCAAAGGTCACTTTGGGCATCCCAACCGTCTCACCTTTTTTGTATAAATGTAATAGACTAAGAGGGAAAAAGGGATTTTTCCTAGTTAGACATGAAAAGCTATATTGTAAGAAGAACTATTTCTCTTTGCAATAAAGAAGTATTGTTTTCCTGTTGGAGGAATATTGGTGGCACTTTCAAATGTTATGCTGTGGATGGCTGAAAGATGAACTATTTTGTTTTTCCAGCTTTTGTCCATTAACCGTGAGATCGTTCTAACTCTCAGAACCTATGTTCTTGTTTAAATTATTTCTGGTTTATTTTGTGGAATTACTACCATGAGTAATGTATGATGTTCATAAAATAATTAGCTATCTGTTTGTTGAAATATCTTTAATCATTCATGTGTTGTAGGAAGAAATATCAGCTATCTGTAATTTCTCTTTATGATACATGCACAATTCACATTACTCACAAATAAGTTAAAGTCTGCTCCCCGGGGATAGATAGATAGATAGATAGTTAGTTTTATTTCTGCACATGTGATTTAGATGCTTGTGAGCCTAAGACAAGAGGTAAGAACCTGCGCATCACATTGTGAACACTCCTTGCATCCTTATTACCATGCATAGTTAATTAGGCATATGCATATCATACTTAAGTCAAAAATACAAAAATATACACGGTGGACCGGGCCGCAACCGGTAAAACCTTTGTTTTGTTACTTTGACCTACGGTAGTCGGACCACAAACCGGACGGATTCCCCATACCAAATAGTCACGGGCTAGTTGGGAACGTTGACTGGGGAGAATCCCTTTCTATTGTTGCCTGCGAATTTCCAGGCCTCAACAATTCTGGCGCTAGAAGGAGGGCCGCCAGTGCATGGCTGGCCGTGGAAAATTATTTTCCCAAGATTACCTTACCAGCAGATGTTTTGAAGTTTGTAACCTGACCCAAGTACTTACAGGTTTCAGTTATATCTTTGAATTAAGAAAGCCTGTTCTCACCCTACGTTGCTCTTTACTCAGACTTTGTTCTTTTACCTGTGCTCATGGCTGGTGTAATTGTGAATCGGCCCAACCCATTGCCTGCTTGGAATGCTAGAACCCCTTTGAACCTCACACCTCCATTGCATAACCTACCTCAAGCTTTTGATAAGCTGCTACCTAAGTTTGACCCTGAGGAAAGGATTGCTGTAGATGACCACTTAAAAGTTTCTATTTAGCAGTAGAAGGGTTAAGGGCTGGGGAGTACGAAGATGTTGTCTGTAGATTATTCCCTCATACCTTGAAAGGGGCAGCTGCTTCATGGTATTTTGCTCTACCCGCAAACTCGATCCTAGACTGGAATACTTTTGAAAGAATATTCAGAAATAAATATGCAGCTCAGAGAACTCATGCCTCACTAATGAAAGGTCTTGGTTTGTTAAGAAAAGAAAAGAATGAGAAAGTACATAGTTTCACTCAAAGATTTTCAATATACCTAAAGAACTTTTTTGAAGCTGACAAACCCTCAGACAAATTCTTAATTGAATATTATACCTTGGCCCTAGGACCTGAGTTGGCCATGTTTGCCAAGATGAAAGCCAGACCTACATTGATAGAGACTTATGAAGAGGCAGAAAGGGTAGAGGCTGAAAGGGAAAGTGTAGAAGATTATCATGATTTACCTGGAGATAAAACTACAAATAGAAGAGCTTTATTGCTGTCTAAACCTAAAGAGGAGAAATCACATGATTTTGAGGGAATACTGAAAATGATGCAGAAACTATCTAACCGAATAATAGATCTGGAAAAAGAAAGGGAAATGCAGAAAACTTACAAACCATACTATCCCAAAAAAGAGGATAGCAACCAATGGAAAATCCCTCCCCCAAATTTGGCCTCAATAAATATAACAGAAGTGGGAGGAGATAATTTCTGCACTTTTCACCAACAACCTCATTCAGAAAAGAAGTGCCCTCAATGGTTGAATTCGATGACATTGGTGATGAGTAAGCTGCTAGATTCTAAATTAACCAAGGACAGTGGCAAAGAGGAAAAGAAAAACTAGACTATGGAGAAACAAGATAATGACACTATGTTTTCATGGGATGGTGTCTCGCTGTTTGACACTGAAGAGAGCACTCTCAAAACTGAATGCACACCTATAGCAACAAAGGACATGGATTTAACAATTTCGAAGATCAAAAGTTTGCAAAGGAATGTCATGAGACAGGCAAATGTCAGTAATGAAGATAAACCACCTAAAGTCACTACTTTCAACCAGGAAACAAAACCAATCATTGAGTTTGTCAAACCTGTGGAAGATGTTGAGGAAGAGAACGCTGGAAAAGCTGAGGAAGTAAAAAAGGAGATACCCACCGAAAACCAACCTGTGGAGGAAAAGGTCAAATCAACTGGGGAAAGGAAAACTAGCACCCCACTTTTCCTTTTGACTCTGGAGATTTTGAACCATAAGGTGCATAATTGTCTGGTGGACTCTGGATCATCGGTGAATGTTATGCCCCTAGCAATCTGCAAAAAACTTAATGGGAAGCTAATACCTACTGATTAGGACATCACTCAACTAGACAAGACCAGTGTCAAAGTGGTGGGGGAGATGAAGAATGTTCTGATTTGATTGTCTGCAAATAAAAAGATATGTCAGTACCTTGATATTGTAGTAGTAGACATACCTGATGGCTATGGATTGATCTTGAATCGAGACTGGTCAGCACGACTAGATGGTTACTTTGCTTCAAACTGGTCACACCTATGGTTGCCTCAGAAGGGTAGCCCAAACCTGATTAAGATTTTAAGAGAGCCCTACATGAAGCACAATGTTACTGGGATAGGAGAGGGAAATGAATCTACTGATTCTATCTTGGGAAATTATCTAACTGAGCTTAAACTAAGACATCACACCTCAAAAGAGGCCAGTTCGATGATTGACACTCAGCCTGAGCTCCTTCAACTTCCTCAGGCTGAAAGGGATGAATGTAGGATAGTAGACATGTGTTTGATTTCAAAAATAGCACAGCTAGACCATGGTTAGATATCTCATGTCTATAATCCAGCCCACCCCTTAACTCATTTGATTGAAGATTATTAAGGGTGGGTACCATTTTCTTTTCTTTTGCTTTGTACATAAATAAATTGACTTGCTTGATTTGATGCTTTGATTATTGATTTGAGGTTGTTCTATTTTAATTTATAGCTTTGATGATTTCTTTCATTTTCACCGCTTGGTTAGTAGTTCTGTTTTGAATAAAGAGGCAAACTTTTGGTTGCAATGGAAACATCAAAGTTCTTTATTAACTGAAATCTTGAGCAAAGGGCTGTGCTCTAAAACATAGAATGTCTTCTAGTTGCAGTGTTCCTAACTGGCCATGCATTCATTGAAGTCTTACTTAACCCCTGTAAATAACTCAGAAGTAAAGAGGTCTGGAATACTATTTCGAGGCTCCATCCATTTATCATCTTAAATATCCAAGGGGGTGACAGCGAAAGACCCACGGAAAGGAAGCAAGGTAAATAGTATATCATATATAAATGATCCCATGCCATAATTTCAGAAAAGCTAAAAGCTATCAAGAGTCAAAAATCCTTAAAAGAAACAAGACATATCAAAGCAAAGTATCAAAAGCATGAATTTCAAATTGCCGAAAGTTCCTCTCCGTCCGTGAGATGAAACGCCAATTCTTCTCTCACACAAAAGGGCACTATGGGATAGAGGAGCCTAAATAAAATTCAGAAAGAAAGGAAAATGGAGGACTCAAAAGAACTAAAGTTCTAATGGCACAAAAGTGCAATTGGCATGGGATGAGGAACAAAAGGATAATGTTGTTTACTATCTGTTACAATACTGTGGCGTCCAAGCATGAAACTACCTAAGGACTGGTAAAATAAACCTCATTCATTAGGCCTCAAAATAGTCATTCAAACTTGCAATGTTTCTGATGTTACCATTTCCCAAAGAATGGACTACTTCTCAATGGTTTAAATGCTTAAGTTGGCCAGCCTGGGGATACAAACATCTAGAAGTTTTCAACTTTTATTCAGATGATCTTGCACTGGGAAGGGGTTAATTTAGAAATCTGGGGTTCACCAGGTAGTCACCAATTGTTGCAGCTGCAACAAATTCCAAAAATTCCAAAAAAATTTAGGACCCTCCTTTGCTTCGATTAGTTCTTTGTCTTTGAGTTAATTCTAAATTCTTGGATTGAGCTACCAATTGTTTTTTATTCCTCCTCAGATGCTTGAAGTAATCCGTTGTTTGATCAAGCTTATCGTTGCCTTTGAATGCAATTGAAGCATGCCTGAACCGAAAGTTATTTTGGTCAGTGCCCCACCGTTGCGGGTGGATCTTTGTTTTAGTCTTCCGCCGTTGCGGAAAGAAATACACTTTCATCTTCCGATCCGTTGGTTTTCACATCGGCCGATCTTTTGGTTTATTTCGGAAGGATTTTTCATTTCTTTCTCCGCCGTTGTAGACGGAAAACCACTTCCTCTCCTAATCATTGCTTAAATATTTTGTTTCCCGCCATTGCGGATGGACGTTCGCTTTTGACTTCAACTTTTCTCCCGATTCGATCGGTTTTTAATCGGCTACTTTTTTTATTTTGCATCGGATCTGTTATGACTTCTTCTTCCGCCGTTGCGGATGGCAAACCGCATTCTCTCTCGATTATGGCTTGTTGTTTTCGTCGATCCCGTAAATCTTGGGCTGCCACCGTTGCGGCTGCGGGAATTTTTCTCCTTCCGACCGTTTGAGTCATTTTACCTTCGACGTTGCGGAGGGTTGCGCCTTTGTAGCTCCGCTGTTGCGGCTGCCGAATGCTTTTCCTTGCCGATCTCTTAGTTGTTCCGCTTTCAACACCGACCCCATGTTGCAGAACGGTTTATCATTTGTACCCCCGACGTTGCGGACGATGATGTCCTTATGGTTCCGCCGTTGCGGATGAAAGAAGCGCTAGCCCTTCCGATGTGTATTCATTTTGCTTCTGATTCAGACTTTACCCATTGCGGATGGCTTAACGCTTTGGCCGTCCGCCGTTGCGGAAGGAAGTTTCCTTTCAGCTTCCGATCCAAAAGTGGTTCGCCATCTGATATGTTACCTGCCACGAGAGTTTGACCATATGTATATATATGGGGTCGAGGGGTTATTTTTCTATTGTTATTTTTTAACTGTCGTTTCGACTATCGCTAGCTGTCAGAATCGTGCTATCACGCTTGCCCGGTCCCTCATTTTCAGTACACGCAGTCCAGGTGTCTCCACCGCGAAGCTTGATAGGCTTCTCCATGACCGGTTACACATCAGTGCCAGGTAGGCTTCGTTTTCCTTTCCTCTTTCTGTTGAGCGTTTGGTAGTTTTATTTTCCACAGTGGTTTGTTTCCCCGGCCGTTTTCCTCATCCCATTAAATTATATGCCTATATAGGTGGAGTTTTTTTCTTAACTATCCATGGGAGGGCGGTTTGGCCCTTAGAGTAGTTTTTTTCATATCGTCATTGCTATATCACCCTGCGCATAGAGAATTAGGGGGTTTGGTGCAGACGGCCGTTACGCTGTCTGCACCAAACCACCCTGTATGATGATATATGGTGGAGATAGGTTTGCCATGGCCCTTCCTTGTGGATTTGGGACTGTTTGTTCCGTTTTTGGGTTTCCTGCATCGTTTAAACCCCAATCATTTTCGTCATGTTGTTCCGCGCGACCCCATTTCAGGCTCAGTGGTCGAACCCCAGCTGGTTGAAAGAGATATATAACTGCTTTTAGTTTGTTGGCCGTAAGCTGCGAGGGCATGGTTTTGTTAAATCACTATTAAAGTCTCGTATATCTTTCCCTTGTTTTCCCCGCGCAGCGAAACGACAATGTCACCCGCAGAGAGCAGAGGTTTTCTTCGTGTTAATGTAGATGTTCTTTTCACCCGATTATATTGTTAGAATTGTTGGTATTGAAAAGCAGTGGTAGCTGGCATATTTTAATGCATATAACTATAACCATTTTTCATCATGCTAGACATAGACAAAGTCACTGAACACTACACATTGGGTTTAATAGTTCTGTTAGTTAGGCCATTTCAGTCTATACATGCATATACTTGCTTCATTGACTGATTGCTATCATGTTAAACATAGAAGAAATGGCACACTACACATTGATGTATATCAGTTTGTCACTCAGCCAAAAGGGGTTAATGTTACAATTTTATGGCAGGAAGAGCTCACAATGTCAAAGAGACAAAAGAAGAAGGTTCAAGAAAAAGATCACCACCAAAGGTGGGAAGGGAGACGAACAAGTGAAGGCTGAGGAAGAAACAAAGAGAAGAAATGAGGAAGCCCAGAGGTTGGCACAAGAAGCTGCAGGGTGGTTGCACACAGAAGAAGAAGAGAAAAGAAAGGCTACTCAGGAAGTAGCTGAGAAAGCACAAGAAGCAGCTAAGAAAGAAGAAGAAGAAAAGAAAAGGAGGCTGGATGAGGAGCTTCAAAAGCAAGAAGCTGAAAGGCTAAAGCTAACACAGACGGAGCAGTCAGCTTTTGAAACAGCTGCAGGGTAGACCCAGGACATGGAGAACCCCGAGGTTCAGGACCCACAAGTACCTGTTGCCAGCACACCCATGGTCCCCACTCTCAAGCTGGTCCCCTTTGTACAGAAGGTGGGTGAATAAATCCCTGATTTCAACACTGTTTATTATGATAGGGCAACAAAGAGAATAATGAAGAGAATAGAAAGGAAAATTGAAACAGAAGGTCTGCCTGGTAAAATGATAACGGAGACACCTGTTATGTTGGGAACAGACCAGGATCCAAGATTCACCATTAGAGCCAGAGCATCACTGATTCAAGGTTCAGAGGATAATGTGGATAGGATCATGATAGAATTGGAACTGTATAAGAAATCCTCTGCTCAATTTAAAGACACCTTGAGGAAAGAGAGAGAGGAAGGCAATAGGCTGAAGCGGAAGTATGAAGACATGCAGAGGGAGATAAAGGTTTCTAGGGCTGAATTGCAGGCCCTCCAAGTAGAAATACAGGCTATGGAAACCACACAGGAGGCTCTGGAAAAAGTGCAGAAAGAATGTCAAGAGCTAAGGAGTGAAAAGGAACAACTGCTGGGAAAGGTAGAAGAGCTAAAAGAGAAGCAAAAGATTATCTTGTAGGCCAATGAGATGCACTCCCAAGAACAGAAAGAGAAACATCAAGAGCATATTTCTTCTCTGACAACCGCTATGGAGGAAGCAAGGGAGCAACAGGTGAACCTCCAACCGTTCAAAGAGCATATCTTGTCCCAGAAGGCTAAGATGCTGTAGCTACAGACTGCTATAGAAGGAGAAAGGTGCAAGGTGCTGTAGGTAGATAGCATATTGGAGGAAATCCTAGAGACCTCCTCTTACTTTGTAGATCGATCTCAAGAAATCCTTGAAGTCATGACTGCAAGAATGGCAAGGCTGGAAAACAAGGAAGAAACTCCAGCAGAACTGCCATCAAAGGATACACAGGCCCTCAAGCAGGATTATGACTTGCTAGAATTTGCTATAAATACCGCGGAGGATTTCAAAAAATCAGTTAAGAAGACGAAAGGAGCATGCACCGACTTTTTCAGAAGGCTTCTCATTACCTACAACCGATGCCAGATAGAGGTCGAGCAAAGGCTTGAGGTTTTCCCAGATCACAACGCCTTTGTAGAGCTGTTGCAAAAGAGATACCAGGAGGAGGAGGACAAAGTACAGCATATTAAAGCACTGAATGGTCAGATCCTGAGGAGCGAAGTAGATCATTCAGCTATCAGCGTGCAGCTTCTGGAGGATCAGCTTCGATTGAGTGCAGCTAGGATTGAGGCTATAAAGAACCAGGCTGCTAAGTTTGAGATTAATATTCAATTTTTAGAGCCTTATGCGTTTGAGGGCATTGCCTCTGAAGCTTCGGCATGGAAGAAATTTCTAGATACCCAGGTGGGACCCTCCTCGTAAAGGATTGGTCATTTTTTGTAATATGTAACATTTTGTAAAAAACCTTTGAGAAAAGTCAAGCGTTGGGAAACGGAGAGTTGGGAAGTCCAAAGGTCACTTTGGGCAGCCCAACCGTCTCACCTTTTTTGTATAAATGTAATAGACTAAGAGGAAAAAAGGGATTTTTCCCAGTTAGACATGAAAAGCTATATTGTAAGAAGAACTATTTCTCTTTGCAATAAAGAAGTATTGTTTTCCTGTTGGAGGAAGATTGGTGGCACTTTCAAATGTTATGCTGTGGATGGCTAAAAGATGAACTATTTTGTTTTTCCATCTTTTGTCCATTAACCGTGAGATCGTTCTAACTCTCAGAACCTATGTTCTTGTTTAAATGATTTCTGGTTTATTTTGTGGAATTCCCACCATGAGTAATGTATGTTGTTCATAAAACAATTAGCTATCTGATTGTTGAAATATATTTAATCATTCATGTGTTGTAGGAAGAAATATCAGCTATCTGTAATTTCTCTTTATGATACATGCACAATTCACATTACTCACAAATAAGTTAAAGTCTGCTCCCCATGGATAGATAGATAGATAGTTAGTTAGTTTTATTTCTGCACATGTGATTTGGATGCTTGTGAGCCTAAGACGAGAGGTAAGAACCTGCGCATCACATTGTGAACACTCCTTGCATCCTTATTACCCTGCATAGTTAATTAGGCATATGCATATCATACTTAAGTCAAAAATACAAAAATATACACGGTGGACCGGGCCGCAACCGGTAAAACCTTTGTTTTGTTACTTTGACCTACGGTAGCCGGACCGCAAACCAGACGGATTCCCCATACCAAATAGTCACGGGCTAGTTGGGAACGTTGACTGGGGAGAATCCCTTTCTATTGCCTGTGAATTTCCAGGCCTCAACTCCTGGACAACGAAATCACCGGGAAAACACGTACCCAGACTGCACTAGGGAAGAAATACAGTCTCCCAGCCTGTGCGTGAGAGAAACTTGCACCAGACCCCAAAATACAGAGGGAAAACATATGCACGGGCCACAAATTAGTAAGGAGAACTTACACACCGTCCCTAAGCGTAAGATGGCTCTCCACAGGAAAATCATGGGTGATAGTGACAGAACGGCTCCCAGCTTGCTGCGTGAGTAACAATAATGCAGAACACAGTGCGTGAGAGAAATCCACACCAAATCCCAAATACAGCTTGAAACACACTCGATTCCTTTTTTAGGAAAAAGGTGAATGACAGTGGAGACGGCTCCTCTCTCCTAGCTGCGTGAGACCAAAATGGGAAAGAAGTCTGTGCGTGGGAATAATCAGACTTCCATGAGGCATGAACAGAAAATGGAGATAATGCGCAATAGTCGGAAGAATGGAATGTCCGCGCGAGTGATGGTGGTGGTTTTCTTGCCATTGTGAGGTCAACCACACTGGTGGAGTGTGCGTGTGGGTAAGGACTGACAGCCCTGCCACTCTCCACTCCCAGCCATAACTGCCTCAACTAACAGTAGCCGTTTTTAATGGTGGTGGTTGGGTAAAACAAGGAAATATAACACATGGATTTTTCCCCCATTGGCCAAGGTTTGACATTCCCCCACACTTATCCTTATGAAAATCATGCCCTTTTCATTATGGTTGCCGCGAACATAGCTGGTTGTGTTCATTTTAATTAAAGATGCATATTTACATGATGACAAAACTCAATAGGTATGCCGCATGCCCTAATATACCATCGGTGACAATTTCAACCTGAAACATAGCATAACCAATCAATGGTGGGGCCTTGGCCTTTAGCTCCACACCATGATCATTTACAATATATACATCATGTACATCTAATGCAACAGGGTCAAAACTGGGGTGTTACACCAGCTCCCACGTGGCTTCTTCAGGACCGTAGTGCACCCATTACACCTTCACCTATCCTATTCCTCGGTTCTAGAGCATTATGACCTTCCTAGTGAGGATGTCCATAGGCTCAATTTGGAACTGTCCCTCTGGTTCCACCTAAATCACATCCCAATTTATTACATGGTTAGGATCATGTATATGTTTCTTAAGCAAAGACACATGAAAAACATTATGAGCTCTAGTGATAGCAGGCAATGCAAGTCTATATGAAACTGGCTCTATTCTTTCAAGCACTTCAAACATCCCACAGTATCTAGATGACAACTTGGCACAACTTCCAAGATTTAAGGAACTATTATTTTCCTTCACTCTGAGGTAAACATGATCCCCAACACTGAACTCTTTATTCACCCTATGCTTATCAACATAACTTTTATGTCTGTCCTGGGCTACCTTCAAATTCTACCTAATATTTACAACTTCCTTCTCCATCTTCTGGACCAAGCACAACTGTGTTCACTATATTATCCCAAGTCACTGGTGTCCTACACCTTCTTCCATACAAAGATTCATATGGACTCATCCCCAAGAACGTTTGTTGTCCATTGTTATAAGCAAATTCTACCAGGTGTAAATAATCTTCCCACTTGGTTGGTTTGTCAATCACATACATGCGAAGTATGTCTTCCAACACCTGATTCACTCTCTCGGTCTATCCATCGATATGAGGATTGTACGCCATGCTGAAATTCAACTTTGTACCCAAATCTACAAACAACCCCTTCCAAAAATTGGAAGTGAACTTGACATTTCTGTCAAAGACTATTGCCTTAGGAAATCCATGCAGTTTGAAAATATAATTCTTGAATATCTTTGCAATGTCATCACTCTTATGCATAGACTTAACCGATATAAAATGTGCTTCCTTTGTCAACTTGTCTACCGCAACCATGATGGAATCATTTTGTCTCCAAGTCATCGGCAATCCTGTAATAAAATCCATGGAAATATCTTCCCATTTCCATTCTGGGACTGGCAAAGGCTGCAACAAACCTGGTCAATGTTGATGTTCAACCTTCACTTGTTGATACTTTATGCACCTTGAAATATATTCATCCATGTCCTTTTTCATTCTTGGCCAAAAGTACTGCTTTCTAGCTGTAGCAATCGTCTTCAGATATCTTGGGTGGCTAGAATACGGAGCTTGATGGATCTTAGCCATAACAACCCTCCTCAAATATGCTACATTTGGAATATAAATTATGTTCTTATAGGTAAGAAGTCCATATTCTTCCAATTTATATCCCTCATACTTCTTTTCAAGGCTTTGCTGCTGCAACTTGTCCTTGACCTGTGAATACAATTCATCTTCAGCAGCATGATTATCAATTTGTTGCCTCAAATCTGATTGGAAAATATTAATGGATTCCACATGCATCTCTTGCACCTTCTTGTTGAGTGCATCAGCTACCTTATTCTCTTTTCCCTTTATGTGCTTGATTTCAAAATCAAACTCAGATAAAAACTCCAACCATCTCGCTTGCCTAGCATTCAAAGTAGGTTGATCAAACAAATACTTCAAACCATAATGGTCTTTCCTTGGCTCAAATATTCTTCCCATCAATTAATGTCTCCACATCTTGAGAGCATGTAATATGGCTGCAAGTTGTATACCATGAGTGGCATAGTTCTTCTCATGTTCCTTCAACTTCCTTGATCCATAACATATCACGTGGTTGTATTGCATAAGAAATCCTCCAAGTCTTTGACCACGTGCATCTGTGCATACCACAAAATATTTCTCTGGGTCTGCAAATTTCAATACCGGTGCACTTGTGAGAAGATACTTCAACCGCTGGAAAATTTCTTCACACTTTGAGGTCCATTATAACTTTATCCCCTTCCTTTGCAAAGAAGTGATAGCATGTGCAACCTTGGAGAATCCTTCAATGAATCTCCTGTAATATCCTGCAAGCCCCATAAACGATCTTACCTCTGTCACATTCTTTGGAGTATGCAAATTCTTAATAGCTTCAATCTTGTCAGGGTCCACAAATATACCCTCCTCTGAAATAATGTGTCCCAAGTACTGAATTCTATCCCTATAGAAGTCACACGCTCATATTTGCATATAGCTGATGTTCTCTAAGCAATTGCAATGTTAGTCTCAAATGTTATTCATGCTCTTTTTCATTCTTAGAATAAACAAGAATGTCATCAAGGAAAGAAAGAATGAATTTGTCCAAATACCTGCTGAAGACACTATTCATAAGGCACATAAATGTTGTTGGTGCATTTGTGAGTCCAAATGGTGCCACTACAAACTCATAATGTCCATACCTTGTTCTAAAGGTTGTCTTATGAATGTCTTCATCCTTAATTCTCACCTAATGGTAACCAGACCTCAAGTCAATCTTGGAAAATACCTTTTCTCCTTTCATTTGATTAAAGAGGTCATCAATTCTTGGAAAGGGATATTTGTTCTTCACCATGACTTGATTCGACTGCCTGTAATCAATACACAATCTGATTGTACCATATTTCTTCTTTACAAACAGAACTAGTGCTCCCCAAGGAGACACACTCAGCCTGATATACTTTTTATCCAACAATTCTTGCAGCTGCATCTTCAGCTCTAACATTCCCGGTGTACTCATTCTGTAGGGTGCCCTTGACACTAGTGCTGCTCCTAGCACAAGTTCAATTGTGAAATCTATGTCCCTCTTTAGAGGAAGTCCTAGAACCTCATTAGGAAAAACATCCTTGAAGTCTTGCAACATAGGATAGTCTTCCAACCTAGGAGTTTCATTCTATGTTGCCTCCTCAATATGGGTTGCATACAACTGACAACCTTTTCCACAAAACTTCTTTAACTGCATTGCTGAAATCTTTCTCACCGAGATTACCTTTGGAATTCCTCTTACCACTACTGGGTTCCCTTCTTCATCCATGCATTCAAAAGTCTTATTATAATAGTCAAGCTTCACTCTATGAGCTTCTAACCAATCCATTCCAATGAGAAAATCATAGGAACCAAGTGGTAGAACATTCAGATCTACACAAGTGATCAATCTCTTCATCACCAATGGGCATTTCTCCACCACTTCATTAACTTTTCTCTTAGCTCCAATGGCTAGATAAACTAACCAAGACTTGCTATGCTTTACCTTCCTAAGAGCACAAACCTCCACTACTCTAGGAGTAATATAACTGTGACTAGAACTAGGGTCAATCAAAATAGAAATAGATTTCTCAACAATCTTACCTGCAACTTCAACCAACGTTGACTGGTGATCTTCCTGACGATCTTCCAGTGCTGCCTAAATTCTAGGTACAGTCCTTGCTACTGGTCCCACTGTTTCTGCCTTTTGAACATTGTATGTTGGCCTTGCATTTTCATTCTCAAGTGGAAAGTACTTATGCATGTGGGGTCCTCCACATTTCCAACATTGGAGTGGTCCTCTGTTCTATTGTGGATATTTTGGCTTCTCTCTTGTCACTCTAGATGGCTATTCCTCAACTTATGCTAGTTGCTTCTGTTGATTCTTGAAGTTATAAGGTTTGTAACCTTTCTTCCTTTGGTCATACTTCTCACTCCTTTTGTCCTTCCATGTTTTATAGTAATCTGGTTTGTTCTTTCTTTGCTCGTAGCAACACTTAGCTTTTCTTATTGCTTCTTCCAGAGTCCTAGGTTCATAGAACTCAATTCGGTCTTTGTAGGACTGAGGCAATCCACTCAGAAAACATTGGATCTTCACCTTATCATCTTTAATATACCCGACATACCTGAGCAATTCCAAGAACTTGTTTGCATATTCCTCCATGGTTTGTTGTCCCAATCTCAGCTCATGGAACTCTTTAATCTTGTCATCATAGTACCTGTTAGAGAGGTAATTTTCCTTGAAATACTTCAGGAACTGCTTCCACACAATTTTCCTTTCATTGATCTTCTTTACTTGTCTGAAATTCTCCCACCATATGGATGCTCTTCCGGTCAAATTGAAAATGGCTACTCTAGCTTTCATATTCCCAGAATAGTCTTGGACTTGGAAATATTTCCTCATTCCCAAAAGCCAAGATTTAGCTTCTTTACCAGTCTTTACCTCACCATTGAAGGTAGGAGGCCTTGCCTTCCTGAATTCATCTCATGAGTGGTTCTGGTAGCACCTCCTTCTCTGATTCTCATGAGAAGAAGAACTTGAATATCCATTAGACCCTTCAGAGTCAGATGACTCACTAGGTGATCTCTTTCTTCTTCTAGCAGTGTTGTTGATCCCTTTTGGATTTTCTGTCTGGTCCCCAGAGTTCATCTTTCTCTGAGTATCTATCAAACTTTGTAGCATGGCTACATTCAGCTAAGTATGCCCCTCCTGAGCCTTAACCAATCTTTCATTATCTGCCTTGTAACTCTGCATCTCCGCCATTAGGCTTCTCATGGTGGCTACAAAATCTGGGGGAGTCTCTTGCAATCTCCTCCCATTGGACTCTATCTCATCATTTCCAACTTGGACATTTTCCCCCATAGCATCTTCCTCATACTCATTGGGGTTCTGTACATCATCATGTAGGTTGTCAGTTCTCATGGTTGAACCACAACTCACTTTACCCAACTACACTATATGGAATGTTGCTTTTGAAGGTGACTATGATTCTGCAAAATGTGTTAATAACACAGTTTGTTAAATTATAAATTTATAGCATTCTCAGAAATTCACAACTACTTACCTCCATTTGCAAAATCATACATTGACAACTTTTCCCAAAACATAGAATTTTATTTCACAAAGAATGACTATCTGAATGGGACGATGGGGGTCAAGGGGTGCATGAACAGACTGCCATTTTTCACTTTTCAGACCCTTGAAAATCCCACTAAAAACCTGCTAAAAATCCCTATTTCGGAGAAAAATTTTCACTCGCTGCATAGAAAAAAATTTAGACTTTCACTCACAACAGTGGCTCGATATTCATCTTCCACCCATTGTAGAGACTCGATTCTTTCTTTATCATCCACCGCTTCAGCTCCTTCATCATCTTCCATCCGCTGATGCACATCAGCCTGATCTTAAAATTTCTTCCACCGCAGATCGACTCGATGTTCATATTCCATCTGTCATAGTGGCTCAATGTTCAACATTCTTTCGCCACACATCAACTCGATGTTCATCTTCCATCCATTGTAGCAGCTCAATTTTCATCTTCCATCCATTGTAGCGGCTTGATGTTCAACATTCTTCTGTCACGCGTGGGCTCAAACTTCAACTTTCAGCCATTGTAGCGGCTCGAAACTTCTTTTGCATGCCGTTGTTGCCAACACTTAAATGATTTTTTGAAATTTCTTCCATGTCGGCTCCCTTCCAATGAGCCCTTCTCCTTTCCTCATCCACATTTTCGGCTACACTTCGGCAAGCAGAGCCACTTCCACCATGCCTAAGTAGTTTACTTGTCTCTTATGCAAGCCTCCCTTCCAAGTAGGGTTTTTACTAACTTTAGGTTTGTCTAGAGTCTGTTCGGTGGTTATATAGCATGATTCCTTTTGCTTTGCTCTTGTTATCTGCATACTTTAGTTTGTAGGTAGTTTTTATTTTTCATTTATAAAAGAAAAATAAAAAGAACACATGTTTTCTTTATATGCATGTAGATTAGGGTTTTATTCTAAATTGCATGGCATATCATTGTTTTTGAAAAAATAAAAAGAAGTTTTTTTCTTTTATGGCTTTCAAGTTTTCTATTTGAAAAAGAAAGAGAATAGTTTTTTTTTCTTTTTCTTTTATTTTCTCTTTGCGTTGTCATCTTGTTTTGACTTTGAGTCAAAACACCATTGGTTTCATCTTCGCCACCCCCTTTGAGTGATCAACAACCCTTTAAAATAAACGCTTAATATCTAAAATTTATTAGTAACTGTTTATTTATAGGGACGGCACACAGTAGTCTAGGTAGGTGTTTTGGGTTAGGGATATTTTAACTACACAAAACTTCAAAATCAAACACATTGGCATCTCTGTTAGGAAATCCAACTTCGTTGAGAAAGACACTGGAAATCACCTCTTACACAGGAGTCAAGCATGAGGTCATGTGATACTGAGTTGTTGGAGATACCCCTCCTCTTCTCAGTAAATCATACACTAGATTTTTTGCACATTTGGAGACTCGCCCAGTACCTCCTCCCAGCCCCGTGTGGTGCCTAGTACTACTTGATTTTCGGGCTTAGCTACCATGCCCATGTGCATCGATTGGAATGACGACTATTCCACCAAACTTTCTCTACAATTTTGGTAGCCTTAGTATCTTGTCTTCTAAGATATTACATGGGTGGCATTGGAAGACTATTTCTAGTGCACCTAGGGTATACTTGGAAGGTAACCTCGGTTTACAATTTGGAAGGGCGGTTGGGTGATTCCAGCACTTTCACCCATAGAACTCTTCACGAGACGCCAAGTAACTACTCTCCTTCCTTCACTGGTTATTCCTAGGCGCTCTTCATCCCATACTTTCCTTTGGAAGGCATCTTTGTTTTTCTGTCTTGATACTTAGGTCTTTTTCTAATGGTGTGTTCTTTGTACTGATGGTTGTCGATTGACCTCATACTTTTCCTTCTTGTTTTAAACTATGTATAACACCCCTTTGAACTCCAACCAAGAGATCCCCATGCTAGGAACTCCTTGTACTATTCCTCTCACAGGGAATGTTGTCGTTCCTTTGATGGCCACCTTGAATATTCATAGATTCACCATAGGATTTCCGATGTGGATGTTCTCCACTCCAACTGTCATAAATTCCCTGATGTTTCTGAAGTAGGATCCTTATATCAAGAGCATCAAAACATTAATTCCCCTTCACCTATAGTTGCTTCTCCTCCTCATTATACCTTATGTTGTGAAATTACTGATACTAGTAACCGGTAGTATAAAAGGATTAAAAGAAGGAAGAATAGGAAGAAGACACCCATTCAACCTCTACAGGTCAAGTCGAACCTCAACACCAAGCCTATGCAGTTCATGCTGGGTGAACCTATCCAACCTCTGTGGGTCATGTTGAATCTTTGTTTTTATTATATGATGATGTATATCAATTTAGGTTTTCATGTTTTACTAAACATAATCTCCTTTCATATAGTCTATTTGGTTTGAGAAAGGTATAACTTGTTTTGCATGTCTCTTGGGGAAGAGGAGCAGGAGAAGGGTTGGAGAAAGCTTAGATCAACCTTCATTTGTCAAGTTATGAACCTATCTTATCTATAAATATTGATTATATATGCTTGTTGAAAATTGTGCATCTCTCTTTCAACCCCAGTATGTTGATGACCTATTGAACCCTAGCCATAGGAAACTTTCCACTACAACTGAACTACACCGACAATTGGTCTCTTTTGTCTTGGTTCGGCTGAAATCTTATGAATGCTCTAGTTCCAATTCTGGTTTTGGTTATATTTTATTTTCCACTTTGTTAAAAGTTGTGGGTATCCTTCATTGGTATGACCTAGCACTTTATAATATGATCATATCGAACATGAATTCTGACAATCCCTTGCAAAGTGTCATGGTTGACCACAATTGTAACAAATTACATGGCCTCTACCTTAACCAAATATTCCTCCCCATCCACATATACAAAATCCACTCTGCATCTAGTTAAACTACACACCGCTTCTTTCAACTTTCTCCTCTCCTTCCATTAGATAGGTAGTTTTCATACATTCATTGCGCAACTGATATTCTCAACAATATTTTTCATCATGCCCCATCGATCTACATAATTTACAAATAAGTTCTAAGGATTACTTACAATTTTCTGGAGTAAGTAACAATCTTCAGGTCGATTTCCTCTAGTGTGACATATTCTACACCAGGATCCAGCTACATCGTTCAAAGGATTGGGGGCTCCCATAGTTAGATATTCTTGGAATGATTGGCATTGATCCTTATGTCTTTCACCTTTTTTATGTCCTAAATTTGTAATTATAAATTTGATTTCTGCGACTAAATCTAAATCATTCCCTCTCTATTTTCTCTGACTGGTGATGCCTCTAAATTCATATAAAGCTCAAGATCCTTGGTCAGCAATACAATGTTATGTTGCATCAATGGTAATTAGATATGTGTTGGCAAGGGAGTTATGAACCACTCATTGTGCTCTACATCATACATATGAAAACTTACATGGGCCATCAATGTTTTAAGCCTCTGATCGAAGTACCATATGGATTTGCTTGGTAATTGCTTTACCTCCTTCAACTCAGTAATGCAAAGCAACTCAGACTTTGTATTTCTGAATTTGTCTTTTAGGATGCCTTTAATTTATGCTAATTTATTCTATGGAGATCCAACATTAGCATTGGAAAAATTCATAAACCAATCCAGAGCAAAATTTGTAATTAGTTGTGTTCTTTTCACATTGTCATCTTGGACTTGATTGATAGTCCATACAAATTTATATAGAAACCAATGTTGATTTGGATCGTTCGATCCATTTCCATGAAAATTTGGCAACTTCATGTCATCCATAACCATTCTCCTCCTCGAGGATACTAACTGACTCAATATTAAAGAACCTAAAATAAGAACTTTGTAACCGGTCGAAGTATTATTCTAACTATTACACTATTATTTCTTTCTTGGAAAAACTATCATGAACTACTATGTCTTACCTCAGTTTCTGGGGATGTACACAGGGTGATGGGTATGTCACGGCCTCTAGTATTAGACGAATCTGCAAGTTCTTCCTCTAAATGAGATAGTAATATTCCACTTCCCCCTCCTCTCAATCATCAGAGTCTTCATTGTGTTGTGGTACTGGTTCATAGTCCCTTCCTTCAATATCACTGCAAATATCTATCCTTGTTGTATTTCTCCTTCTCTTGTTGGATGGAAATCTTCTACCACTTGGAAAATTATCACACTCTTCATCTTTCTTGATATCTTCTCCCCTTAACATCTCATTTCATTCTATACATTCTCCTAGACCATCCTCCAACCAATACCCAATCCCACCATGCACAAACGCTTTACTCTTCAGAGTTCATCCTCAAAATCCATTTTTTAGAAAGGGACATTTTAATCAAAGAGTTTAGTGATTTCTGGTACTTACCTCGCAGTCATTTGAAAAAATCTCCTTCAATTGCACTGTAGGACTTTGTAGTGTCAACAACAAATTCAGTAATGTACCCCTCCAATATACTATCCAGTTAGTAATAAACAATGTGAGATATCTTATTTTTAACATTCTTAAGGGTTTTTATCAACTCAAGTGTCCAAAATTTAGGCTCACCCCCTTAAAAACACCTCTTTTGGAAGGTTAACCTCGACAACCATTCATTCAATATGGTAGGGAGCTCAGTAAAGAAAATTTCATGAATATCTAAATAAACATTTACCTAACCATTCTTATTAGTTTAGTCATGGATCTTTATTCTATTCTTAAGAAAATTCCCTCTCCTTCTAGTCAACCCAAGCCTCAATCTCATGCTTTGATAGATGTCACATCCCCCTTTGACATAAATCTCGGTCCTGGCATTGGAACCATTTTTTGGCATAATTCTACTTCAAGCTAGGTTCAATTAGCATACACCAACTAACCCCAAGATACCGGCCCTTATGGCATCACTTGCGAAGCAGATGAAGTCTCACCTAAGCTACCTATGGGAAATGTAGGAACCATGTTGCTGTAGTAGCGAGGGAGATCAAACCAGCATCCATAAGATTCAACATACTAATACATAATTTTGACAAATCATGAGCTTCGATAGATGATACAGTTCAATAGAAATATTCCATGCATATTATTTAACCAACTAAGATATGTATTTATTAACTCTACGGTGTCCATATCATTCATTAAAATTTCCCATTAGGTACATTTATTCATTATTATGAAGAGAGAACAACATAACACAATGCATCACAACATCACAACATCATAACTGACACCATGATTTTTACGTGTAAACCCAAGATGGGAGAGAACCACAAAAGTGTTCTTATTAATGAGTCACAGTAAATAAATGCTTCATGTTTATGCACATAGCCTATAGACTTATCTTCTTATTCCATTACAATGGATCTATGAACACAACCTGTATATCACTATAACCTCATGAGACTCTCTGATATAACATCTTCATAACATATCACTTCATACATCATAACTTCGACACAAAAGACAAAAAGATCTTCATACTTTCTTACTAACTTTCTAGGTAAATAAATCATTAGGTAACTAGATCCATCTCTAAGTAGCCCCAAAATCCCCAACCCATTACATATATACAATATTTTTTATGTCCCTTATCCCCATGCCCACTACTTTATCCCATAAATACAAGTGAACACAAAAATCTAACTACCTAACAAACTCCATAGCTAGACATCTTCAAAATTTCCATATTCCTTGATTCTCAGTTGCTTCGTCAAAGTTGACCCTACCTCAGTGGACCACTTCGCTATGACCCAATTCACACCAAAAAATTTTATCCCCAAAATTTACCAAAACTACCTAAGGCCAGCAAAACAAATCACTAGTTTTGAGTCTTCTCAATAAATTCAGTCTTTGTATGGCCTTAGGAATTGAACCTTGATCGCAGAGTTTTAACTCCTCCAGTTGATTACTCTTTCAATCATATGGAGAATATGTTAATGTCTCTTTCATTACAAATTTATATCACTATTCCCTTTGCGGAAAATTGTTTCCTAAGTCATCATTGTGTCATGCTCATTGTTCAAGGATAGTCCTAACATGTGTTGACCATTCTACAATTTCCTTCACCACATATGTCGGCCATTCTCTGATGGTAATTTATTCTTATCATGTAATATTACCCGCATAGATTCATATTAAATTTAGATTTATCAAGCGTCGAGAAGGATCAATTCCATTAAGGTGCAAACCCCTTTTAAAGTCTATAGATCCAAATGGATCTATGATGGTTTGTAGGGGTTGCATCAAAACAATGTTGCTTAAAAACATAAATTACCACATTGAAATCATCTCATCCGAAAATAAATAAATAAAACTACACCATCAAAATGGTGAATTGTAATAAAGTAATAATCATGTTAAGTTATAATACATGTGAAAGAATGCAGTGAAATACAAAATAGACAAATAGACAAAAGTTGCATTAATTAATGAATTATGATGTAAAATACTTGCAATTTACCCAATTATTGATTAATTTGCAATTATTACAAAACTGATATCTAACTTATTGTTATATTATTAATTTAACAATACATAATCATATATATTTTCCATCACAATCATCCACGTGCCAACTATTCCAATTTGGAATCCTACAAATAAGCAAAATTAGTATTTGCTCATTGATTATGAAGTAAAATAGTTACTCTTAATTTGTAATCATTTTTTTTGTATATATGTCTCTCTTGTAGATCAAATCAAGGAAAGACTACCTAATACACAGATTTAGTGGTCTTATAACTATTTATCAAAAAAAATATTTAAAATGTGAGGATGAATGGAAATTGAAATTGAAATTCAATGTTTATTTATATAAATGTATTCAACAATATAGATGATTTAAATTTAGAGCCAACTGCTAGAGAAATAATCCACCTTAGTAACATGATCATACACCTAGGACACATTTCATTATCCTTCATGTTATATCCTATGGTCCAGAATTAGGCTATATTGATCATTTACAGCAATTGAGGTGCTCCACTTTGATCAATCTGACAGTTGAGGCACTCCACTTTCATCATTCTGACAATTGAGGCACTTCACTTTGATCATTTAGACTAACAAGTGCCCTCATTAATGACATATCAGTCTTGGTGCGCTCCCCCATCCCTAGATTCAGAGAATATGTTTGACCTTGGGCACTAGTGCATTTTTGTGGTGCTTTTTGGCCTTCCTTGGGAATTTATTGCCATCTAGAGCCACTCCCACTCACCCATGTGCTCATACATGCATATAATTCCTTCATTTATATTTATACATGCTCCGTCCATGTTCACACTAGCATTCGTGACCGTTTGGGGTCACTAGTGAGATGATTGGTCCACCTAGGGGGGTTTGAGGGTCAAATCATAGTCTGACACATGTATGCATCCAGATGGCCTCCAAAGGATAAATATTTATCTATAATTTAATATAAACCTGATTCATACATATTTACATGTTAGGAAGTCATAATAATATCATTTATTGACTACATTTGTATATGATATTGTCACTCTTTTCGTTGTTTTGTGCATAAATTGTGTGTAATATCGAATTGTGAGAATCCCCTTGGATCCTAGATCCTACTGTGAATCAATTCTCACATGGTATTAGATATATTTGTAGATGCAAAACAAAACTATAACATTTGGGTTGTTGTTCAGGGTATTTTACATAGAAATTCAAGTGTTTGCATTGGAGGTACAATCAACAATCTGTCACTCAGTGCACAAGAAAAAGTGGAGAAGACTCATATATTTTTTACTCCATTCAACTATTTTGGGTGGAAGGCTGAAATGGTGATCCATATGAGGTCGAAATGCATGTACAAAGTCACCGTGGGGACTAAAGTCGAACCCAACTCTGCTGTGGAGAAATCAAAGTACTTCAACAGGCTTGATGAATCATTTAGAATGCGTTGTCTCAGAATTTAGAGAGAATTACTATTCCATGTATATAGTATGACAAATCCCAACGAAGTATGGATCAATATTGAGGCATTGTTCGGGAATACTAATGAGATGAGAGGTCACCAACTCAAAAATGAGCTAATCTAACTCAGTCTAGATCACTATGAGACAATCCAAGACTTCTTCACCAAGTTCAAATTGTTGGTGCTTTAGCTGAAATAGTGTGGCATAGAGAATAAATAGGAGTAGCTAATATTTTCAATACTTTCGAAGCTAGGGCCCAAGTATTTTTTGTTTGTGTCAACATTACACTCTAGGAAGCTCGCAGCTCAAAATTGGAGGATGCCATCACTTGTAGACTTCATGGAGTCATTGAGACAAGAGCAAGACAAGATGATACAAATTGGCACCATCAAATCTAGAAAGGATCAATATCTTTCTGCAGTTGTTTCGAATCCATACAAAGGCAAGAAGAAAGCCATAGATTCGAAGTAGCAAGAGAAGAAGAAGTATGAGAAACCCAAATCTTCAAATGGGGGTTCGAATCCTACCAAGGACAAGGACAAGAAGAAGAAGAGAAGACAAAATGCACTTATTGTCACAAGGGATGGCATCCAAAGAGTGCTTGCATGAAGAATACCATAGACATGATGGTGTTACAGAGAGAAATTCCTATGGCTTGGGGTACCACAACAGACAGCTTGACTCCAGAAATCAATCATTTCCAATATGCAATAGAAATTAAATATCTAACACTAAAGGATCAGACCTTGTACCTTATTCCGGACAGTTGAAGTAGATCCCCATTGAGCTTTCCAATATTCAGCTTGAATTGATAGATTACTTCCTCAACAACAAGTAAACAGTACAAGCATTCTATATATCATGGTGTTAGATCTATTCTAGCATATATAATCAATAATGTATAAGCATTTGACATAATACCATGGATAAAATATTCATTCAAACACACATTATTGGATAGGAAAAGATATTTCTGTTAATATAAATTAGAGATTACAAGATACAACCTCTGACGGCACATCTGCGAACCAGAGAAACTAAATCCCCCACTTGGGCCTCCACCACCTCAATCCTCCATCTCTCGATAACAAGCTCACAAGCAAAAGGAAAGCTTGGGAAGAACACACTAGTGCTCAAAGGGACAAAGGGATGCAGACTCAAGCATAAGTTCCGGAAACAATGGACTATAGTTTCTTTGCTTTCAATTCTCTCTTCTTTCCTTCAATGTACCAAGGGGTTCCTTATATAACTTCCAAAGGGGTAATGAAAGGTCGAATCCGAGCGATCTCAAGGCATAGGGAAGGCCGGGAGTCAAATGAGTCGGATCCATGTCAAGGAAAACTCCAAAAGGATTTGGATTATGCACACATCCCGATGTACACAGTTTTAGTGGTCAAACCCGCGTATATACGCGCTTATAGGTTTAAAAGTCGCGTGTATCATTTTTCACATGTTTTTAGGGATGATCAAGGAAACATCAAAGGACAAAAAATGGTCCATGGGGTCTAAGGAGTCTGCAGCGGGACAGGGGAAGGCCATACAAAGTGTGATTCACTTGGAGTGGTGAAATCAGCTATAACATATGGTGCAGCTTCTTGAGAAGAACAACATCCCCCTGCTAGAAGGCGCAAGGAAGAAAGATGGTGGTTCAATATCAAGAAACAAAGAGAGGTGCCATGCCTTGGTTTTTGGTTCTTCAAGCTCTTATTCCTTCATCATAGATTAAGGAGCTTCCAGGAACATGTCCTACATGCAATATTCCTTCTCAACCCTGTATCCTTCCACTGGTCCATCCATTCTAATGGGTGATTATTCAAAGAACCAAGCCAAAGGGATTGGAAGGATTGATCTTGAAGATGGGTACTTCAACAATGTGTTGTTTATGTCTGATTTAGTAGCGAACCTACACTCAGTGTATCAAATGACACACATTGGTGAATCCAAGAGAGTAGCATTTTCTCCAAATGTAGTGGATATATCATATATATCTACAGGAAAATTTGTGACATTGGGTTTTCCTGACCATGATTTGAGAATGTACGAATTCCCTCACTTCCTCCCCTACTCTCAAGGAAATGCACCCCTGTCACATGCCAATGAGACAAGAGAGTTGTGGCATGAGAGATACGGCCATTTCAACTACAATTACCTCCAGGCATTGAGCAAAGAAGGCATGGTGGAAGGGCTTCCTTCTATCAAGTTCTCAAAAGACACATGCAAAGGATGTGTAGTCGGAAAGCATGCCGAGCGCAGCTATGAGAAAGGAAAGGAAATGAGAGCTATCCAAGTACTTGATTTGGTTCATTCAGATCTTATTGGGGCTCTTCCCACACCCTCTTATTGGAATTCAAGGTATGTGTTGACCTTCATAGATGATTTCTCAAGGTATTGTTGGGTATACTTTCTCAAACTAAAATCTGAACTTTTTGAGACTCACAAAGTTTGGAAATCCCTGGTTGAGAATGCATGTGGGAACAAGATTAAGGTCCTTAAGATTGACACTGGAAAGGAGTATGTGAAAAATATTTTTCAGTATCTTTGTGAATAATTTGGCATCCAAATGCAGCATTCGGTGCCCTACACACCACATCAGAATGGTGTTGCAAAGCACAAGAACGGGGCTCTTAAGGAGATGGAAACCTATATGATGGAAGCAAAGGATTTGAATCCTAATATATGGGATTAAGCTATAAAATATGCTGCATATGTTCTAAATAGATCTCCTCACAAAGCTTTGGATGGAAAAACTCCATATGAGGCTTGGTGTGGTCACAAGCCAAGTGTTTCTCACTTTAGGGTCTTTGGCTCAAAGCCTTGGGCTAGGATTCCTCTAGAGAAAAGAAAGGGCTTGAAAAATAAAAGCAAGGAGTCCATTATGGTTGAATATGTTGAATATTAAAATGGAAACAATCTCTTTGATCCCTCATCTTAGAAGACATTCATTGAAAGGAGTGTACAGTTCGAATAAGACCTCATGCAAGAGACCGAACTAGCCCATGGGGAACGCTCACATCCTTCACTCCATGATGATGTAAGTGATGAATCCTTCTCTGATTTTTCTGATGATGATATTGATGATGATTTTTATGACATTCATTTATATCATTACTCACCCATTCGGCCAAAGTGAGCTGAGAAAATCATTGAAGCAGCTGGGGATCTAGTTGGTGATCTACTAGATTCTAGGAAGACTATATATCAATTTCACAATGCCTACTCTACTTGTGAATTGAATCTTGTTTATAGATTATTCATGATGGTTGGATTTGATCCCCAAACATATGAGGAGGAAACACTTGACCCAATATGGAAAACATCCATGCAAGAATAGTTTAAATCATTGCAAGACAATGAGACTTGGGAATTGGTTCCCTTGCCCTCCAACAGGAAACTAGTACAATGCAAGATGTTATATAGGACCAAAGTGGCTGATGATGGATCAGAGATCAATTATAAGGATAGTTTGGTTGATAAATTCTTCTCTCCATTCCAAGGATTGGACTATATAGATACATTTGCACGAGTTGCAAAGATGGACTCTATCATGCTAGTTTTAGTCATTGTTGCATCTAAGCGCTAGAAGGTTCACCACATGGATGTGAAGAGAGAATTTATTAATGGTGACCTTCAAGAGGATATATATATGTAGAAACCTCAAGGTTTCATTTAGGATCCTTCACTTGTATGAGCGTTAAATAAGTCTCTCTATGGCCTCAAGTAAGCCCCCGAGGATTGGTATGCCAAGATGGACAATTTTTTTCTTTCACTTGGATTTGAAAGATGTAAATATGATCCTAATGTGTATTTGCAGCATATTTGTCACTTATTGCAGGTAATAGTTCTATATGTTGATGACCTTTTTATTATAGTTAGTTGCACCAAAGAAGTTGGATCAATTAAGTATTTGCACAATGAATTCTCCATGACAGGACTTGGATTGTTAAGGTGATTTCTTGGATTGGAAATTGAGCAATCTGAAGTAGGGTCAAGGTTAGCCAACCAAATGTTGCTGGAATCAACAAATAACATTTTAATACTATTAAAATTGGGGCCCTATTATTCTTTTATGCATGTTTGAGGCCATAATCTACTTATGGGAATCTCAAATTGTAAGTATCACATTTTTTAATTAATAAAATTTCCTCATAAACCTTGTTTTTTTTTTGTTTTGTGGATGGAAAAAGCGTTCTTTTCATTTTCCACGTATTTTTACGTTTTTGCAACCCGCATTCTGTAACCTGTAAAGGCGGATTGTAGAAGTCCTTTTTTTGGAGGTTTTCTGGAAATCGTTTTCCCGCATCCTGCAACCCACAAAGGCAAATTATGGGAGTTTGATTTTTTTGTTTTAATAAAAAGTTTGTCTTTTTGCATGTTGCATTCCGCAAAGGTGGATTTCAGAAGGCGGAAATCCATTTTTCAAAATAAAACTTTTACCTTTTGGTTTTGCATTCCACATTCTGCAAAGGCAGATTGCGGAAGGTGGAAATCTCTTTCCAAAAATAAAGTTATTATCTTTTGTTTCTGACTTCCGCATTCCGTAGAGGTAGATTGTGGAAGGAGGAAAAGTCATGTTTCGTACATTTTGTTTTTATTTTGGTTCCTCCTTTTGCCTATGCGGAATGTGGAATTTAAATATTTTTTCTTATTTAATGACTTTGTTTTCAACTTCTGCTTTTCGCAAAGGAGGATTGTGGGAGGTGGAAACCATAAAATCCAAAGCTTTCTATCTTTTTCACTCCTTCATTTTGGTTTCCTGCCTTGATCTCAATCGTTTGTTTATATCGGATCTACGGCCTAGATTTAGTTTGTCGTTGAGATTTGGGTTATTTAATCTATTCAAATTTATGAAATCTTCACCATTTCACTTGTGTTTTTACTTCCTTTGGAGATTATTTTATTGCATATATTTCTCTCTCAAGCTCATAAATTCTCTGGTCCTCAAGATTCCTACTGGTAAGTTCTTATCCTTCACAACTGCTTTTTTTGTTATTTCTAAATTCTGGCAGGTTTTTTAACCATGGTTGCTAAATTTCAATCAGAAATCACTTCCACCATGTCTAGAAACACCAGGTCGAGGATTAATCTAAAAGAGAAAAACAAAAATGACCCCAACATCGGTATATTCACCGATATCAATGGGCGTGCCTCTGAAACCCTTCACTTAGACTGGTCAAGGATTTACTCCATTTTCGACAATGGAATTTTTTCCTCAATTCCTCATGACCAGCCTACATACGCAAAAATTCAGAGTTCCAAACTCCATTGCATTGTTGCTCGACCTAATTTTATGCCCTACACAGACCCAGTTAAGTGGGAATTGGACCATGTTATCCCTAAGGAGTGGTCCATACCCATACCCCAATGGCCTCTTTCAATCTTGATGTTTTTTCCAGGGTTTATGTACTCATACCTCCTCAACAACTTTTGAGTTCTAAATTCCTCGATGAGTGTTAGTTGATTTCACCACTCTAGGTGATTCACACTTTGTATGGCCTTCCCCTGTCCCACTGTAGACTCCTTAGACCCCATGGGCCTTTTTTTGTCCTTTTCTGTTTCCTTGATCATCCCTAAAAACATATGAAAAATGATACATGCGACTTTTAAACCTATAAGCGCATATATACGCGGGTTTGACCACTAAAACCGCATACATCGGGATGTGTGCATAATCCAAATCCTTTTGGAGTTTTCGTTGACATGGATCCGACTCATTCGACTCTTGGCCTTCCCTATGCCTTGAGATCGCTCAGATTCGACCTTTCATTACCCCTTTGAAAAGCTATATAAGGAACCCCTTGGTACATTGAAGGCAAGAAGAGAGAATTGAGAGCAAAGAAACTATAGTCCATTGTTGCCAAAACTTATGCTTGAGTCTGCATCCCTTTGTCCCTTGGAGCACTAGTGTGTTCTTCCCAAGCTTTCCTTTTGCTTGTGAGCTTGCTATCGAGAGATGGAGGATTGAGGTGGTGGAGTCCCAAGTGGGGGATTCAGTTTCTCTGGTTCACAGACATGCCATCAGAGGTTGTATCTTGTAATCTCTGATTTATATTAATAGAAATATCTTTTCCTGTCCAATAATGTGTGTTTGAATGAATATTTTATCCGTGGGATTATGTCAAATGCTTGTACATTATTGATTATATATGCTAGAATAGATATAACACCATGATATATAGAATGCTTGTATTGTTTACTTGTTGTTGAGGAAGTAATCTATCAATTCAAGCTAAAGATTGGAAAGCTCAACGGGGATCTACTTCAACCGTCTGGAATAAGGTACGAGGTCTGATCCTTTAGTGTTAGACATTTAATTTCTATTGCATATTGGAAAGGATTGATTTTTGGAGTTAAGATATCTGTTGTGGTACCCCAAGCCATAGGAATTTATCTCTATAACAGAATGGGTGACTCCACTGGGGAGTTCCTAGTAGTTGTCCTTTGGGGGTTGTTTTATCGGCATTCAATGAATTTGAATTGCTCTTTCTCTCTTGTTTTTGTGTCAGTTCTGGGGGCATGTATGCCTAGTAGGGTCTGATTGGTGTGAAATTTGTCTCATCCTGTCTGTTTTCCTTGAGTTTATGCACCTTTCTTCCTGTATGCGAGTTTTTAACTCACAGTCGCATATACACGCGGGTTCCTCTACGATTTCCGCGTATACACGTCGGTTTACTGCGAACAGTCACGTATGCCCTTGATTTTGCTTTTTGTGGAATTTAATTGGTTGTTGGGTGAATTATGATATTTGTTGAGTCTCCTTTGGCACTACCTGAGTCTGTTTAGACCTATGTTTCTGACCAGAAATGTTTTTTTTAGGCTAAATTTTTTTTTTTACAAGGTTCTTGTCATGGCATTTTCGATTTTTTGTTTGAGATTAGTGCATTAGAGTTCTTTTACCTTAGTGCTTTGCTTGAGTGTTGTTTGTGTGTCCTTGCAAATTCTAGGGGTCGTAGAATCATTCTTTTGCTTTTTGCATCTCTTTTATTTCAAAAAATCCAAAAACATTTTCTTATCATCATGCATTGCATTTTGCATCTTTGCATTGTACTTGCACTAGATTTGCTTTGGAGTACTAGTTAGGACTACATATAGGAAAAAATTTCATTCATCATTTGAAGAGAATTGTGCATTTCACGTAGTAGAATACCCTGTTTTCATGGACACAATGCATTTGCATTGATTGTTAGGTGTGCATTTTACTTCATGTTGCGCCATAACACCATTAGTTTTACGATCATATCCTTTTTTTGAGTAATAAAGCCAATTAAAATCAACACTAAATTAAAATGATTTACACTCTTTTATTTTCTAGGGTGCACCAACAAGCTTAGGTTTTAGGATCTTGGAATAGTTCATTGTAAGTCAATTCTCCAAGATCACTAAACAACAACATGTATGTGTCTGTCCAGGTGAGTGTGTGAAATCCTTGGTATAACTAGTGTTTCTCAGGATCCTCCTCTCAAAAGGGAGTTAAGAATGAGGTAGTGTGAGCGGTTATTAATTGGGATGATCCCTAGTCATAACTGAGTAGCACCAGAGATATTTCTAGGATTGTATTTGTATCTAGGGGCTCTTTTGAGAGTTTCGGGCTTTGCTACCCTGCCCATACGGTCAATCCCGCTTGCGACTGTCCGCCTGAGCATTGATTATATTGAGGTGACCTTAGTGGCATTACCTAGGATATCGAGGGGGTACTTTGCAGGGATTATTCTACAAGTGTCCCAACCAGGTTGGGGTCGGATAGCACAGTCTCTTTACACGTTGAAGCTGAGGGCCACAATAATTGGTTACGTACCTCCACTTGTTGTGTATGGGAGTCTCAAGCCTCTCCTAGGCGAGACATACCTGCTTCATTCGGGAGCTCATTTATCCAGCCCTTGTTTTCCTGCATTTGGATTTAGATTTTATTAGTGATTTCTCTGTGCATGATAGTTGGCCTAGGGTTTACGTAAATAGAGATTCTTTTCTATTTTTTGATTCATTGTGGATTCGGGTACGGTTCCTCACCGTTCTTGTCATTTAGCAGGACTTCCACCTTCTACTTCTCCTCCTCCTTTGGGAGAAAGACCTAGACAGTCCAGGCGGACTATTTCACACATTGATTCACACACCATCGGAGATCGTTTAGAGGATATTCCTGAACCACCTCCTCCCATTCGTGTAGATGATGGGGAGTTTACTCCTACGTACGATCCTTCACCCGAATTGGCTGAGTTAGGTCCTGTGATTTCTAAGATAGGAACCATGCACGATAAACCTACTCACTCTAGGGTTGATTCCCCATTGACGTTTTACTGGTATGGAATGTCGGAGGACGTCAAGACTCATTTTGAACCTGCCAGCACTAGATACTGTAGTTATGCTATGTCTAGTTTCCCTACACATGATTTGGCATTTCATGTCGAATCCGACTTCGAGCCTAACACTATGCTTGGGGGCACTCTCATTCCTTACCATGCGGAGAGGTTTGGGAGCACTAGTCACATTGAACCTTCCATCCCAGTTTCCCTCCTAGGTCTAGGGTTAGCGATCCGATTAGGATACCAGATCCGAGATGAGTGACGATACGCGGTAGCACGTACATTATTTCTCAAATTCCTTCAGCCTTGATCCCTAGTTCTTCAAATCTACATCCTCCACCTTATTCACATGGTCCTTCGAGCCGGTATATGGCTACGAGTCAGGTCCATACTGTGGTTACTAGACCGACTCTGTCTCAGGTTTACATATTGCCCGTTGCTTCAGGAGGCTATTTTCATACTTCTAGAGGTCATGTTACTACTTTTGAGGCATATATCCCTACTTCCGGTATGCATATCTGTAGAAGGAGCAAGTCGATGAAGTCGACTTGAACGAAGACCGACTGAGTCGATTAGCCGACTAAGTCGATGAGGAGCAAGTCGACGAAGTCAACTTGAACGAAGACCGACTGAGTTGATTAGCTGACTAAGTCAATGGGCCGAATTTAGTCGGATAATCGACTCAGTCAGTCTTCATTCAAGTCAACTTCGTCAACTTGCTCCTTCTACAATATCCCTACTTCCGGAGTGTATCTTCCTACCTACAGAGTGTCTCATGGGGCATCGCATGCGATGACTTATGGACCCTATTATGGGACGTAGTATGGACAAGGTTCTTCACCTTATGGAGGCGGGTATCAACAACCTGCTTAATCTCCTAATTACGGCTTTGTAGCTCCTACTAGTCAAGGTCCACCGCACTATGGTGCTTCCACAACACCTTATACGGGTCATACGGGAGGAGGACACTATGGCCAAGGCCATGGTGGTAATCAACCCTATATGAATCAGGGAGCGGTCCATCGACCTCACCATCCTAGGCTCCCTTTCCTCATGATTCTTAATCTTCCTGACTTATCGAGATTGACGAACGATCCTGTGGCTCATGACTCGGCTTGGTCGACTGTCCCTACCAAACTTCCTTCGGACATACCTAAGTTCGAGGACAAACCAGGAGAGGATCCGAAAGGACACGTTACTACGTTTCACCTATAGTGCTCTTCAAATTCCTTACATCAGGACTTGGTCCATTTGCAACTAATTCAATGCACCCTTACAGGGCCTGCTGCGAAGTGGTGTATAGAGTTACCTAGGGGAGCTTTCACTTTGTTCGACGACCTTGCGATGAATTTTCTTAATCACTTCCAGCTACCAATGCGTTATGAAGTTGGTACTAAAATCTTGTCGACATTTCAGCAAGATAGAGCCACACATATTTCTGATCATATTCAAGAGTGGCATAGACGGAAGAGGTTAATTAAAGCTTTTATACCACCGGATTTCCTCCTCGAGTGGTTCCTCAAGTCGTTATTTCCATATACAGCGAAGGATGTTTCCATATCCGAAGTGCAGAATGAGGAACAAGCAATTTTTAGGGCACAAGAACTGGACTTGATTTATGCCCAGTCCAATTTGTTGTATGAGATTATTCCCAATGCTCCTCGTTCCAGTTTTGATCCCAAAGTCAAACCTGGAACACATGCTGATGGTATTGTGGGTTGTGCAAGTGCGAAACCTGCGGATTTGGTTGCAAAAAAAGTTACTCAATTGTCAATCAACCAATCTACTTCGGGACAAGCTATGGCTTCATCTCAACCCACCCAAATGACGAGTGTACTCTCTGTGCAATCGTCGGACCAGAAGGGTAACCAGTAGCCTGGACGGAATAGAAAAAAGGGTAAAAATAATCGAAAGGGTGGGAATAAGAATGAGAATGCTAACAATAATGACAAGAACGATTGAAATGTTGGGGGGGACAAGCAAGATAAACGTAAGGTTAAATTCCCTTGCAAGTTATGTAAGGACGATCACCTCACTTACTTGTGCCCTTGTATTGAGGAAGCTTCGAGATTCTTGGCACAGGGCCCAGCTATGCTAACTAACCCTTTACCGCATAATCAAAATATGAACTCGAAGTCCCATGACCAGTCTAGTGATGATGATCCACCGAAGGGTAGTGGTCGTGGGTGCATTAGCATGGTCCGTGCTGCGAAAGTTGTGACCTATGCGAAATATTATAGTTCGTCACAACCCAGCCCAGGCAAAGAGCCTGATCCACCAGGGTCCCCTTTGTGCATTGAGAAACCTATGAATAAACCTGAGGCTACACCTCGCATTCCTAAGGGAGTCCTTAAGTGTTCAGGGCATAATCAAAATGCCTGAGCCACCCAGAATTATTCAGTTGTCGAGGATTTGGGCCACACTCCTTGTGCGATGTCTGCATTGGAAGTGCTTCAGAGTTGTCCCTCACAAAGGAAGGCGTTGCTTTCTACCCTTGGTGTGAACGATGATGATTCTTCCTCTGTGATCAAATTTGAAACCGCAGGACTTCAGCCTCGCTTTTCCTACTATGTGTCTCTTTTGGTTCACATAGAATGTCTTAATATGACCGTCAAGCGCACTATGATTGACGAGGGCGCTACTGCTTTTGTGATGTCTTTGTCCTGTTGGAAGGGTCTAGGTTCTCTTGAGTTGTCTAAATTAGCGACTATGTTAACTGCGTTCGATGGGAGATATTTTAGGCCACACGGCATCCTTCCTTCCCTTAAAGTCCATTTGGGGGGGAAGACCGTTGTGATAGAGGTCAAGGTGGTTGATGCGCCCCTTGACTACAATCTCTTGCTGGGTAGGAACTGGATGTACAGTATGCAAGCTGTTTCTTTTTCCTTGTTCCGTGTTGTATGCTTTCCACATAACGGGAAGATCGTAACGATTGATCAAATGACATTCAAGAATCCATCTGTTACCGCATCTTCGAGAGATTTGATCCCAATCGTTGACCACTCTCAGCTGGCAACTGGGAGTGTGGGTGTAGGCATGTATCCATCCCTCATGGGAATCTTTAGTTTTCCTACACCGATCCTCATGATAGGATCTAGTTCCGATGAGGCTTCAACATCTACGACATCGGTGTCTTTTCACATGACTCATATGGAAGATCCTTGGATTCTTCCTACACCAAGTACTTCGAGTGATCCCGTCGAGACAAACATGCCGTTGCCTGCAGCTATGATAGCTTATCAAGCTAATCTCAAGAGTGTTGCAGAGCCTAGTCCTTCCTCTTCACAGATAGAGGAGGAGGACCCTTATGTGATGCTAGCATGGGAAGTATAGTCTTCTCACGCACATGACTACCTTGATACGGTTTTCCCTTCAGATGAAGCAATTATTGAGGCTATGTCGGGAGTTGAGCCACCATGGGAGGAACTTCATCATAGATCGTACTTTCTTCCAGAGCTTGACCGTTTGGAGCGTGAGTATTTTAGGGCGGTTCTTAGTCAGAGAGTTAGTAGTCCTGTGGTTCCATTAAGATCTCCTGGTCCGATGGCTGATGGAAACATGGTGAACATATCTTCAACGATTCCTATCAACATCTCTTGCGATCCTGGCATGATAAAGAATGTCTATATTGGGGTGGAATGTTCCCATGCTGAGATTCTGGAATATACCAAGCTATTCAAGGAATTCCATGATGTTTTTTATTGGTCTTACGATGAGATGCCAGGTATTGACCCTCGTATTGTCGAGCACGAGATTAAGACTTACCCCAACGCTAAGCCTATTCGACAACATTTACGTGCGGTGAATCCTAGGAAAGCACCCGCGATTAAGGAAGAGATAGAGAAGCTGTTGAAATCCGATTTCATCTATCTCGTTACCTTGACGGAGTGGGTTTCAAACCACGTTCCAGTGGATAAGAAGCAGGGAGTGATCCGCATATGCATTGATTTCTGCAATTTGAATCGTGCCTATCCTAAGGACAACTTCCCCACACCATTTATAGATCAGATTTTGGATGAATGTGCTGGTAGAAAGGTGTTCTCCTTTATGGATGATTTTTTCGGGTATAATCAGATACAGATTAAACCTGAGGACCAACATAAGACTGCATTTATTTGTCCTTGGGGAACATTTGCATATCGAAAAATGCCTTTCGGCCTTAAAAACGTCGGAGCTACATTTCAGCGGGTGATGACCTTGATTTTCCACAATCTCAAGTCAATTATCGAGGTATTTTTGGATGATCTCGCTACTCATTCTTGCATGAGAATGCGTCATCCCTATCACTTGAGATTGGTATTCGAAAGATGCTGACACTATTCAGTTAGACTAAATCCTCATAAGTGCATCTTTTGTGTGAAATCAGGGTGTTTGTTAGGATTCATCATTTCTAAAGAGGGTATAAGAGTCGACCCTTTGAAGGTTGAGGCAATACTTCAGTTGTCTCCCCCGAAGAATATTCATCATCTTCAGTGTTTGCAAGGCATGGAAAACTTCTTATGAATATTTGTTGTCAACTTTGCCAATTTGACTAGAGTATTCCTGCGTCTCTTGAAGAAGGACACCCCCTTTTATTGGGATGAGCGAGCCCAGGAGTACTTTGATGCACTCAAGCGAGCCCTAGCATCGTCCCCGGTGATTAGTCCTCTGGATTATAGCCGTGATTTTCTATCATATGTGGTCGCGTCCTTAGAGACGATTGGTATGGTTTGGGTTCAAGAGGATGAGGAGCTCCAGGAGCATGTCATATATTATTTGAGCTGAAACCTTATTGATGCAGAGATTCATTATTCTCATGTCAAGAAGCTTGCTTTAGCTACCGTACATGCAGTTCATTGGTTGAGACATTATATTCTCCTTCACCAGACCTTGGTTGTGGCCCATGTAAATCCGTTTCAATTCGTCCTCACCCGGAGGATGATTGGGGGAAAGTATAATAAATGGATTGTCATTCTAAAAGAATTCGATCTCGAGTTTGTTTCAGCAAAATCGAAGAAGTCTTTAATTTTTGCAAAGCTTATATTGGATTTCCCGAGTGAGGCCGAGGAGTTGGTTTGTGAAGATACGTTTGTTGATGAACACATCTTCTTAATCTCATCGTTAGACCCATGGTATGGGGATATCATAATATATTTACAAACACTGAAGACCCCTACTCACCTCTCGCGAGATGAATGATGACGATTACGTCACGTCTCTAAGAACTACCTCATAGTAGACAATATTTTGTACCGCCGTGGGGTGGACTCCATTTTACGACGTTGTTTAACTCATGAAGAGGCTGAGGTAGTGCTGAATGATTGCCATGGAGGGGCATGTGGTGGTCATTTATCTGGCCTTTCTACAGCTCAAAATATTTTAAGAGCGGGTTATTTCTGGCCGTCGATATTTAAATATTGTATTGATGTGGTCAAGAGGTTCCACCCTTGCCAGGTGTTTGCACGTAATATGCGCTCAAAACCTGCCCTGTTACATCCCATTATCACCATCAGTCCCTTCACTAAGTGGGGGCTCGATTTTATGGATTGCAGCCTAGCTTCGACTAGGGGGCACCATCACATTATAGTGGTTGTTGATTATTTCACGAAATGGGCTGAGGCTATGCCTACAGTAAAATCCGATGGTGAGACAGCCGCTCACTTTGTGTTCAACCAAATTATTACTCAATTCAGGATTCCGAAAGAGCTTGTCACTGACCATGGATCACACTTTCGGAACCGTATGATGGAAGAGTTGGCATCCAAGTTAGGGTATAAGAAAGAGCATTCATCTTCTTACTACCCCCAAGTGAATGGATAGGTAGAGGCAGTGAATAAATCACTCAAATCCATTCTCCAACGAACCATCGCACAAAGCAAGAATAATTGGCACATTATGTTATATCCTACTTTGTGGGCATATCGAACCGTTGTTAATACTGCCACTAGTTTTTCTCCATATCAGCTTGTACATGGAGTGGAGTTGATATTGCCGGTTGAATGAAAAAATTCCTTCATTGAAGCTAGCTGTGGAACTCTTACCAGACACTTCCCCATTGGAGGAGCATTTGGTTCACCTTGAGCAACTTGATGAGCAGCGTCGGGATGCCTTGGTGGCTCTAGAAGTCAATAAACATCATGTTAGGGTCTAGTACGATAATTCTGTCCATCCAAGAGCATTTAGTGAAGGAGACTTGGTCCTGTTGTGGGATCAACCAAAAGAACCCCTAGGGGCAAGGAAATTTAATTATATGTGGCGTGATCCTTATGTGGTCAAGCATGTGTTAGAGAAGGGTGCATATGAGTTAGTGGATTACGAAGGAAAAGCCTTGGTGGATCCTAGAAATGGGCTCTACCTCAAAAAATACTATGCATGATCTTTAGCCAAGGCTGCTTGTTGTATATTATTGTACAACTTTGCATAGTTAGGTCTTTTTCTTATCGTGATCGGGTTTGTGATTAGTTTCTGTTTCTTTTGGCAGATGTCAATGGAATCTTCCACCTACATAGGATTTGCGAATGGTGCAAGCCATCACACTCAACACTCAGCCTCTGTTGCTTGGGTGATTATACTCCTATGGGTCAGGTACTGTCTTCAGGAGGTGTATGTCTACGGCCATCTTCCAACAATGTTGTTGAATATAGCATCGTTATTGAGCTTCTACGGGATGCCATTTTACATGGTGTTCTATCTCTTGAGGTAGGTCTTGATTCGGAGTTATTAGTGTCACATCTCAATGGTTTGTACCATGTTAGAGATCCGACGTTATTGAGAAGGTTCTTACGTGTGATATTGTTAGAATGGAAATTTGACAATATAACATATATACACATTCCAAGAAATAATAATCATGTTGCTGAATCATATGCTAACTACGTGTTAGATTGGCATTTGTTTCATTCACAATAAATTAATCACAAACACAATTTTTACACATGTAAATAAATAAATCGATCACCATAAAACTTTTTATATATACATCAAAAATGTGATAATACATAGTGTCATGATACAAAATTGGGGCTTTTAAGCCACCATCATATAATACACGGTCGTACAAAATGTATACACTCCCAGGTGTCTAATCCTGTGGAGGAGGAGGAGGGTTGTGATCATGAAAGGTCACTACGGCTCTAGCCAGCCGTCAGAATAAACGCACCCATGCGTGTAGTACACCCACCACCTGCCGCTGCATGGCCTCAGGCAAGTCCTTGACTTGCGCCATGGGAACTCTATGTGTCAATCTCATGAAGTTGGTATGAATGCTCTGGAGCATTTGCTCCGCATCCACACCCGTGATGTCATCTCCTCTTCCCCTCCGTCTATGACGAGGGAAACCCTCTGGCTGTCGTGGTCCCACATCTGCACACAAATGGTAGATGTCACTATGTATCATCACCCAAAAATATGTCTTTTAGATTCCACATAATCAAGAAAATACAAAAAAATTAAATAACTCAAAAATTCAAAAAGAGAGGGTCGAGATTCGTTACCTATATCACCATATGCTGATCCTGGTGGTAACGGCATGTCCAAGTCCCCCTGAAAATCTATCCCTGCATAGGGGTAGTCATCGATGGCAACTATCTGTCGTTGCCACCATGGAAAGAAGTCAGCTGGATATGGGTTAGCCACCCTACCACCCCCTAGTCTGCGCATAGCATCTGCCCAACGCCGTTGGGCCGGATCTCGAACCTCGTGAAGAGGAACATCCACTATGGGGCTCAATCCTGGAACACGCTCGAAGAAAAACGTGCTCAAAATACTGTTGAACCCGAAGTTCCGCACCCTGCCTGCCTTACACTCACTAAGTTGGTGTTTCATGTTGCTCAGTAGTGTAGTACTCCAATCATAGATGGTGGGTCTCATGCACTCCACTGCATATAACATCAGAGGTCGCGAGGCCTAGTGGAGTGATGCCAAGCCTTCTATCCTTCCCAGCATCAGTAATATGGCCGTTAGGCCCAACACCTATATAGCATTGGTAGGGACTTGACTCCCCACCTTCTTGATGTCTGGATAATAGTACATTGCAATGTACTCATTGATAGTGAGGCCACCTCCTGGCCCACCATGGGAATGAAGGTTCACCACTTCCCCTCATCTAGAAATCCCTGTGATAAAGTATATGTCCTCCACCTCTATGGTGAGGGACATCCCATCGATATGGAAGGACTCCGAGTCTAGATCCCAATAATCTACCAGCATCTGTAACAGTCTTGGTTTGGCCCTTAACCACCAAGACACCAAAACTTGTAGAGTCTGCAAGCACGTAGAGCTTGTTGAGCCATTAAGTCAGCCCTTACTGCTTCCTCTACTTCACCATGCTCATGCTCTCTCCACTCTAGGACCATCCTGCACAAGAAATTGCAAATTTTCCCATTACTTTATTGAAAAAACCATATGTGCGGCCTCATACGCGACTGTTTTCAAAACAGTCGCGTATGTACGCGGGTTTGAGGCCATTTTCCACATATATCCAGCCCTATATGCAAAAAAAACCTCGATTTCTACGTGGGCCACAGCGCTCATCTTGGGTTGGCCCAAAAACCTTATTTGACCATGAAAATTCATAAAACTTGTATCAAAATGTAAGAGGAGAGCATGAGTAAATACTTGGAAGAAACGGTAGTGAATTCCGCCGGCTGGATCTCCTGGAATTCGTTGTTGAAAATCAGAGAAATGGGTAAAAGTTTCAAATGATTTATAATGTTTTGAATTTCTTACTATTTATATAAATTTTTCAAATATTTGAAAATTTTTACCCCCTTTCCTATAGTTTCGTCATTTTCTAACCATTTTGGACCGTTTTTTACATAATTCGTGATGTAGAAGACCTTTTTCAGTGCTGTTTCAGCCATTGGATTGACCCGTTCATGCCAATCTCAGGTATCATGTCTAAAATGGCATATAGGTTATATTTCATCACCATTTTCATTTTGCATAACCTTATGACCATCTCATCATGACCTTAGGTACGAACCCACTCTATTATGTCACGGAACCTTCTTGCTGCTTTAGAAGTGGTATGATATGAGTGGTAGAGCTTTACCATACATGGGTACCCTAGTTAGCGCCCTACTTGCATTTGGTGCCCATGCTAACGTTTTCTCCTTTAGGGTGTGGGAGTCCGTTGTATAGTACTACCATGACATTTCGCAAGAGCCTCATACTCCTCTTGATCTTTTGCTGGCCTATTTCCCTCAGGACTCCCTCATGTCAAGTTGTGAATGCATTATCATGAGCTTTTCCTGCCTTATTGAGCTTTATGTCGGCTCCCCTGACATTGCATTTCAGCCATATAGCCCGAGCTTGTCTCATGTCTAGCCATGCAGAGCCATTTTTTATATCCTTCGCAGCTTGATTTCCCTTTTACCAGGAGGGGATTTTCCCCCGAGTGTCGATATCCTACACATGTATCCTTGCATTGAGCATAGGTATGTTCCACTGCTTGGAACTAGTTTGTTTGCCCTTATGACACTCGTCTCCTCCTAGTTTGTAACTATAAATCTATTTTATTCTTTTTTCAAGCTTTTTAAATAACTGAAAAAGTCCAAAAAATTTTAAAAACCAAAAATCCGGACAAGGAAAGATGTTATATGTGGCAGCTGTCAAGTCGTGTCGCCTTCAAACAAAGCACTGTATATCACATCCATTGGTTGGGTTATAGTTTGACTTTAGGATCTGTACTCGTTTATCTGAGTTTATCTCCACCGGCTGGTTGTCCTTTGGTGTTTCCTTGATCATCCCTAAAAACATATGAAAAATGATACACGTGACTTTTAAACCTATAAGCACATATATACGCGGGTTTGACCACTAAAACCATGTACATTGGGATGTGTGCATAATCCAAATCCTTTTGGATTTTTTGTTGACATGGATTCGACTCATTCGACTCCTGGCCTTCCCTATGCCTTGAGATCGCTTGGATTTGACCTTTCATTACCCCTTTGAAAAGCTATATAAGGAACCCCTTGGTACATTGAAGGCAAGAAGAGAGAATTGAGAGCAAAGAAACTATAGTCCATTGTTGCTGAAACTTATGCTTGAGTCTGCATCCCTTTGCCCCTTGGAGCACTAGTGTGTTCTTCCCAAGATTGACTTTTTCTTGTGAGCTTGCTATCGAGATATGGAGGATTGAGGTGGTGGAGGCCCAAGTGGGGGATTCAGTTTCTCCAGTTTGCAGATGTGCTGTCAGAGGTTGTATCTTGTAATCTCTGATTTATATTAATAGAAATATCTTTTCCTGTCCAATAATGTGTGTTTGAATGAATATTTTATCCATGGGATTATGTCAAATGCTTGTACATTATTGATTATATATGCTAGAATAGATCTAACACCATGATATATAGAATGCTTGTATTGTTTACTTGTTGTTGAGGAAGTAATCTATCAATTCAAGCTAAAGATTGGAAAGCTCAACGGGGATCTACTTCAACCATCCAGAATAAGGTACGAGGTCTGATCCTTTAGTGTTAGACATTTAATTTCTATTGCATATTGGAAAGGATAAATTTCTTGAGTCAAGTTGTCTATTTTGGTACCCCAAGCCATAGGAATTTCTCTCTGTAACAATGAGACCATGTCTGGATTTAAGTTCGAGGAAGTGGTGAAATCATAGATGGAAAACCCAGCCTAATATGTCCCGAATCCAACCAATTCTTACCTTGTTTCCTAATTTAGGGAACCGTTTTCATTGCTTGTGGGCATGTGTTGTCGATTGTATGGATTTCCAAACTATTCAATGTTGAAAGATGAATGGGTTCCTATATCCCACCACATTTTGCTTACAGGTGAGTCCTTCAATTGGGCACATATTTTATCTGTAAACCTGAAAGAAGAGACTGAGAAGTATCAGAAGCCTCCAGCCACAAGAAATTTGGAATTCTATATGTCGAGTTATGTTATGGATGTGTTTTGCGTAACTTCTTCTTTTCCCGCCTTGGGTTGGAATTGGATTAAAATTTCCCCATTGGTACATATCTATTGTTCATACATGTGGGAGGAATACTTTTTCCCCCGAGTTTATGAGATTTGAGACTTGTTTCTAGGGTCAATGTACCATAAGATATTCAAAGAAGACACTCCAACCTTTTCTTAGAGAGCCAGAGAATTGATCGCTTTGCATGGTGATTGGTATGTGGGAGAGTATTTCTCCTACATTAGAATTTGGGGCAGCATCACAATTCACCTGCTTCCAAGGATAGTCCCATACCAAATGGTGTTACAAGAGGTAGCATATCAAACTGTGATCAATGGAGTTTTTCCCAAACTTGCACAGTCCAAAAAAAAGGCTTGGCCCAAATTTCCCTTCAACTTGGGTTCTCTCATTCTGGAAACTTCTACTCATACAGCTATCCTAGGTAAATAATTTGATAGTATCAACCTGGGGGAAGCACCCAAGAGGATGCATGACCCTAAGGCATATGTGGGCCGCCTCTTTTTCTAGGGGCATGTCAAGTTTCAATATGCTCATGAGGATGAACTGGATGACTCAATCTACAAAGATATTATTGAATTACAGGAGGCACTGAGTAATATTGTTGACCCAAATTTTAAAGCTCATGTCTTCAAATACCAAAAGGATCTCAAGGATCCAATCCTCCCTTATAGACAGGTAAAACTAACAATAGAGGAGAATCTTTAGAGGCAGAACATGGAAAGGGAGGAAAAAGAGAAAGCAGTAAGTTCTTCTTCTTCCCTTTCTATTGCATCACAATACAAGGGTAAATCTATTTTGGAAGGCATTGTAATAACTTAGCCTTCTTAGATGATAGAGGGCCTTCACAAAGGGGTGGAGTTCAAGAAAAAACTTGAAAATATTAGTTCACAGTTGTAGACCCAAATAGAAGAGGTTGAATCTCAGCCTAAGAAGTAGAAGACATAACTCATTCCCCAACAGGTACAGGTTCAACAAGCACCAATTGATGATCCATAGTCGATGCATCAGGAAGTTCCTAGGGAATAATATCCAGTGCCACCAGTCCAACTTACTCCATAAGAACAAGTACCTATGAATATTCCTCCAATTCAGCAGTTAGAACCTCCACCTTAAGAAGAAATTGAAATTCATGAAATACATAGTGACTTGGAGGAAGAAAGTGGCCCTTCTACTTTCCCTATGAATATTCTATCCCTAGCACTCAGTTATATGAGAATATTTTTTATTCATCGTTTTCCCAATTTTCCTTTCTTGAATTAAATTTATCCCCAATTCTTGAGGCTACCACTAGCACTCCTTCGGTACTAATTGATGTACCTTCCTCTACCTATCCTCTCACTTCACCTGTTCCTTAAACCTACTTAGCATCTCACACTACCTCAACATTCCCATCTTCTCATTCTCCCCAATTAAACATTCCTCCCATCTCTACAATTCCTTCCTCCAAAATTGATACACTTATCATCACTCTTCCACATCCCTTGCACCTGTTTTCCCTACCTCTCCTATGATCATTTCACCTATCAATGTGGAAATTCTCATTTCCCAATCTCAACATGAACCCCTAGTCACTCCTCAATAAGAAACCATCTCAACTTCAGAAGAGATGGTAGACTTTGTTGAAGAGGTCGTAGTCTCCCTAAGAAAATATTTTTGGAGCAAAAAAGATAAAGCGGTTATGAAAAATGGAACCAAGAAGACAAGGAAACGTACAGTAAAAAAGGTTCCTACTCTTAACCAAGTTATTTGGAAATCTGATTCCCTTGATATCAAGCAAGGGGCTTTAGATACAGCAGCTTCCATGGGGGATTTTTTAGGATACAACTTTGATTTAGTTTCACAACTGAATAAGTACCTTCTAGACAAAGAACAAGAGTTGCAGAAGGCCAAACAAGACTTGGTAGCAGCTAAGGCACATCAAAAATAGGAGATTCAGCTTCTTAAGAAAGAACATGAAGACAACTTCAAGAAGTTACAAAAGAAGAATGATTATCTCAAGCATCAGCTTAAGAAATAAGATGTTCTAAATAAACAACAAGAAGATAGGATTGCTACCCTTGAGCAACAGCTCAAGGACTCTCAACTACTTTCAACTGCATCCTCTTTCTCCAAACTGATAACATAAGAGTTTAAGAAACTATATTGTAGGGTTCATGATGAATTCTATCAATCCATGGCTAGTTTGTACCAAGGTTTCAATTAAATGTAGGAATTATATAATATGTTTGAGCATCAATCTGATACCTTGCAAGTTCTTAACACTCGCGGAAGAGAAGCATCCAAGGATTTTTACAATGTACTGGACTGGAAGGCACACATCAGGGAAAGACCACATGATTTTCCAATCATGGATAAACTTCAGACCAAGAGGACTAAAGTCACGATTGAGACCTGGGAAAGCATCTGCAATGTAGTGGAATCCATAATCAAATATGGACAGATGGCATGTAAACGAACATGGTTTGCTGCTAAAACTTTGCTCATTTTTCTAGAACTGCCATATTCGGATCTGATTGATTGAGCACTCCCTATAAAGTTGAAATTGGAAGAGACCAAAATAAATTTTACTGCATCCAAGGAGCACATCCAGGATATAACCCAGCTTACTATGCAAGAAATCATGAGATGGATTTAGACACCCCATATTTCGATGATGAGAATACAGTTGTACCTCTGAGAATGGAGGAAGGTAAAAAAGAGGGATATTGCATCTCAAATATGTTGAGCGGATGTACACATGGAACATGCCAAATATTAGGACATAGAGGATCTGATGAACCTAGATTTCAAGTGGTGTGCTGCCCTTGGAAAGCATTGAAACCAAACTATCTTATAATCCCACATCTTGGGAAATTTCCGTTTTGTAAATTCTTGTAATATTATTTAAAGGGAGGGTACTTCCCAAGTAGTGGGAGGAACTAAGGAGACTAATACTAGGAGCTATACATGAGAACAGACTACAAAGCGCATAACAGGAAAGCTTGTGATTTTGTACTTTGTAATTTTTTGCAAGTGAATAAAATTACATTGTTATTTTATGCTATGTTCTTTGGTTATTCATCAAATGTATTTCATGAATTTTGGTCTTTCTTCCATCTTTCTAGCATACTGATTATTAGTTGTTTATCTATTGATTTGTTGGTTCATGTATTGATTTTTTGTTATGTTATTGACACATTGAATGTGCATTAAATGAATTTTTTTATTTTATTCACCTGTTCTATTTCACGGATGATGATTGGGTAGTAATCCTTGATACTTATTTGTTAATTAGTATTACCTCTTGGACATGTTGTACATCTATAATATTTTAGATAAATATTTTTGATTTTAAATGTTTAGATTTATTTTAATTAGGTGAAAGAGATTGATCTTGATTTTCATTTATGTACATTGGTTAATCAGTTTCTTCTTACCTATCATATCTTACAACTTCCCTGTCTTAAATCTGTTATCACCCTCTTTAATTTTTCTTGAATAGTTAGCCTAGGAACCGGTTACTTTAAAATATTTCTCACTTGTCCTAAGAGTAGATATTATTGATCTAAAAACCCTTTGTTCCATTGGAGGCCTCATATCCATAGTATTTAGTCATCCCAAATAACTCGGGGATAGAATTGTCTTTGCATGGGATTAATTCGAAGCCTTTCTGGTTGGACTATTTCCTTTTGTTGACTGCCTCGTAGATTTTTTAGTAGTCTACAAGCTCAAGCCATCAACAAAAAATTATTTTGTAGACATATTATTGAAGTTCAAAATGGCTGAATGTAAGGAATCCAAGTGCCCATTCCTCTCAGGAATAAAACTAGGTGAATTTGGTGCATCTCCATTGGTGGACAGCTCGTTGTACAGACAATTATTTGGGAGTCTATTGTATATTACACACTCCCAACCTGATTTGGAATATGTTGTAGGTTTTGTTTCTAGATATATGCAGCAGCCTCATGAGATCCATTGGAAGGATTCCAAAAGGATCCTGCATTATGTGCAAGGAACCAAACACTTCAGGGTACACTATGTTGTTGGTTCTCCACTAGAACTAATTGGATTTACTGATTTTGATTGGGCTGGAGATTCCATTGATAGAAAATACACTTCAGGTTATTTATTCATGATTGCACATGGTCCCATATGTTATTCAAGCAAGAAACATCACACCATATCTCTCTCTTCAGCTAAGGCTGAGTATAGGGGAGAAGTGAACGCAGCTACACAATGTGTGTGGTAGCAAGGTATTCTTCAGGAACTTGGATTTGCATTTGATTCACCCACAGTTATTTGGTGTGAAATAAAAGTGTAATAAATATTTCCATTGATCCAGTGTAGAGACAGAGGACCAAACACATTGAGATACACATGCACTACATCAGGAGCTTGGTGCATGAATAGTTTATATCCTTGCAGTGTTTCCCATCTACAGAGAAAACTACAGACATGTTCACCAAGAGCTTCATAGTGAAGACATTCACCTATATGATATATCTTCTTGTAATGGGTGACACATGGTGATGGCTAATATTCACCTTCATATTTTTATTCATTTCCATTTTTTAGGAGAGTTTTTGTTCCCATGTGGTTTTCATCCTTACCTTGTTTTACATGCACTAATAAAATTTTATGTTGTATTATTTGACTTGAGCCTTAGTTTCAAAGGCCTCAATAATATTTTGGTATAAGTTGTACTAAATTGGGCTTAAGGAGGGGTTTTAGAGCAATAATCCACCTTAGTACCATGACCATACACATAGGACACATTTCATTAGCCTTTGTTCTATATCCTATGGTCCAAACTTAGGCTATATTTATCATTTATTGCAGTTGAAGTGCTCCACTTTGATCATTCTGACAGTTGAGGCGCTCCACTTTGATCATTTAGACTAGCATGCATTCTCATTAATGATATATCAATCTTGGTGTGCTCCCCCATCCCTAGATTTAGGGAATATGTTTTACCTTGGGTGCTAGTGCATGTTTGTGGTTTTTTTCCCTTCCTTGGGCATTTATTGCCTCCTAGAGCCACTCCCACTCACCCATGTGCTCACGCACGCCTAGCATGCCTTCATTTATGTTCCAGCATGTTCCATCCATGTTCACACTAGCATTCATGACCATATTGGATGGTTAGTGAGTTGATTGATCCACCTAGGGAGGTTTGAGGGTCAAATCATAATATGACACATGTATTCATCCAAGTGGCCTCCAAAGGCTAAAAATGTATCCCTAATGTAATATAAACCTGATCCATACATATTTACATGTTGGACAGTAATAATAATATCAATTATAAACCTGATCACAATGGCTCATTTGCTCTAATACATTGACCTAGAGTAATAGCATCATATCCTTATTTAAGTCATTGACAGTTACATTGCACTCAACGGATGAGAGCTCACCATTGGTCATTGATTGAGTGGTTTCCCATGATGTTCAACATCAAGACCTCTATTCAAATTTTGGGATTCATGTTGCACCTTGGATTCCATTTTCATTATTGATGGAAGTCATATCCCATATTAATATATTTCATAATTATTTGTTTATCAAGGGGTATATTTAATGTTCTATTCACATTTGGCACATTTAAGAAAAGTATTCAATGGTTCATTTTGTAAAACTTTGTCCCAATCCCTTTTCCAAGTAAAATCAATCCTTGATATTTCCTGATGTTGGTTGATGGAGTATTCCCTAATGCCTCCTCTCGAATGAATCTCTTCCTATCGAATTGAAAATGTCATGCTCTGGAAATGGGATTTAGAGTATTGGTAGTACCTTGGGGCTTACAGTCATCATTATAGAGTTTCCTCGCTATCACATAGTGGGAATACATCAGTGTCTCATGTTTTATGGATTATATAAATGTTTGTGTCTAAGACATCTCTATTTACACTTGATAGAATGTACTGGGTACCTTGGTGCCCATTACCATCATCTATGGGTCACCTCATGTTTGTTAACAGTATACATCAATGACTGGTAATCAAGCAATGTCCATCATGTTCAAATTTATATCATTTATTCACATGAGTATGATTCATACCTTTTAGGGGTTTGGGTGCTAGAAGACCTTTATGTGTGTGTGTGTGTGTGTGTGTGTCACATGGATCCATTGTGTACTTTTATCATGTTTTCTATATCCTCTATATGTCATGGATCTACAGTGTATACAATTTAATGGCCATGTTTTATCACAATTTGAGCATGGATATGCCCATGTCAGGGAAATATATGGATGACACCTTTATCTATGTTTTAGGTACCTATTTTGGACCAATTATCAGGAACCTTGGCTTTATAGAACCTCACTCCACTCCATCAAATATTATAATGTATTTCATCCATCAAGTCCCCTTCTGAACTCACACATAGGGGTCATCTGTTATAACTCAAACCTATATTTCTTTGTCTGTGATGACAGTTAAAAAGACAACACATAAGTGTCCCTGATAGTTTAGAAAAAATAAATAAATAAATAAATAAATAAAATAAAAGGACTTATAAAGGATGGAAGAGCCTATGATTTGACTCTATATGATTTCCCTCATATCTAAAATGAGAGCCCAAGCAATTTTCCTTTCAAAATGTCAAATTTGCAACATCAAATGATCCCCATGCACATTTTTCACTATCAAGGTTTGTTCCATGCTATTTTCTCTTGAGTAGAGCATGAAGGCCTCAAAAAATCATCAAAAATAATAGTAATAATTTGAAAATGAGGCAAGTTATGACAATTGTGTTAGTTTAAGGATAAATTGTAACACTCTAAACTATATGGTAACCATATGAAACTATTTCCATCACTCATAAAAGTAGATGAGATTGACCACTAAAGGGAGATACCCCATCCATATTGTCACGATGGAGAAATATCATTACAAATATTATTCATCCATTCCCTTCATCCCTCATTGACCCCTATTTATGAGCATCCATTCCATAAGTTTTGTAGCCACTCATCTTATGTGATATCTACCTCAAGCACATGTGGGAATTTGTGTTATTGTGAAGGAATCGAGAGTAGAGGAACCTGGTCTCGAGACTTGAAAGGTGTCAAGCAGTGAAAAGGTAACTATTGTATTTTGTTCCATTGTTTCAATATAGACTTGACATTTTTCCATTCCCCAAAAAGAAGTGGTCAATGATTAATTTTTTATTCTTTGGAGAATTTTTTAATTAAAATAAATATTGATGAAATTGATCATTATTATCTACACATTCTTGTTTGATTTTGATCTGTTTTTATATCCAAAATATTTTTAGGAAGGGTTATGGTATTTTCCAGGTTAAATATCGACACTTAGGAGTACAGTGGAAGACTCTAAGAAGAGCAGTGAGCACCAATATTCATAAAAAGGTGCATTCTCTCTCTCTCTCTCTCTCTCTCTCTCTCTCTCTCTCTCTCTCTCTCTCTCTCTCTCTCTCTCTCTCATATTTGTTCACTTGTGTATGGATTGAAGTGTGTTAGAGCTAACCCTGGTTGAGTCTCATCGTCCCTTTAAACTAATATATGAGTTAGTATTCATTTAATTAATTATGTTGGTGACCTCAGCCTAGCCATAGGATCAATTTCCCTAAAACACCCACTTGAAACCAAAGGTTTGTTTCCAAATGGAGGTTCTACCAACTTCCACGTCCCATTCTTTAGGAGATCATCATAGTCATTTTGCATGACTACTCTCCATGCATCATGAGAAGCAACTATTTCAAAGGAATTTGGTTCAAGGTTAGCATATAATTTCAATTTACAATCATATGAAACATTCATATACTCTACATCACCTAAATTTGAATTATATGCATCTCCTCCATCTTCTTGTATGGTCAAAATTCTTGATCTCATATTTCTAAATTCATTGGGACGAACACTTTCAAGTGTCTTTGTGGCCCACTTTGGAACACTTCATATGGGTTTAGGTTGGTTAGATGGCAATGCTTCAATATCTTCAAGATTCTATCTTCCAATCCTCTCAATCACATCATATAGTTGAAATTCTTGTTCTGGTGAAGTGGTGGGAACTTCTTCGTGACGAGGAGATGGTGCTACAAAAGAATATTCCAAATATTGGTCCAATATAGGAAAACCCCCTTCAATATGTAGAATCACATTATCAAATTCATGAAAGTTATTTATGTGGGTAAATATTTCTAGTCGATCAATATGCTTATCAATAGACTTGTCATTTTATCTATTTCAAGAAAAATGGCATCTCTCAGAAGTACAAAAAAAAATTTAACATATCATAAATATTACATGTCTTGGTTGTGTTTGAATACCCTGAGAAAATGCACTTCCAACTTCCTGCACTTAGCATGTTTCTTATTCCTTTGGGATCAAGGCATAACAGGTGGAACCAAAGACCCTTAGATGCCTCAATGAAGGAATGAAACCATACTACATGTCATATGGAATCTTGTTTACCAAGGCATGAATTGGACTTATATTCCTTAAATGAACTACACATAAAACTGCATCACCCCAAAACATCAATTTCACATTCTTGAATAATAACATGGAGACTGCCATATTCAAGTGTGTTTTGTTCATTCTTCTTGGGATACAATTATATTGAGGATTGTATCAAATTGTAGTTTGATGCTTAATCCCATGTTGACGAAGATAGTTTTCAAGTACATTAGAAGTGCATTCTTTTCCATTATTCGTATGAAGAGTGCCAATGTGAGATTGTTCTCCATTTTCAATCCATGCATGGAAATGTTTTAACGTTGCATATGCCTCGTATTTTTTATTTAGTAAGTAGACACAACACATCCTAGTGTAATCATCAAGAAAATTCATGAGATATTTATTACCATTTGTAGAAGTAACATGCATGGAGACACACAGATTAGAGTATATCAACTCTAGTTTTCTACATGATCTGAAATTTAACTCATGAAAAGGTTGCTTACTATGTTTGCCAAGAATACAAGCATCACATTGTTTCAATTTATTTGTAATGGTGGGAAAACCAAAAACACCATTCTTTTTTAATAATTGGAGACTATCATAGTTGATATGTCCATATAAAGCATGCCATAAAAGGCTAGAATACAATTAACCTTCTTCATACTAAGAGAGATAGGATAAATTATGATCTCTTACATATATTTCTTTTAGCTTCAATAGTTTCTCATATTCATATCTAGTCATGATGACCTGGTTGTCATAGGCTATAATTATCTCAACTATCCTATTGAACATGTGGATGGAATGGCCTTTTTTCAAATGTGCACCAAGTACAACAAGTTTCTCTACAACTATGGAAGGTAGAGAACACAAAAATTCAAGGAATATAGGTAGTTTGAGCCTAATGGAGATAAATCCCTTGCACTTGAGGAGGGACTTTGTTACACCTAATTCTCGTCAAATCCATGTTACGAGATAAGTATCTCATTTTTTTCCTTAAATTCCTCAAAGAATGAAGTTGGAAAATGAGTTGGAAAGAGTAATCCATTGCTCTGAGCCACCACCACACTTTCCCTATGTGCAACCCACAGTACTCACCTCAGCAATGCTCTTTTTCCATTTTCAAGTAGTAATGCCACCGCCTGCTGCCCATTCACAAGAGGCGGTGTTCCATTAGAACCACATGTCTTCCTCATGAAAGGTGCGTTGATCGACTTATGAAGGGAAAAAAGAGAGTTTTCAAGAGGCTTCTCGAAGGTGGCCTTTGTGGAGCCTCATCCCTATGTACTAGGATAGGTGGAAATCGAGATCCCCTATCCTAGAATGATCCCTCCACCTATCCCATAGAATTCTCAACCTACTCTATCCTTTGAGGCCTTTATATACTATCTCACCCCTCATGGGAAAAAGGAGGAAGAATGTTTGATAGAATCTAAATTCTGAACAAATTTCTACCAGATCTTTGAGTGATTAGTAGGAAAGTTGGAGCTTTGAGGCAAGACCCCATTGAGAAGAGTATTCAAATTTAAGGCATTGGTTGTATACTCTCAAGCATTTATATTTTAATGCAAATATTGTTTCTTTCCCATAAACATTCAAATATCTGGTTCTTTTATGCTTTGTTTATTGTTTAATTCCTTAGTCTTTTACATAGGATTATAAATTATCTTGTTACTCTTGGTTTGTTTTTGTTGTGTCTATTGCAGGATCTCCGCATAGTTCAAGAACATCTAGGTTCATACCTTCACATCCTATAAAAAGGTAAGAAGAGCAGTCAATTCAAGTGGTTTAGTTAATCCTAGGGAAAGTTTCTTTATTATGTATATGTTTTGTTCTAGTTTTGAGTCTTTAAATCAAGGGAAACAACCTTTGTCAACACTAGATCAGAATTATTATTTATTCTTTGAATCTTTATTCTTTACATTTCAGTTTTTCACCTCATGCATTCGCTTAATAGTACATGATAAAATAAAGTTCTAGTTTAAGTTTAAAATCTTTAGCAAGGTGTGATAGTTTAGAGATGTGTTCCGGCATCTTTAAGCATAGGATTCTATGTTTATTTCCTTCTGGGGATCGTGTGGTTCTTCCAGGTACTTGTTGGTATATCGAACAACCTTTCACATACATTTGAGGTATATCTAAGGGTACTTCATGTACTCAGTAGTATATAGGAAGGCCCCTTTCAAACAGTTTTGCATTAGACAACACTACTATGGATTTGAGCTCCCACATACCTTGTGTATATTGAGAGACACTTATAGGGCTCTTATGACCAACAGAGAAAATCCTTTTGGTCGTATTATCATTGCAATAGACCAAGAATATCACTCGGGGATATTACTACGCATGTACCATCTAGGTAGTCGGGTATTCAGGAAAGGGTATGGTCCCCATCCTCCTTGTCATGCTCTACTGTTGGACCCTATGGTATATAGTGAGTTGTGATGGTTTGACAATCCCATGAGGATCCTAAATTTTTACCCACCTCATGTCTCGGATGTTAACTCTCCTTCATGAGAACACCAACCTCCTATGAATCTTCCATGTTTTTCTCCATATGTGTCTTCTCCCCTTTCTCCCTCTTCACTTGTCTAAATTTGTAATACTAGTAATCAGGTGATTAACAAGAAGAAGAAAAGGAAGATTAAGAAGAAGAAAGGAAAACTACTGACCGAGTCCCAACCAACTACTCTTCCTAGTGAGAGTGTTGAAATACATTCCAAAAATACTTATAAGCCAAAATTCTCTTGCAGGATTTGTAAGGGTGATCATATTTTAAAGGATTGTCTTGGTCTTTCCCAAGTTTTGTAAGTGTGGTCTACTACCTCCCAACACCCTATGTCATCATCCTATGGTCATCAAATTGATGACACCCCATCAGCCAGTGACTCTATGATTAAGAGTCGAAAAGGAAAAGTTAAAAATACTTGCTTGTTATGTAAGGGTATGCACCTTACTCACCTTTGTCCTGGTATGGATGAAGATTCAAATTTGTTGGAAGATATTATTGTTCCTCGCTAATGGCTTCCAATGGGTTATCATAAGTTGTCTCTTTAACCCCCACTAGTTGACCAAGTTGTCAATTCGGTTTCATCTGTAGTTGATCCCACTCTTCCTTTGAAGAGTGAAGATAAAGTGGTTGAGTTTATTTCTTCTCCACCTGATCCCACTCTTTCACCCGAGAGTGTTTAGACTCAAGTAGTCACTTTGACACAGTATTCTTCTTATCCCTCTCTTCCATTTGAGAGTGAAATGAAAACATCTGAAGTTTTTGTAGTCAATTATAAGTGTTCTATGCAAGGGGAAATTTCCTGTTTCAACAGAACCCTCTCAAAATACTGAGGTTATTTCCTTAAATTGGAGTAATCTAACAGAATCTTGTATTCCTTCAAGTGTTTCTTTCCAGATATATGTGCAAGTTACTGTTAGGAGCATGGTTCGCACTATTGTTAATGAAGGTGCTTTTGTTAGTATTATATCCTCAACTACTTATAAAACTATAGGTTCTCCTCATCTTGTACAAACTTCTGACCAGATACTGGCTTTTAATAGAAGACCTTCTGCACCTTTAGGGATCCTTCCTCATTTTTCTATTACCTTAGTTGGGAAAATTGTTTGTATCGATGTTATGGTAGTCCAAGGTCCTTTAGATTTTAATCTCCTCATTAGACAATATTATGTTTACGACATGCAAGTTGTAGTGTCTAGACTATTTCAAGTGATGCATTTTCCCCAGACTCTAGACATCATATTGGAGTTAAGCTACTATATTCTTATGTAATGGGGGATACCTACCAACCTATGGACATCATGTTGGCTAAGAATTGAAGGGATCATGGTTCTTTTCTGTGGCAATCTCATTAAAATATGAAACAATTTCACGAGCATAGTTCCCTTCATGTGTCAATCTCGTTAAAAAATGAAACAGGAATTCTCAAGCATAGTTTACTTTTTGGTTTTAAGCTTGTGTAAAAATGAAACCAATCTCAAGCGTATTTTACTTTTTGGTTTTAAGCTTGTGTAAAAATGAAACCTATCCCAAGCATAGTTTACCTTTTGGTTTTAATCTTGCGTAAAAATGAAACCATTCCATAGCATAGTTCCCTTTCTATGTCAAGCTCATAAAAAAATGAAATAGTCTTTCTTAAGCAATGTTTACTTTTGGTGTCAAGCTTGCATAAAAATGAAACCATCCTTCAAGCATAGTTCTTTTCTGTTTCAAGCTTGTGTAAAAATGAAACAGGTCAACCCTTTGAAGTGATCCTTCCATCCTTTCTAGGACTTGAACCTTCATTTCATCTACCGTTATATCCTCTTTCTTCCTTGGTCTCTTGTGAACCTTTTCTTAGTAGTATCCCAGAGTTTTAAGTTTGGTGAAGGAAAAATGAGTAGGTAGATGAAACAAAGCTTGGGGGGCATGTATTCAACCTATTTATGTTGAATTTGAGCCACTAGATAGTTTTTATTGGGGGAAAGTACCGAACTATGGACATCATGTTGGGAAAACACTGTCAAAAAGACTCGTGTTGAGCATAATTTATTTTAGTTTCAAGCGCACTAAACCATGAAACAACGTATTGAGAATAGTTCATTATCTATTGCAAGATCGTTAAAAAATTAAGTAGATACCTTGAGAATTCTTCCGACCGATCTTCAAGCTCATTAAAAATAGTAAGATGGTGTTGAGCATAGTTTTTGTTTCAATCTCGCTAAAAAATGAAGCAAATCCTTCGAGCTTACTTTTCATTTTTTGTGCTCTAGTTAAAACATGAAATGTGGTTTGAGATTACTTTATCACTTTTTCATGCCTTGGATTCAAACATGAAAAAGGTTCCGAGCGCATTTTTAAAAATTTCGTCGTGCTCGTTAAACCCTAGAACTAAATCTTCAACTCTACTTTTATTGCTTTTTCGGACTCGTTAAAACTGTTTATGAAAAAGAAACCTTAATGGAGTCCTATTTAAGCTCTTTTCTTACTCTTAAAATGTGAAAAGATCATCAAGTGAACTTGTCACCTTCACTCTCGTAAAAGTACTTGAAGGGTTTTCTTCCCAACGGTAGTTTACCCATTTTTCAGTTCGGATTGACTATTTACGAAAAAAGGTATACTCTAGTCGTTGACTAGAAGAGTTCTCCAGGGTATTATTTTATACTTTTCTAGGCCTCGGAGACTAAATTTTACGAAAAATGACCTTCTGGAGTCTTCTTTAGTCCTATTCAAACTCTCTACACATGAATGACATTGAGTTTCCTTTCATTGGACTCGTTAAATCAAACACGGAAAGGCCCTTTTTGGGAATGAATGCCTCCTTTCTCAGGTTTGGAAAACATATAATAATGGACTTATCTGATGATAAGATACAATGAGAATTTTTTACTCTCTTTGAACTCGTTAAATAAGTAAAGAGGCACTCATCAATCATGATGTGGAAATTAAGGGAAGGAAACTATGTTTCATTTGTAAATATTGCATCTAGTCACCTTTGAACATGGCACATGTATGAATTTCATTCAAACAGTTGGGTATTCATCCTATCTTCGAGTCAATCCACTTTTATGATTCATGTTACTCCTTTGATTATTTTCAAAGAATGCATAGTCCAGCATCGCATTATGCCCTAGTATCTACCTTGTCAAGTCAATGCTACCAAGTCTTCGGTCGTGTCGCCCAATGTTCAAAGGAAATTTCTGTATTGAGAGTTATCCTCTGTAGTCAAAACTAACTCTATATTGTGTCAGTTACCTTTGATTCAATCCTATGGTTACTTCATATTCAAATTCTAGAACTTTGTTCCAAGTTTCATTTATTTTATGATGGATTCATCATGGTCTTCCTTCGATGAGACTATTCCTATCAACCCCAACACATATTACAGGAATTATTCTTAGAAACAAGTCAGTGCCTTGATATCTACATACCTCAATGGCAGATTTCCTCTCTTTTGATAATAGGTTTACATCATTAACCTTTGATCAAAATATTCAACCAATTGTTCGATGTCGGTCCATTTATTCACATTCAAAGGAATGTACTGGAGTACCTTGTGAATCATTAACATGATGGTGATCTCCCTCACACTTGTTAATGGTTTTAATCATTTGACCGGTAATCAAGTGGTTTCTACCATGTTTGAATTCAAGACATTTATTCACATGGATATAATTGTACTTTGTTGAGAACGAGACGAAGACCTTGGATATCTATTGAGCATTCATTTCTTTCTCTGGGTTGCAGTGGAGTATGTGTATGATTCATAGCATGGATCCACAGTTGTATGGTCATGGTTGTGCTAAGGTTTGTATCTGTATGACATATATCTGCATTTTATGTCTAGTAGTTATGTCCAAATTTGACTCTTCTTCGCATGGATCTATGCTATATTCTAGTAGCCATGACTATTTGTATCTCACATGGATCTGCAATGTATTGGTCGACATCCATGTTGTGAGTCGTATGGAAATGTATTAAAGTGTAAATGTACTGCAGGATGACCTTGGTTGTTGTTGAGTTCTAATCTCTAGACTATTTCCTCGAAGTGATAACTTGTTCCTACAAAGCATTTTTCTTATACTTTCCCTCTAGCCTCATGCTTTGGGGGGAATTCTGTTACACCTAATTTTTGTCAACACCATGTTACGAGATAAGTATCTCATTATTTGTCTTAAATTCCTCAAATACTGAAGTTAGAAAATGAGTTGGAAAGATTAATCCATTACTCTGAGCCACCACTGCACTTCCCCTATGTGCAACCCATGATACTCCCCTCAACAGTGCTCTTTTTTCCATTTGTAAGTAGTGGTTCCACCACCTGCTTCCCATTTACAAGAGGAAGTTCTCACCTAGCACTACATGTCCTCGTCATGAGAGGTGTGGTACTCACCTCAGTAACACTCTTTTTCCATTTACAAGTAGTGGTGCCACCGCCTGTTGCATGTTCACAAGAGCCAGTTCTCCCCTAACACTGCCTGCCCTCCTATGAAAGGTGTGGCACTCACCTCAGCAACTCTCTTTGTCCAACTACAAGTAGCAGTGCCACCGCCTGCTTCCCATTCACAAGAGGAAATAATCCCCTAGCACCTCTTGTCCTCCTCATGAAAGGTGCGGTGCTCAACTTATGAAGGAAAAAAAGAGAGGTTTCGAGTGGATTCGCGAAGGTGGCCTTTGTGGAGCCTCATCCCTATGAACCGGTACAAGTGGAAATCAAGATCCCCTATACTAGGATGATCCCTCCACATCTCCCATAGAATCCTCAACCTACTCTATCCTTTGAATCCTTTATATACTAGCTCACCCCTCATGGGAAAAAGGAGGAAGAATGTGTGATATCATCTAAATTCTAGCCAAATTTCTACCATACCTTTGAGTGATTAGTAGTCAATTTGGATCTTTGAGTAAAGACCACATTGAGAAGAGTTCTCAACACCAAGGCATTGGTTGTATACTCTCCTTCTTTATATTTTAATGTAAATATTGTTTCTTTCACATAAACATTGTATATCTTGTTCTTTTATGCTTTGTTTATTGTTTAATTCCTTGTTTTTTTACATAGGTTTATAAATTATCTTATTACTCTTACTTGGTTTGTTTCTGTTGTGTCTATTGTAGGATCTCCACAAAATTCAAGCACATCTAGGTCCAAAGCTTCATAGCATGTAAAGAGGTAAGAATAATAGTCAATTCAAGTGGTTTAGTTAATCCTATGGAAAGTTTCTTTATTTTGTAGATGTTTTGTTCTAGTTTTGAGTCTTTCAATCTAGGGAAACATCCTTTGTTAACACTGGATGAGAATTTCCAATAATAGACTTATCTACAAAATACAGTGCACCATCTACATTTTCATCCAATTCTTCAAAAGAATATATCTTAAATTTCATGTGGGAGGTCACACCAATGTCGAGCATCCAAGTATCTCTCTTACATTCAAATGAATTATTGAATGTAACTTCATTTATTGCAACATTACAATGAACAACAATAAAGTGAGTAGATTCAGGAGCTTTACCAACCTCATGACTTTTACCTTTGTCTTCCTTATTCTAGCTATGCTTCTCTTTAATTGTATCCCACGGATTCCAACAATGATTTGAATCATGTCCATTCTTTCCAACCACAGTAAAAGCCAAGTATTTTCTTTCGATTGCTTCTATCTCCTACCTCTAAAATTCTTTTGTTCCACGTCCTCTCTTATTGCTTTATCCTTTAGAAGAATTATTTGAATGATAATTCCCTTTCCAATAAAGGTACAACGTCTCTCTAGTGGGTTGAACTATATTCTTTTCAAATAATTTATGTATTTCCACAATATTCTCCATGAGAGTGTCAAAGGTGAGGTCTTTCAGTTTACTACTAGATTGCAGTGATTCAAGGTAGTGTGAATATGTGGGGTACAACAACTTTACAAAGGAATTGAGAGGAAGGTATAACTTCACATAAGTGGTAATAATGTAATGCGGGTTTTCTCTAGTATTAGATGCAATAGTCATGGGATCAATGTCTTTCACCTCAAGGTTGAAGAGCTTCAACATCAATTGAATTAGCTCCAACTATAAATGTGAGTCAAAATATTTCTTTAAGGCATCATGAGAGGTTTTAGTAGGTTTTATATTTTGACTCACCACTTCACTTATTGTATCAATGATCATTGCATGTGACTTCTTATCTTTTCTCTTCCATATGGTAATATATTTTTTTGTTGTGGGTTGTTTTGGTGTAGTGATTATAAGACCATCCATTGTTTCAATGGTTTATCCTTCACTTATGGAATCTCATAGAACATTGAACATGAGTGTGTGCTTGATATTTCTCAACCATTCAAGGTAGTGGTAATTTTTGGTGAGCACTGATTCAACAATGGAATCCAAAGAATGCATCTTCGAAAAAACACTCTGTAATGAAAAATAAAATCTCTACAACAAGCAATGCAAACAATACAAGGTTCTTGGTATATGTAACCTTTCACAATCCAGTACAATAATGATAAAAATATCATTTTCCTTCTACAATATGCTGTCAACAGTACAAAACTAATTATAAACTGCAATTCTACAGTTTCTACAAAATAGCTTCCAAATGGTACAATAATGATGATAATAATGAGCAGTTCCTTCATAAAACTAGAACACAACTCCAAAGTACAATAAAAATTGAAGGAAAATATATTCCATGCATATCTACTAGTAAAGGCATTACAAAGAAAAGAAAATATATTCTATTAGTAATTACATCAAGTAATCCCACACAAGTGTACAAACTCCACACATATGTAAACGCTGGGCAGATATATACCCATGCTCACCGCACAAATATTCAATTAAAAATCCACACATGGCATGACATGACATGAATACAACAATTTACAGGACCGTGGGAGAAAATTACTATGAAAGAGTGTTTCCTCCAATCATCCACAAGACACTAAAATTTTTGGAAGAGTCTAAAGTAGTGAAGCCTCTCCTTTCTTTGTTTGTCAATAATAAATGATCTCGACTTGACACGTTGTGTGCAAACAAATGGAATGAATACATCTTGAAACAAAGAACACACAACTAACTGGCATGCAAATGATTAGCGTGAGTGAAATAAATATACTATTCTTGACCTCTGAGGTCATTTAAAATGTATTTCCATCCTCGGTACCAAAATTTCCACCACCCTCCACTCTAAACAAGTTGCAAAAATTAACTTGGAAAAAACAATAACTACAATATTGAAACCAAACTAACATGGGTTATCATCAACAACCGAAAGCACACAATAATAAAATATGAAAATGATGGTTTCGCATTACACATGACAAAACACCAGGCATGAATTCATGAATCCCTTCTTGCACATTTTACTATAGGATTATAAATAAAGTTATATTTGCTCTATAGTAAGTCACATAATTTTCTTAGTATTTGAGAATGAAAATTTTATGGTGAACGAATATGGATTAATTATTTTGGATTTACAAACACTCAGAAATGAGTCCAATAAAAAAATATAGAGTTTTGTGAGAAGAGCATGAAGGACCTTATGATATTAGATCATTTATTTAATAAATTCAAGTCTGAAAAGAAAAGAAAAGAAAATTCTCTGATATCACATATGTGCAGCTCTGGGATGTAGTGGTAGAGGGAAAAAAACTTGGTTGCAAGTTCTTTCTGGCTTAGAAAATACAAGAGAGGTAAATTCCAAGGCACATTCAATCAACCATAAGAGAGAATATGAAAAACATGAACAATATGGAAAAACCACAGAGAATATTCTCAAGTCAAAAAATTAGGTGTTGTAGACTGAGAAGAAGCAGGAATATGCCTAAGGATAGTAATGAAGGATAATAGACAAAACTAGCAGAGTAGAAAGTATTCCAAGAATAGGGAATATTCCAGACTAAGGAGGAAAAACTAGAGTTATGACAAAATGGCCAGCCTTTGACACTACTATTAGTCCTTGGGAAAATTTCCAAGCTTGAATTTTCTTGAGCATAAATATTTATTTCTACAGCTAAGGGCAGTGATCTTTGGGATTTAGATTCTCGAGGTATGTTCCTCCTCATATTCATAAACGAATATAAGTATTTACAATAGTTTACAATAGGAACCATAATACCATAGGATTACATTTACAACACTTAGCAAGGACATCCAATGGCCTATCATTGTGAGACACTCTCTAATTATGTTCGTTGGTATCCCACCTATGACAAGGATATGTACTTCATTGTAGAGGCCTATCGTCGATGGAGAAATTAGATCCTAGGGAAGGATACAATCATTCACATTGATCACAATCCCCTGCAATTCATGTAGATCCAAGGAAAGATAGAGAATGACCACCATCAAAAGTGGTCCATATGTTTGCAACAATTCCCCCTTAAAACCAAGTACAACAAGGGCAGCAGAAATCAAGTTGTTAACTACCTTATATGACCTTTGATTGTTTCACTGACTACAATGCTTAACTCTTGTTAACACGATACCTCTAGGTGGCCTCATCTATACAACATTGATCCTGAATTTGTTGTTAACTATCAAACATTGCATGTAGGAAGATCCATTCCAAAATTTCATGTAAAGGATGAAATTTTATTGCATCTCTGCAACCTCTATGTTTTTTTTGAAGAATGTGAGAATACAATCTAGGAGGTCCACTACAGTTAAGTGTCAGATCACTTCGACATAGGGAAGACAGTTCTAGTGTTGCAAAATTACTTCTACTAGCCAAATTTCAACAAGATGTTGGAAGATACATAAACTCGTGTACCACCTATGTCATTTCCAAACTTACCATTAAGAAGTAGGGGTTGTACACTACATTTCCTACCCTAGATAAACCTTGAGAATATTCCTCCATGGAATAAATGTATGGTTTTCCTTCAACAAAGTATGGAAACAACTGTATATTTTTGGTTGTTGATCGGTTCTATAAGATGGAAATTTTAACTCCCTATAAGAAGAGCATCAAATAGAGTCCATTGTTAAGATCTTCTTTGTGTGTGTTTGGGTTCACTTTGTCCTCCCATAGACTATTATTTCATATAGAGATAGTAGATTCCTAAGTAAACTTTCGACTCCAGCTTATCGTCGATGATGGACACCAAACTAATCAAATCGACTTTCTTCCACCCCCAAACCCGTGGACAAATAGAGATGGTCAAAAAGATGATTATGCATATTCTATGAATGTGCAACTCCAAACATCCACGTGCTTGGGATGATATCCTTCCATATGTATAGCATAGCTACAACAATGTTGTACATGGCTCTATTGGCCATATCCCTTTTCAAGTGCGCTTGGGGTTCCAACCATTATCCCCAATTAACATAACACTTCCTATTTATTATACATTGGATTAATCCTCCCATTCTCAAACTGATATTGAACAGGAAACCAAATTTGTTGAATGGAACCATCACATCCAACAATAATTTCATGATATGTTTTGGATATCCAATAATAAGTATAAGCAACACCATGATTGAAATCAAGCTCCACACAAGTTTCAAGTGGGAGATAAGGTATGGTTGCATCGGCAAAAAGGTTGCCTCATAGGAACCCATAATAAAATCCAACCACTTCGGTGTGGGAATTACACCGTTCACCAAGGTTGTGAGTGAGAATTATTTTGAGTTAAGTATTCCCCCTTTCATCAGCGTGCACCTTGTATTTAGTGTGGAGTTGTTTTGAACATATTTTCCACCTCTCGTGGACACCTTAGAGTTAGTAGAGAACTTGGCCCCTACAAAACTGAATCTTGGTTGCATTGAGAAGGAAATAATCAATTGGATCATGGATAAGTTGAGATTCATTGATATCAAACTATTAACCTTTCCCATGTTCTTGCTACACAACTTTCAGCAGAAGATAGCGGAAGAAATAAAAGTGCAGGAGAATCCCATCTATGATTTGATGACGAAGTATACAGCCCAAATAATGTCCCTTAAAGAAGTGTCTGTGGAAATTCAAAATGAGATGGATCAGTTGAGTCAATGTAAACAGAAGCTACAAGAGGTTTTCAAATCTACTTGTTCCAATGTGTTGGAGGAAGATTTAGTTGAGGAAATGGCTCCTGAGGACACACTATTGCGACTTACGGAAGTTATAACAAGATTCATGCAAAACGTTGGAAAGTTAGAAGAAAAGTTAGTACCAATTATCCCCCCAAAGTTACAAACCAAGGATGGACATAAGTGCAAGGGGATCTCCAAAGTATCAAAGGCTCTAATGCCTACTATGCGAAGCTATATGAAGAAATATCCTATACTTGGGCTTCACTGCTAGAGGCTACAGTGCTTCAAGATATTACTGCTAAGTTGGGTAAAACACAAGATAACTTGGCCAATTTAAGGGGTGTTTTAAAGACTCTATCACCAGTTCAGAGAATAGAAAACCTGTGAAGAATAAGACATTGTATGAAGAAGTCAATCGGTTGAGTGTGGAATAGAAACAGAGAATATAACAAGTGGAAAAACTACAAGGAGAGGATGAAAACGTATCTAAATTAATTGGCGCAATGCATTCAAAGGTGAAGAAAGAAATTGAATGGACTTAGGAATAGAGAAAATGACACATAACTGTAGAAGTGGTTGAAGAAGTGAGAAAGAAACAAGAGAATGTTCAATAGTCAGTCGAAGTAATGAAGAAGTAATTTGAATATTTTCTATCAAAGCAACAGTGGCAAAGGAACAAAATTGATTAGACCTAAAGTGGCTCAGTGTGAGCCACATGTGAGTGTTGGGGGGCTATTCTCCCTAGGAAAATTTGGGAAACTTTGGATACCAGTTTTGGAAAAGCATTTTTGGTGTGAATAGGGATTTGGAAAAGTAGCTCGACAAGGTGGTCAACCCCGTCAAATAAGCTTAAGTATTTTGATGGTGTCGAACCGAATATTTGATTAGGAAGTTAGAAAATTTCATCCTCTTACATTATTAAGATTGGGTAGTGGGCATGGTGTGAAAGGCTATGAAGAGCCTATAAACATATATTAGGTTGGGATTCTTAGAGTTAGACGTTTTGTTACTTTTTGGCTATAAGCTTGATGTACCCTTTGGTTGTGTCAAAGTATGAACTGTAAGAGACTAGCATGGACAGGATATGATCTATAGGTTGTGTGCACATATATGTTGTAATAAGATATTGAGGAGAAGTATGCAGGTTGTGTGTGTAGACATGAATCGTTTCTTTATTGCGAATCCATAATAAGAAGAACTCTTTTGTGGTTTTTCCTGTCTTTGGTTTCCATGTTAAATATATGGTGTTGTGTGATATGTTATTTTTCTTACTGATATTTCATATGTTATATAAATATGATTAATGAAGAAGCTATGAATGTTATATTTGTTGCATGATTAAGTATTATGTGTCAAATATAGTTAATACCACTTGTTGAAATGCATGGCTTGTCAAATATCTAGGTTTGTTAGAGTTATATTTATTATGATCTTACATTTTTTCCCTTCCATGTTGTAGAAACCTAGTTCCTGTAGTTCTCATCGGTACTTGGATGAGACCTCATCTATTTTATAGGCATTGTTAAAAGGGGTGGTCCCTTCAGGCCAGTACCTTGGGATTTGTTGGTATATTGTTGGGTGAACTTGGGTTGAGATAGAATTGTTCCAACAAAAACATCCAATTGTATCGATCCATCAAAGGAGGGAAACTTCTTCACAAAGGAAAGTGGCTCATTATGAAATAGATTCAACAAAAGTTTCCCCATCTAAAGCAAGAACTTGACACAATGGGGACCATCTCTCCCTAACGAGGGAGGACTACTTCAACTGGATATTGGTCGACACCTTCCTATTCCACTGATTCACAAATATGGTTCTCCATCTTCTTGGAAAAACTCTATGGTTTTTCAAGTCCCAAACTTTTGGGGCCATTTTCAGGCCATAAACAGTGTTTTTAGGCCATTCATGGGTAGGAGTTTCAATGCCATGCCCTATCCCTAATCAAATTTGTACTTATTAATTATTTTAGATCATATACAAAATTTGTGCAATCTGGAAGTTATTTAGACACCTCAAAGCCCACAAATCCTTATGGTGCTTCATCTCCTACGATTAGGATTTTGGTTGTTTAGGGTTTTTTCCTCTATGATTATGATAAAATTCCCTTTTCAATCTCTTTTTAATCATCTCTTGTGATTGAATGTAACTAACATCTCTCTCTAGAGAGATGAGCTACAATCATCCAAACTAGTTTATATTGCTTGTAGTTTACACTATTTTTCCATTCCATTTAATAATAGAATCTAGGTTTTATTATACTATCGTGCACTCTACAATAATATTTGTGTTTGTGTTTCCATTTGTATACTATTACCTTCATTTATTTCCCTAAATAATACATATCTAGGATGTTTACACAATCCCCTCTGGTTGAGTGTTTCGTTGGGACCTGCCAGATTGCAAGTTTAGCATTATTGCACACATACTCCTACCCCTGAATGTTATATGGAGGTATCAATTTTCTAAAGTCAACTTTCCTTTGGTGTTTATGTGTTTTTGTGGTGCACTTTTCCTTAGTAGTATTTCCCTAGGTGATATGATTTGATGTTGTAACATTTGCTAAACATTGCTTAGGGGGGGGTATGTAATTGATGATGTAGTATCCTATGTTGTAATCTTTCCTAAATTTTACTTAAATAAAGGGGTTATTACACATATTATTGATGACTAATCCTTTTATTAAGGTTTGAGGGATTTTTAATAATGTTTTGGTATTTTCTTGGTGAGCCCTAGATTCAAACCTAGGAGGAACTTCTAATATTTCATTATCCAGGGTTCTACTAGGAAAAACAACCTATTTTCATGTTACAACACTTGATGGAGAAGCCTCCCCCTTTATTGGAACACATGTTAATGATATTTTAATCAATTGGTGACTAACTAGAGGTTGGAGTATGGTTTGATTGCAAGTTTAGCCTTAGTGCACACATGTTGAGGTTGATTTAACCATTTTATGGTTGTTTTAATCATTTATTAGGCTAATAGTTGAGTGTCATCCTTAATTGGCCTATTTTAACACATGGGAGTGGTTATTTGAAGGATTTGCATGACTATTTTATGGAGCACTCACATATGGAAAACATTCCAACTCATGTGGGGTAATATTTTATTATTTGTTGGTTGGAGATGTAATTACCTTAGCACACATCCCTAGGGCACACTTCCTTGTGTCTATTTGTCTAGAGAGAAACAACATATGGTTTGGAGGATAAAATTCATCATCTTTTATCAAACAGGGAATATTCTATCATTTATTGAATGAAGATATAACCTCCTTGGTACTTTTCCCTAGGGTGTTCTCTTCTTGAAAATTTATTGGCTTGGTCAACAATGGTTAGCATTGCACATTTATCAAGGGTTCCTCTCGTAATCAAATATTATTTTACAGTTGGTTTGGTCAAGGTTGTTACTCATGCACATGCTTCAAAGGGTTGTTGACTCATTATGTCTTGATGACACATTGGGAGTGGTTCACTTGTTAAAGCATGCTATGAATTTGATTATATTTGCATGCATTGTATTTTTCTCTCTTAGAGGGTGCACATTGCGGGAGTTGTTTTGTCGACACTCTCCTATTTCAAGAAATTTTTTTCATGAAAGCATATTGAAGGGTGCACATATGGAGTTTATAACCACCTCATATTTTATTCTTTGTTGACTCAACTCATGGATGTGGGAACTAAGAAAAAATATTATTTACTATGCTTCATTCAAAGTAAAATAGAGGGCATACATACAAAGGAGATTAATTTAATACATTTTTTTCATAACTAGGGGAATTAGTAACTTGGTTTTGGATCGTACTTGTGTGACATGTGGTTGATTCTAGTATGCTACCATTATATTCCTAGGCATATTAGTTATTCCCCTCACACAACACACAAGGATATTTGAAGTTTGAACCCACAACATCACAGGGAGTGCCTTAACAATGCACTCTGTCGCCAACTAGTCTACAACCCAGATGCAAGCTTAATTTATTATTTCATATTACTTTAAAAAGCTTAAAAAACATATTTTAATCATGTACCACTCCTTTAGGAGATTCTTCTTGCATATTATATTATTTTTCTAGTAGGATGAATTATCCTAAGGGATGACGACCTTTTGAGTTGGAAAATCCATAAGTAACTCTAGTTATTCATTATTGTTAGACTTGTCAAGGAGTTGGTTAGAAAAATATTGTATTTTATTATGTAAGATGGATCTTTCCCATTTCTATATAAGGGAGATTTTTGTCCATTTCATGGGAAATAATCGAGTTGGGTGTTTGATGATTTGAGAAGTGAGTGAAATGAAGGAGTTAGAGTACGAACTTGGAGATTAGGACAATGCTCACTTGTTATCATATGCTTCAAGACTAATGAAGAAAGGGCGTATTGTAGGCTTGTTGTTTTGTTTTGTTTATGATTTTCAATTTTGTTGTTAATTATTTGTAGATTTCTCTCATTATCATACTTATATCAAGTTAAAATAATAAATTTAAATCATATTTAGAATGTTTAATGTGAGGAGATTCTTAATCTTGATTGATTTAGTGTTATAAAAAATATATTTCATTTTATTCGAACACAATTAGTTGTTGAAATGGATTAAAAATTAAACCTAATATAACAACATATTTATATATAGTTTTATAAGTGGAAAATCTATCTTTGTAGGAGTAAAATTCTAGATTTAATGTCCAACAAACATATTAATATTTCTAGCATCAAACTAGTTCTTTTATCCTAAATTACTCAAGTAAAACATGGAGGTTTCAAACTAGTCCTTCATCTAAGTAGGTTGAAAGTGTCACACTAGTCCTTTCTGTTAAAGAAATGTAACCGTGGAAGATATTATATTTTGTATTATTATTGTTATTACCCCTTCCAAATATGTTGTTCCTCCGATTAGGGATGTCATTGATGTAATTGGTCATGTAAAGTCTTGAGGTAAAACCTCCATTGTAAGTCAGGTCAGTAGTACCCACAAAAGTATTATTAAAATGTAATTTTGAGTATTCCAAGGTAATTTGGCCCTAATTGGGAGGATAGTTTGGTCTTGTTGGGTTATTATGCCTCTCCACTTATTAGTATAAAGAGGGTAGGTGACTCCCTCATTTGGACACACTCAAAACTCAGCAGTTGCGCTAGAGAGAGAAGGAGCAGCCCATCTGGGCAGAGAGAAAGAAGTACAGTATTATTGTTGGGGTCTTATAAGTCTTGTTATTTGGGTCTTACACTGTACTTGGTTAAATTATATATAGAGGAATTTTTGTTGGTTTTTCTCCCCCATGAGGGTTCCCCAGGATAAATCTATGTGTTCTTTTGTGTGGTTATGCTTGCCTTTCTTTTAGTGATCCTTATGTATATGGTTATGATGTTATGATGATAATTATTCTTAGATATTGTATAACCATTGAAATATTAACATGGCATCAAATCCACCTGAAAATAATTCTTTGTGCAACCGAAACACTGCTACAACTGCAGCTACTGGAGATTAGGGTTTCATGCTTGAAAACCCTAGAAGACAAAAACTAGTCATATTGGGACTTTCGAAATAACTCAATATTAGAGAAGTATCAGGAGATGAAAATTTGGCAGGCCTAATATGAAACATTTTTGTACCTTGTGTATGAATTTTAATCACTGATTCGCTATACTTTAGGAGATGTGATTCCTCGAAATCAGGGTTCAAGCCTCCCCTGGAATCGAGTCTTAAACAGGATACCTAGAGATAATTAGTATATTTCGGGATAGGAAGGTCCAAATCAAATTTCTAAAGATTTTTCATATAGTGCATGTAATTTCATTTCTGTGGTCCTATTTTTAGACCCAAAAGGTGAAACAGTGACACGTGACAATCCATACAAGTTTGTTATGTTGAACAATCCTAAAACAATTCACCTTAGGAAACATAGAATAAGTCCCACTTGGAGAATCCAATTCTTCTCTAAACTATGGGGTTCAAAATAATACATACAACGATATATCAAGATGAAGTTTCATACCTTTAGGATCATAAACTTCGAAGATATAGTAGAAACAAGATTGGGTAATTCTACAGAATAAATTGAAGAAACTAGGGCTTTCTCTTTCAGACACTTCCCTCCACCGATCAAACTCTTACTAGGAGGGCGCATATTTCTATGGAATAATTTTCTCATTCTGTGGACTTTCAATTTTTGACCTAACACTACTACCAGAGAAAACTAGGGCATCAAATATTTTTCAGTTATGTCCACACTTTTGGGAAAATGAGTATCTTGCTCAAATCGCCTTGAGAAGGCGCATATTTATATCCAATAAGATATGAAAGATACCTAAGTTGAGAAATTAGGGTTTCTCTGTCAAACCCTAGGTCCACCAAAAGCAATCTTCCAAAAAATATTTCAAGCAAGCATCAAGTTGAAGCAATCACATTGGTAATTCTATCCTCTATATTTCCATTTGAGATTCTCATTTTTATAATGATAACAAATAGTACCAATATTGAGGACAAGCTTGAAGGAGCCAAGAAATACCAAGCATGGAATTATAGAGTGCTTCTCACACCTGAAGAAGCATGACTTGGATAACTATGACAAAGAAGAATTTGCAGATCCAGAGGGAGATGAAAACAAAGAAAGAGAAGGACTTAGTCAAATCCAAGAGGATTATTTTTGTCTACATTAGATCTCACATGTATCATCCTTGAAGTATCACAAGGATATGTTTGACACAATGATCATCTTGTATGAAGGAAATAATATCAACATGAATATGGCATTGAGGAACCATTTGAAGAATGTGAAGATACAGAACTCAGAGACCATGCAGCCTCAAATAAAGGAACAACTTGAATAAGTCTAAAAGAGTGTGGAAGAATGAGAGATTGTTATGAACACCTTGAATGGCCTCTCAATATCATGGGATTCATTCAGTCAAGGAATATATGCAAGAAGGAATATGATCTCTTTCATCAAACTATGGGAAGAATGCACACAAGAAGAAGCTTAGCTCATAATAAGAGAGGAGAATATTAGAGCAATTGAGGATCAATATCTCATAGTTCATTCCAAGAGGAAATCATATAAAGAAGGAGGACCATCATCACAACAGAATATAAAAGGAATTCAGAGGATATCCTTCCAACATTTGATGTGACACTTGTGATGAGAAGGGACACTACTCCAAAGATTGTCCCAGAAATAGAGGCTCCTTCAACAATAAATCAAATAAGAAAATACATCATGCTCGCATTGCTGAAGAGGATGCACCAACTAATTAAATTTTCTGAGAATAAAAGGAAGATTCCTTAAGTGACAAGGAATATGAATTCTACTGGTCAAGACAAATATCATACTCTTATCCATTTCAGCATTGGATAAGAAGGAATGCAGTTAGTGACACTCATAACAAGTACACAAGTTCCCATAATTAGATGATGAAGTAGAAGGATCTAGTTATTATTGTAAGGACATAAGGATCAAGAATGAGTCTACCAAATAAACAAAGATAAGTATATGAATTGTCCTTTCCTATATATCTAGTTTCTTGAATGACATTGTTTAGTTGTGTACATATCTATGTTCAAGGAAATGTATTATGCATAATACAATGTTTGCATTAATAAACAGTATACTACTAGTATGCATGTGATGGGTAAGTGATCTATGGTGCTATAAAACATTCCATTTCTACTTATATAGAATTAAACCTCTTAGCTAGCATATTGGGATTAGTGCACAATCTCAATAATGTTATGCTAGAGATGGAAGGAATCTAGAAAGCTTTCATGTGTATATGGGATATGGATGAAAGTTGTATTGGCTGAAATAGTTGCATGATTATATCTTTATGCATAAGAATTTGTCATTATTAATATGTCTTATGAAATGTTTCTAACCATGCAACTGATGTATTTTATTTGTAGGAAATATTGTATATAATCACCTACAAGAAAAGAAGGATGAGACTTGTTTTGAAGAAAAAGTGACGACATTTAAGTTAGAATATTCACTCCAATAAACATACATGAATATGAACTTGAAGCTCTCAGGGTCAGAGACATCGTGGAGAAAGAAAGAGTTATAGAAGAATATAAGAATCATGATATGACCTAAAGAGAGAGGTAGATCCACCTCGAGAGATGAATACAATCATAGGAACGAGAGATAATTCAAGATGAAGAAAAGTATGATGGGACTTCCAACAAAAGTAAGAGGACTCAAATACACTCTAGTTATGTGGCACTGCTGAGTGACATCATTGATGCAGATCCTTCCAGCTATGAAGAAGTATCCAACAAGAAATGGAAGAATACTATGATCAAAGAGTACCAGTTGATCATGGGGAATGATGTCTAGGATGTAATTCTGAGACATGAAGGGAAGTCTATAGTGTCTTTCATGTGGATATACAAGATCAAGTATGCAGCAGATGGAAGAATCAAGGGATACAAAGAAAGGTTTGTGGTTTCTCTCATAAAGAGGGAGTAGATTATAGCATGACATAGTCCATTGACCAAACACACTTCTCCAGTGAAGTAGAATTGTATGTCGAGCGAGAACCGCATGTGCACAAAAGGATTTGTACGAGCTCATAAAGCACTGATGGATAAGCACATCCATTTACATGAGGATCTTGAAGATCACGTAGATTTATGAAGATCTTAACCTTTGCTACAAGTTTGAAGATAAAAAAACCTATAGAGGACGACAAGCTCACCGATGGGTGCAAGAGGAACTTTTCAACAAAGTTCAAGATAGAGTATCTTGATATCCAATGACCTGATATGGATACATAGAAGATTAGTAGTAGAGGATACTACTTGTCACACCAGTACATAATGTTTTGATACATAGAGTACAAATGTAGAGGGAGGATGATGCTCCACTTCAGAAGATCTATGAGTTCGACATGGTATGATAGGATGGATAGCTTCTTGGTGGACCAAGGATTTACCAAGAGTAAAGTAGGTTCCATTCTTTAATTTAAGTTTGAATCCGGAAGACTGGTATATGTTGATGACCTGACAAGAAAGGACAAACTCATTGTAGATGCAAAGAGGAAGTGTTGAACACATAAAGAGAAATTCAAGATTTTGTTTCAGTTGGGGATCGCTTATGATCTCATGGCTTAGTAGAAAGAAAACTAGTGTTGTACTCAGTACAGAAGAGGTTGGATACATTGCATCATGTTCAGCCTATAGTGAAGCAATATGGATTCACATATTATTGACATGATTGTTTTATACTGATATTTATTGTGACAATCATATTTCCATCAAGCTAACAGATAACCTAGTATTTCATGATAAGTCAAAGAACATATAGATAAAGTATCATTACATATGGGATATGGTGCAAAGAAGAGCCATAAAGCTCAAGTATGTTCCTACAGAGGAACAAGTTGCAGATGTGCTAACTAAGCCTCTGTCTCATGTGAAGTTTGAATATTTTAGAGACAAACTTGGTGTAGCTCGAAAGGACCTCACTGGAAAGAAGGAGTGATGATAAGATTGTTATTGATGATGAGATGGTAGCCCAGTATATATGTGATGGCACTATAGAATCAAGTGCCTATAGATAACATTGTGGTATGACATTCATTTGCAAACGTTGTGGTCTTGCATTCATTAGCAGACATTATGGTATGGAATTCATTTGTAGACGTTGTGGTACTGCATTCATTTGTGGATGTTGTGGTCCTGCATTCATTTGTAGATGTTGTGGTTCTCCATTCATTTTTGTACATTGTGGTATGGCATTCATTTGTAGATGTTATGGTCCTACATTCTTTTGTGGATGTTGTGGTCCTGCATTCATTTGCAGATTTTTGTGGTCCTGCATTCATTTGCAGACATTGTAGTCCTGTATTCATTTGTGAATGATGAGATTATAGAATTTTTTATGTTGTGGGTGATTCCTCATTAATTTGTGATGTTGTGTTGTGTTTGTGTAACATTGTAGGTGATGCTCAGGATGAGGATACCTGAGATTATGTGACAAGAGGTGGTTCTCATGATGTTGTGATGAGATGTGATACTCGTAATGATGTGATGAGATGTGATGCTCATGATGATGCAATGAGATGTGATGCTCTATGATGGTGATATTCCACAGATGATGATAATGTTGATTTAGTTGTCAAAACTTCGTATGAAGTATAGACTTACCAGTAAGTTGTACATATGTATTGTTGTGTTATAGAATACATTCCTTGTTAAGAAGGAGTGTTAAAGAAATGTAACTACAGAAGATATTCTATTTTGTATAATTATTGTTATTAACCCTTCTAGAGATGTTGTGTCAAAACCCCATAATTTTTGAAAAATTTAAAATTTTGAAAATACAAATGACTTTCATTAATGCAGTCAACTAATTGTTTTAATTAGTTATATGTTAATGATTTTGTAAATTGAATTATTTACTTGATTATGTTTATCTTATAGCATAATTTTTTTTTAGTTTAATAACTTGTTCTTCTTTGCGACTACAAGGTGGAACTGTCTTGGTGATCTGGGGCTTACTTAGCTTTGAGCTAACGCAAAAATTTTACCTGTTCTCTACAGACTTACAGGTAAGAAGATCTGGTGCTGCTTGTCAAAAAATCCTAAAGCATTCAGATATTTGTACGTCGCAAAAATAATAGCTCAGTAAAAGAATATAAATGCTTTTCAATTTCAACTACTTTTATGAGGTAAAACCTTTAAATCGTTATTCTCTTTAAAGACGTCATGGAATATGAGATTCAATCCTATCCATGTTAGTGACAATTGCTCTCTCTCTCTAGTAGTCATAATTTATAGTTCCTATTGTGTACTAAACTCTCTGATGTTTATCATAGTCGTCATGTAATGTAAATAAGTTTCTATACTTATTATTCCATCTTCCGAGCTTGAAGTTCTAAGGAAATTATATCCTTAAAAACCACTGTCAAATGGCTATACTAGTGATGATGGATTAAGTTCTTCTACCCAAAATTTACTTGGAATATATTATCCAGTTAAGGTTATTAATTTTAAAAAATTTCCAATGTCAAGTTCCTTAAGCCATTAAGACTTAACATGCTTAATAGCAAACCTTACTAGTTTACTAATTAAATATTTAAAGGTAAAATACTAACAATAGCGTGTAGGGTATATACCATAAATCGACTTTAAGAAATTCTTTTATAAACATTAACTATCATAACTTTAGATAGAGTTATAGTTGGTTTAAAGACTGAATGTCATGTTTGTTATAAACAATAGGGTCATAGGTTAGACCTCACCCATGAAGTGTTTATGATTTATCTTTAAATTACAGTTCTATAATCTTGTACTAAATGCCTCCTTTACTTGCATACGAGCTAAGTTAAGTAATGTTTCTTCCCTTGCCATGTTACAATTAATTGGTTGAATGAAAAATTGTTTGAAACAATAATCTCACCAAAATAAACGTTATTAATTCCTTTTATACCATATTACAAGGCTTTACTATTACCAAGGTTATAACTATTTGAGTGAATGTATACCATATTGTATATTGATGGATTGTTATTTCTCCACGCCGTTGGTAACCTTTTTAGCAAAGTTTATATAGTAATGATTCTTTTTTTATCATGCGACGTATAATAATAGGTTGATTTCAGAGCTAAGGATTATGGTGGAACCTTCGTAACAGCAAGAATGATTGGAAAATAGGACTCTTGGGTGATTACTCGCCGGGACTATGTGATTTTACCCACTGCATGCAAATAATTTGCATGTGGACGTGGAAAAACTGTGGCCAAGTGTTGTATGATTAAAAGACCATTTGTAACCCTAGCATTGTCATTTCTTCCGCCATTCTCACCTTCAGCTGCTCTGCTACTGCATTCGACCTCCATGCCGACCTCTGCAACTAATTTGAGTGACAGTCACCAAATCTTGCTTCTGGTCTTTTGCCCTTCGTAGCCTGCTTGCTTCTGCACTTCGTGAGCATGCCCGAACGCTCAATAGAGAAGTGTAGTACTGAGTTGTTGTTGCTTGATCATAGGTTAGTGGTTCCTTCTCTAGGGTTCCACCATCGCGGCTTGCTCCCTTCAGCAATCTTTACTCTGCAAGTGTCTTTTCTCCTGTGGCTCATTAGTGAGCGTTGTGACTTCCCCTCTTGAGTTTGGTCTTAGGATTTCACCGCAGGGTGGTTTCTTTGGCTGGAAAAAGTGACGGCTCCAGCGTTTTCTTGCTTGGCTTGCTGCTTCTGTACTCAGTCGCTATTGATTATTTATTGTGTTAGTAAACTCCTTCTCCTTTGCAGCAGATGAAGGATTTAATCCTCCTCGCGTTGGTAGTCATTCTACTGCTCATGGGTGGTCATGTTTCAGTTAAAATTAAGGTAAGAAAAGTTATTAATCTTTTATTATCCTTGCAGATTTGTTTTATTTATACAGTTGTTTATTTTTTATACAAAATATTAACGTTATCGTTCTTCAGTGATCATAGGTGTCAACCTGTTCCTATGCGTGGTTGGTGCGAGGCTGTGGCAATGGCTTGCTCTCGGGTAAGCCTTGGATACCCCATGGCAGTTATTCCTTATCCGGTCCCTTATGGGATGTTTGCTGGTTGGTCACCATGGCCTGTAAAACCCTTGTGGTTTTTGGTTTACCTGGTTACTTGGTTCGCTGTTTTTAGTGGATGTTAAAACCCTTGCTTTACGCAGGGTTTTCAGCTTAGGCCGTGACTGTAAATTTTGATTTTGTTATAATTACTTGTGTATATATGTATAAATGAAAGCAGGCTGGTAAAGCCTTACTCTGTAAATTTTGTTTGAAGCCGCGAGTGCATTAAAAGGAGTTAGAATTTCTCAATTTATCATCTCTGTTGTACATTTTGATAATAGTAGGGTTTTTACCCTAACTCGGCGATATAAAAAAGTATTTATAGTTTTTATTATATTTTATTTACGTTGCACTTCTGTAATTTGCTAGGTTATTACTTATGTTGTATAATTGGTTGGTTAAGCTTGATGAATCGGGCATGTTATTACTCTGTTGGTTCATTTCCTGCGCGTTATTGCACTTAAATTTTACCCTGTAGTATTATTTAAATAATACCTGCTAGGGTATTTGTACATTGTTTTTTTTATATTAATTTACTTTATTATAATAGAATTTGTAAATATTGTTATATAATTTTTAACCTTCAGAACATAAAAATTTCATGTTTTTAGTATTGTACTTATGTAACTGACAGTTACATCCTTTTAAGTACAGAATTATATTTACCTAGTATTTTGTATAAAGGAGTAAGAATATTATTTCATTTATACCCAATGCTGTTCCTATAATTAGATGCATTAATTTTGTACTTAGTCTAACTATAGGTATATAATCAGATAGTATTGTATTGTTGTAATCTTATACTTTCTACACTAATAATTTATAAGAAGTGCCTTCTATATTCTATATTATCCTGTTTATGTTATAATATTAGTATTTATAAATAAAATACATAACAACTATCTAAGTTCTATACTTGTTAACATTTTATAAAGGATAGGTCAGTAGCTGTAGATCTTGTTTAAGCTTAGATAAAAATGAATGAAATAATTACATTACCATCCATAAATAAATTCTGAAACCAACTAGTTTATCTGTAGAGTTAAATCAAGATGTTAACTATTCTTACTCACAGTTTAGTTGCTATACATACAGTAGTTAATTATCCTAGGCTGGAAGAAATAAACTGTGAAGTTAAAAGCATTTTTATTTAATCTAACCCTACTCTATTTTAACTAATAAATCCTTTTCTTTTGGTTTCAAAATAAGTAATAAGATTACAGAAATGAATTCAGTATAGAAACTGTTTATCTACAAAAACCTACTACCAAAACATACTATTGTTAGTATAATGACATAGTTTCCTTTCCTTTTCGAATGACCTATCATTCAGTCTAAGGCTAACACCATTCTATGGACAGGATAGTAATTTTCTGATAACAAATGAAAGAAAACATTTATTATTCAAGCTAACATCTTATTCTATATCTACATCATATTTTCTTCATTTAAATACACCACATGTGCTAGAGTGCGATCTGGATTACTCTAGATGGGGAAAAACACAGGTAGGATTTGTTTTTCATCAAGAATAATTTCATTACTAAACTAACTAAGATATTTTATCCTCTAGGTTTCACATAAACTGCAACTGCATCATTCAATCACACACAAATAATAACACAGAAATTTAATAAATAGCAGAACCTGTTCTTAAAGCTTGGTCGACAACTGCAATGGGAGGTCGTTCCTCCCTACCAACTCCTGGAGAGAACTCAAACAGTGACTCCTCAGGACCCCCAAGCTTGCTCTGGTCTCCCTAGATGGAAATAGGTGCAGCAAATAATCAAGTACTAGTCCTGAGACTCAATACCAGTCCTGAACTTATCAGTCAATTCTCTCAACTAGCAAGTTGTATCAGACCAAGTTACTGCAGTTTATCTCTCAAAAACACCTTCCTTACAGTTTTCCCTTTTCCCCAATGAATTCCTTGAAGTGCATTCCTCCTGAATGATTCTTCTCCTAGAAAATATCTGAGCATCCTTAGCTCTCAACATTGGGTACTTTTAAAAGATTGCCTAGGTCTTTTTGGGTTAGTTGTCATTAATTGAGCCACCTGCTCTGATCCCACTTTCTTGGGGCATCATGACCCCAAATATAGGGAAGTTGCCACCTGCAACATAGGAAGTGTTTGAGGATGCTGCCACTTGTCTTTTTCTCTCCACCTAGTTCCTTCCACCAGTTTGACCAGTAACACTCTTATTAACAGCTCTCCCAAGCTGTTGTCTCCACTTTTTATTTATTAAAAATAAAATACTCAGAATTACATTCCACTTCTTTTGACTCTGCTGAGTCATCAGTTTCCACTTAGCATTAAATTTAACATAATGTCTTAGGAAATTAAATTAAAACAAATAACATTATTTTACAAAATTGGGGTATGTGACATGTTGTTCCTCTGATTAGGGATGGCGTTGATGTAATTGGTCATGTAAAGTCTTAAGGTAAAACCTTTGTTGTAAGTCGGGTTTGTAGTACCCACAAAATTATTATTAAAATGTAATTTTGAGTATCCCAAGGTAATTCGGCCCTAATTTGGAGGATCGATCGGCCCTGTTGGTTTATTAGGCCTCTCCAATGATTAGTATAAATAGGGGAGGAGCCTCCCTCATTTCGACACACTCAAAACTCAGCAGTTGCGCTAGAGAGAGAAGGAACAGTCCATAAAGGATGAGAGAAATAAGTCCAGTATAATTCTTGGGGTATTATAAGTCTTGTTATTTGGGTCTTACATTGTGTTTAGTTGAATTCTATATCAAGGAAGTTTTGTTGAGTTTTCTCCCCCATGAGGGTTTCCCAGGATAAATATCTATGTTATTTTTTGTTGTTGTGCTTTTCTTTCTTTCAGTGATCCTTTTGTATATGGTTATGATGTTATGATGATAAATTTTCTATATATTGTATAACCATTGAAATCTTAACACTTTCGACCTCACATGCCTACTTCAAGTGTTGATTGTGACACACTAGTCCTTTCATTTGAATAATATTGTATGACTCCATTTTCCCTTAAGTTCATAGGCATTGGTCACATTATCTTGTTCCTTTATTTCCCTCTCCTTCCCTCTCCTTGCATTTCCTTATTTTCCAAAAACTTTTTCACATTCCCATTTCCATTTCCTATTCTACAATTACCATGGATTTTTGTATGGATTACTCTCCCTATATCACCTGGAGCCTCCACACCATATCCCTAGCAATATTACTTAAGTATGCCCCCCCTTGATTTTGAGGAGAGCCAACCTAAAGAGAGATGAAGGGTTCCTAAGGTGACAATGGGTAGCCTTATTGAGTTGCATAATACTAGCTCCTTAATTCTTGGGAATTTATATCATATAGGGAGTGCTACATCTTGTTGTAATAAATCCTGTTGTGCTAAATAAAATACAAATTAACATTTATTTCAATCTTATGCAGGGCTCAATTTCAATCTTACATGGAATTTGCATTTAAATTCCATGGTTTCTTTAACGTCTACATTAGAATCAATTTAATTCAATATGTTTACATAAAAATAATCAAATCCTCCTTCCATATTAGAAAGTTAAACTAGAAAATTTTGAAAAAAGATCGGAAATATTATTTCCCCTTGACTATAAGGTGGGGATCAAAGAATCTAATAGGAACACAAAAGGTTCAACACATAAGGCATCATCAATGTATTAAAAATGTTAATCTTATATCCTTATGTAGAACAAATGGAGAGGGAAAAATAAATCCCTATTTTTTTCTTGGTGTAATCTTGCACAATTGTCCTACATCCAAGCCGCCTTCCGCTTGTGATGGCCTACTTTTAATTATTCATCTCTCTCGGTCGATATTCTGTAATAAAGATTATTTTAATCTACCTCATTTGTGTTTAATGAAGTGGACAAAGGGAACTCAAAAATGTATTAAATGTAAAAAACAATGATATAAGAGATAGACGTGTTATTTATAAATTTGAATTGTATAATAATAATAATAATCTACTTTTTAAGGTCACACTCAAGACAAACACCACTTTGGTGTATGAGACTATAATATCCACGATCCAAAATCAGAGATTTAAGCAAAAATTTTCCATGGAGGGTCTAATGGTTTCCAACTTCCTTCAAATAGTGATATCCATCCCAACCATTACCTTCATTTGATACTCATGAGATAGAGATCATATACAAAAAAAATTGGGACGGATTCAAAAGTTAGATTAGTTCACTTCAACAACAACAGAATTAATAAATGTTCCTCTAGTCATGAATAATATTTTCAACCCAAAACCTATGTTTAGAGTCCATTGTATTATTCCAAATCATATCTGATATAAAGTATGGAGGCTGGTCATTAAGTCTAGTTTAGGATTTTTTACAAACAGTTTGTATGCAACCCCATAAGTAGTACTTTTGAAGCATTGGAAATAATGACCAATTCACCAATTCACATAAATGGATATTGAATTAGTATAGAATGGATGGAATGTATTTGAATCATATTAACTCAATGTAATAGTAGGGATGACATTTTTTTTCGGATTTAAACTCTCATGGACATAACTTAAAACACAAGCTCGAAACATGGAAGACTAGTTCATATTTAACTAGAGAAAACTGTTGATTTCCAACTCATTCCAAAGAGCCTCAAGGACTCTAAAATTTATCCTTGGATACTCAAATGGTCACAAACACATTCTATTAAAGCTTTAAAAAAGCACCAACAAAATTCTAAAACCCTTTATGAATGATTTGTAGAGGCATTTTAGTAACTAGACACCCATAGGGTACATATTAATACATTGTTAACCAATAACTAGCACAAATGAACATAATATGCAGAAAGGTATTTCAAATAATTATTTTTACTGTGTGGGGAAATTAATAACAATAATTACATAAATAAATGGCTCTCATGGAGCTTGAAACTCGGCAATATTTACACATAGAAATGCACGGGTGTGCCCTTTACAGCTAAAACCCCTGGATATAGTAAAATGGCCATAACTTACTCATTCAAACACCTTTTTTTATGAAAAAAAATGTTTACAACTTGAAACAATGTTACATATGCAATGGAATATGTCTCAGAGTCCAAAAATGCTCACAAGTGTGAAACTGGAACCTCCAATTCATCCCTCCAACACTAGTTCCACCGATTGAGTTGATGCAACCACACGATTAAAGCACCAACACACCAAATCTAACATATAATTTTTCATCTCCAAAATGTATCCTCTCTTCCACAAATTCACCACCAACACTAAATATTATGGCAAACCAATCACTGTATGAGAGAAAGTGCGCCATCCACACTAAGAACACTAGAAAATCAGCACAATAGTACATTCAAACAATAATAAATCCTCAGATATGCAATAAAGATCAAAACATACTATAATTAATGAAGATCCAAGGATAAATTTGTGTGATCTCTCTCAGTAACAACCAATGAAGAACAAATAAATATATTTGGATGATCTCCTCATCTCTACTAGCTAGGGTGGAATCTTTCACTGTTGAAACTAGTTCAAAAAAGCAAGGGCCGCATATCCCAAGATAGCAAGTAGCTCATCTCCCAAGTTATGTAATACACAATATCTCTCAAATTTAGAAGTAAATTTTGCCAAAATATCCCCAATGGTTTCCCTCACCCTTATTTTATAATTCATCATTCTCCTTTTCCCTTCTTCTAGAATTTTCTCCTGCATAATATGATCTGTCGGACCTCAACTTGAGTGCATTAAAATTTTATGTAAAGAATGCATTTTCCAGTTTGCTTAATTCATGAACCAACATTAACAGAAATTAAATGCTTAGAACAAAAATGAAAAGCAAAACTAATAAACAGATGTGGGAAAAACAAACATAGAATCAGAGAGCCACAAACCAGAAGTTGATAACAGAGTTCACCCCCTCCACTGGGCTACGTCTTCGAATCCCTCTCCAATGGGTACCGATCCAATTAATCTCTTTAAGATGGTACAAAAATGGTTATGGAATCAACTTCAGCAACTGTAAACAGAATGTTGTACAAAGTCTTTAAGACCTCTCTTCTGGAAATTACAATTAGCCTTCGAAAGGCAAAGAAAGCTAAAATATAATAGAGAATGTTGAATTCAAAAGAAATAGCATCTGCGCACTTCACAGCAACTCCCCAAGTTTCTCATAATAGAAAAACGAAGCTCTGTGCTCTAACGCCATCTGAATCTCCTCTCTTTCATCCCCTGATGTGGCCAGAAGTCCTCTATTTAAGCGTTCAGTCGGAGGACAAGTAACGGGTTCCTTTCCTCCGCTACAACTAATATCTTCTTTATTGTCGTTACAACCACATGCTAACTGAACCATGCAATCCCGCCAAATCGCTGCCCAAGCATTATGTTACCACGACGTTCCATATCCCCAAAACGTTGCAACTAACTCCACGCACATGTGTTGACTCACAACACATTGCAATAACCTGCAACCAGGTTATTCCACATGTAACGTAACCGTTTGATGTCACCACCACTTCACAAATGTCGCAGCATCGCAACATCCAAAATGTCACAGCATCGCAGCATCCAAAATGTAGCAGCATCGCAGCATCCATAAATGTCGCAGCAAACGTGACCGCGTGGCTCTTCACGAACCAGGAAATGTTCCTCTTGACGGTGCAGAAACTACGCAGCCCATACTACGCAAGATGCGCGACCCCTACAAGTTGTGCAAGTTGCACAGCCCATGTAAGCTGCGCAAGCTGCACGGCCCATGCTATAACTATGTGGCTCATGCACAACTGCGCGGCTCATGCACAACTGTGTGGCTCTAACTGCGTGGGCTATAACTGCGTGGTGCTTAGCATATGAGTTAAAAACATAGATTAATAACCATTGTACCATATTGGATCAGTGTAATTTTTGAATATGAATAATCCACCGGATCATTCCTCCCTATTGGAGAGCTTTTGGACCACCAAAATCCTGATTCACTCTGCAGGTAAGTGAGGGTACAGCTCCCTCACTTTTCCAATCTCCATCCATCTTTCCTTGCTAGGATGAATGCCTTTAAGCCCCATGCGAAGGTACTCAACATTCCCCCTTCACAAATTCCTTATATTTCTGTCAAGAATAACATCATCCTGCAACTCTTTCATGTATTCAGGTGCCATATCATCAACTGAAGGAATCTGTATGTTAGTTTCCTCATCCATGATCATAGGAGGCTCATACAATTTAAGATTCTCAACATTGACAACTGAATAAATTTGCATGTATGGAGGTAACTTCAAGAGAAAAGCATTAGTACCGATATTTTCCAAGATCTCAAAAGGATCATACCTGATAGGCTTAAGCTTTTTACCTTCACCTTTCATTATTTCTTTGGTGATATGTAACCAAACTCTGTCACCAACCTGGAATTGATGATCAACCCGATGCTTGTCATGCCTGGCTTTGTACTTTGCCTGACTCTTCTCCAACTGTTCTTGAACTTCCTGCTGCACCACTTGGATTCTCTGAATGAATCTTAGAGCTTTATCTACATCATGATGTCCATCCACTGCATCCTTGCCAAAACAGAAGTCCATCGGTGTTTTTGGCAGATAACCAAAACAAGTTTCAAAAGGATATTTTTTCGTGGAAGAATGAACTACATGATTGTAAGCATGTTGTATATACTGCAACTACTCATCCCAAAGTTTAGGATGTTTACTACAATATCCTATGAGCAACTGAACCACGGTTCTGTTTACTACCTCTGTTTGCCCATCGGTCTATGGATGAAAAGCTGTACTTTTCTTAAGTTTGGTATCCATAAGCTCCCATAAATTTGACTAGAATTCTCCCAAGAACCGGGAATCCCGATCAGATACAATAGACATGGGTATCCCAAAATGTACCCAAACATTCTGAAAGAATAGATGAGTTGTTTGTTCAGCAGTGATCTGTTTGTTACATGGAATTAAGATACACATTTTGCTGAATCTGTCCACAACAACATATAGGTAATCATGCCCTTTTCTAGACATAGGTAGTCCTCCTACAAAGTCCATAGAAATACTTTCCCAAGGACGAGAAGAAACTGGAAGAGGTGTGTACAAACCCAATTTCCTATTGCTAGGCTTACTTGTTGCACACATAACACATCCTCGTATATATTTAGCTACATTTTCTTGCATCTGAGGCCAATAACAGTGATTCTGCAATATAGACAATGTTTTACTTACACCAAAATGTCCTGCAATCAATGAACTATGTGCCTCTCGAATCACATGCACTCTCTCTTTCTCTGGAATACAGAGTTTACCGAGATGATACAAGAGTTGATTATGCACATAATAGTTCTCTTCCTGTTTACCATGTATTAGTGATGCATATACTTTATTAAAATATTTATCTTCTGCATACTATTCAATATAACTTCCATGTGTTAATGAACTATTTTGAAGAATGATTGAATCATTTGTAGGAGGCCTTGATAACATGTCTGCTACCTTATTATGAATTCCCTTTTTGTACTTGATTACGAGATGAAACTGTTGCAAGAATCCCATCCATCTTAAATGCCTACTTTGTTTTATTTTAGTTTGAGATTGCAGATAGTGAAGTGGCTGATGATTAGTATGTATGACTATTTCTTTTCCCATTATATAATGTTTCCACTTCTTCACACTCTGTACTAAAGCATACAATTCCTTGTCATAAGTCGGATAGTTACTTACCGTAGTAGAGAACGTTTCTAAATGGTAACAAACTAGCTTCCTCCCTTGCATCAAAACAGCTCCCATGGCAAACCCGTTGGCATCGGTCTCGATTTCAAATGGCTGCTGCAAATCTGGCAACATCAGAACTGGTGTTGTGCTAATCCTTTCCTTCATAGTGTCGAAGGTTCTCTGATGCTTTCCTCCCCACTGGAAAATCTCTTTGATGCTTGTCAATGCATGCAATGGAGTAGCAATAGAAGAAAACCCAGAAATGAATTTCCTCCAATACTGAACCACACCCAGAAAACTTCTGATTTCGGTAACGGTGTTAAGCCGTGGCCAGTTTACAATGACAGCAACCTTGGCTGGGTCCACTCACAGGTGGCCTCCACCAATAATATGGCCCAGATATACTAAAGAAGTTTTAGCAAACTCACATTTAGACATTTTTACAAAAAGCTTATCCTTCCTCAGTACATCTAAAACTTTTTTCACATGTACAATATGCTCTTCCCAGGTTTTTCTAAACACTAGGATATCATCCAGATATACAATTACAAAATCATCAATGAATGGATGAAAGACATCATTCATGACCCGCATGAAAGTAGCAGGTGCGTTATAGAGTCCGAAAGGAATCACAAGCCATTCATACAAACCCTGTTTTGTTTTAAACGATGTTTTCCAGGCATCATTTTCAGCAACCCGGATTTGATGATACCCACTACACAAATCCAATTTTGTAAAGTAAGTTGCATGTTTCAACTGATCAAGCAAATCATCAATGCAAGGAAGAGGATACCTGTTTTTAATGGTGATTTTGTTAAGGGCCCTATAGTCAATGCACATCCTCCAAGACCCATCCTTCTTCGGAACCAAGACTATAGGAGAGGCACAAGGAGAATTACTTGGCCAGATGACCCCTTTCTCAATCAGCTCCTAAACCTACTTCTTGATTTCCTCATTCTGCATTACAGACATCCGGTACATGGCTATGTTCGGGAGTGGCACATCCTGCTGCAAATGTATCTCATGTTGAATCTCTCTCTTTGGTGGTAACCCCTTCGGATATTGAAACAAATCATCATACTCAGAAATGATTTCAGTCAGTTCAGATTTATGTTTAGGATCACATCCCTTAAAATATTTACAGATCTCATCATTTTTCATCTTAACCATCATTAACACAAAATTCTTACTAGCATTTACCAGCCTCTTCATTTGTCCTGCAGAAACTATTGCTAGGTTTGTTCTTATCTTATGTGCTCGTACAATATATTCCACACCATATTTAAAAAGATGATACTTATTCTTCTCTCTATAAAAGACATCTTTCCGGTCATACAATTATGGACTCCCAAGTACTATTCCACAAATATCAAGTGGTACTACATCTAGTTCTACCTCATCCACAAACTTTTCAGTGATTGCAAATTTCAAAACACATTTCTTTGTAACTTGCAATTGTGTATCATTAGTAACCCAACCAAGAGGATAAGGTTTTTCATGAGGCATAGTAACTAAATGCAATTTCTTAACCACTTCTTCTGATATCATATTTACTTGTGAACCACTATCAAACAATGTATCAATCTTTATGTGATTTGCAATGACACGAACATGAAACAGTGCACTTCTATTTTTATCATTTTGCTTAGAAGTAGATGGCAGATTTGTACTTGCACTAGAACTTGATTTTGCATCAATGGAAAGTGAGATACTTTTATTCTTACCCTGGATTCCGACAGCTGTAACCTTTGTTTCATCACCTGAGTCGGATCCCAAGTCTTGAATAACCGCTGCAGTAGCTTTTGCTTTTCCTTTATCTTTGTTTCCTCCGTACTTCTTTGGCCTTAACTCCGGATGAAGTTTCCAAAACTTAGAGACATCATGCCCCTTCTAACAATGTGAACATGTAGGCTTTTCACCCTCTTTCTTAACAGTAGCCATCTTCTTTTTCCCCGTATCTTTACCTTTTGATTTGCTGTCAAATTTAAAGGACTTCTTCACAAAAGTATCATTGGCATGCTTACCCCTAGCTTCTAAATGTGTAGCTTGAACACATACATCATCCAAATTATTGGGGTTAAACATCAACAAAGTATGCTTCAAATAAGAATGCATGCCACCAATGTACTTAAGAAGAGTTTCATGTGTATCTAATGAAACATTCAATGCAATAGCCCTCTTCCTGAATTCATGAGTATAATCTTGAATATTTTGTCCCTTAGCTTGCCTAAACATTTTCCAACTCATGGTTAATTGTTGAATATGTCCTAAAGGATAAAATTGCTTCCTTAATACTTCAATGAATTCATTCCAAACTGAAATAATTTTACCATTATTTCGAAGATCTTGCTGAATCTTGCTCTCCCACCAAGTAAGAGCCATACCACTCATTCTCAAAGTGGCCAATTGAATCCTGGAAGGGTCATCATTAATGCCCTGCACCCTGCAATATACTTCAAGCTACTTGATCCAATTGTCTAACTTTTCAACATCTAAATCTCCATTATAAATTGGCAATTCAAATTTCACATCCAATTTGAAATAAGGCATATTAGGACTTGCATTATTTGAATGAGAGATATGAGAAGAAGGGAAAGTTTGGTTAGTTTCAGGAGGATCACCATCACCTCCTACTCCTTTACCCTTTTCTTCCTTCTTCACTTCTACATATTTAGATGAAGATCCTTCTTCTTTCTTCTTCCTTTCTGCTTGCTCATCGAGTAGAATTTCCATCATGGCTTTCATGCTCATAAAAGCCTCCAAAAACTTAGTTTCTGAAATAACAAGTTTTTCCCGTTATGTATGTCCTTCTTCTTCCCATCGTGGAGAAGACATGGTTCTTGAGAATTTTCTCCTTGAGCCAATCTCAGGATCTCCTTCGATTAATTCTCCTTCACCACGCTTTAACTTGGACCTGGTAAGCATTCACAAACTTGCACAAGCACTTAACCTGCTCTGATACCATAATATGATCTGTCGGACCTCAACTTGAGTGCATTAAAATTTTATGTAAAGAATGCGTTTTCCAGTTTTCTTAATTCATGAACTAGCATTAACAGAAATTAAATGCTTAAAATAGAAATGAAAAGCAAAACTAATAAACAGATGTGGGAAAAACAAACACAGAATCAGAGAGCCACAAAATAGAAGTTGATAATGGATTTCACCCCCTCCACTAGGCTACATCTCCAGGTCCCTCTCCAATGGGTACTGATCCAATTAATCTCTTTAAGATGGTACAAAAATGGTTCTGGAATCAACTTCAGCAACTGTAAATAGAATGTTGTACAAAGTCTTTAATACCTCTCTTTTGGAAATTACAATTAGCCTTCTAAAGGCAAAGAAAGCTAAAATATAACAGAGAATGTTGACTTCAAAAGAAACAGCATCTGCGCACTTCACAGCAACTCCCCAAGTTTATCATAACAGAAAAACGAAGCTCTGTGCTCTAACGCCATCTGAATCTCCTCTCTTTCATCCCCTGATGTGGCCAGAAGTCCTCTATTTAAGCGTTCATTCAGAGGACAAGTAACGGGTTCCTTTCCTCCGCTACCGCTGTTATCTTCTTTATTTTCGTTACAACCACATGCTAACTAAACCATGCAATCCCACCAAATCGCTGCCCATTCGTTATGTTACCATGATGTTCCATATCCCCGAAACATTGCAACTAACTCCACGCACATGTATTGACTCACAACACGTTGCAATAACCTGCAACCGGGTTATGCCACATGTAATGTACCCATTTGATGTCACCACCACTTCACAAATGTCACAACATCCACAACGTCATAGCATCGCAGCATCCAAAACGTCGCAGCATCACAGCATCCATAAATGTCACAGCAAACGTGACCGCGTGGCTCTTCACGAACCAGGTGATGTTCCTCTTGACAGTGTAAAAACTGCGTGGTCCATACTGCGCAAGCTGCGCAGCCCCTACAAGCTGCGCGGCCCATGCTATAACTGCACGGCTCATGCACAACTACGCGGCTCATGCACAACTGCACAGCTCTAACTGTGCGGTGCTTAGCATATGAGTTAAAAACATAGATTAATAACCATTGTACCATATTGGATCAGTGTAATTTTTGAAGATGAATAATCCACCGGATCAAATTATTAATAAAATATTTAATAAATGATATTTTCATGAGAGAATGATTCTTTGGGACCTTGACTCACTCTCTAATGTTATTTTATCAAAATAATACTTTGCCTTCCTTGGAAATTCAAATTAGATAGTTTTTTATTCATTTGAGGGAGTTACACCTCATGTCGACCCACCTACGTCATCATGCGACCTCCTTGGGGAGTTACACTTCTCTATGTGCATTCATTAGCTATTTTTAGGACCTTATACGCATCATAAGTTTTCATATATACCCTTTTCCTTGATTCTAAGAGATTCTCCCTCGTTACACTTCAATTGACTTCTTCCACCACTAATGGACCCCTCTAGGCTATATTTATCCTGCTTCCTCATTCAAGAGATTCCTTTGGGATTTACTACTCCACTAGTGCACCCTTCTTGTCCACATTGATATAATTGTACCTTATTTTCAAATTCAGACAACATTCTTCAAAAATTATGGCCCATATCACCCCCTTTAATAATTTTTCATGAACCTTACAAGGTAACTTATCCATTTCCTTTCCTAGTCTAATGGATTAATCCATATCAAAATATTTTGGGACATTATAGTCCTCCCTACCCAATATTTCTTGTCCTTTGGCAATTTAAATTTGGGTGTGCCACCTGTTCTCCTTCCCCAAGCTTTTATGCACAATTAATTTACATGCCCCCTTCCTTAGTGATGATTGCATTATAATGTTCTAATTGTAAATGGATCAATTCATTAACTTTATACTCCACCATCTAAACTATACTAAGGTTGAAAATGATGTTGTCGTTCCAACCCAACCAAAAGGAAGTGAAGTATCCTATGCTCAATGCATATTCCTGCAAGGTACTGACATAGGAATAAATATGACCACTACCAATAAGAAGAGTGACTCTACACTGCAACCACATAATCAAATACCCAATAAAATGAACTACTAATAATCTCATTTTGTGAAATCCAAAACTAACTATCATGTAGGCACTTGCAACTGAACGACCTCACATTGGAAATCCAAGATCCCAATATTAACTTAGAAAGGGACCACTCTGATCATAACTAATCCACTATCATACTCTGTCTGCATCCTCCTTTCTTGGATCTCTAGGATGAAATATATGTCAAATCTGAACCTACCACCATGGATAAGGACCTACATAGGAATCCAAGTGAGGTATACAATCTTGCTTCCATACTTGATTCTAAATACTGGGAAAGGAAATGTGTCCTGACTATTGGTCTTGGTTTCTAGTTACTCATGAGCTCTAATAATCCCCTCAAGAGACAACTCCATCACCCTAATATTCTAATGTCAACCCAGCTGAAACAACTAATTCCAAAAGTGATCCTAGGATCCCAAATAAGCCTGAGAACTTAGGGAGCCTCTTTCATCCCCCCTCTATACTGCATAGTATCAACATAAGGATCCTCCTGAAGTATCTGTTACAGCTGATTTTACTACACATGGTATATCACACATTTATGGCCTTCCCTGTCCCTCTGCAGACTCTTTGGACCCCATGGACCATTTTTGTACCTTTGATGTTTCCAAGATCATCCCTAAAAACATGCATTATTTTCCATATGCGACTTTTAAACCCATTCTCGCGTATATACACGGATATGACCCTTAAACCCACGTACATCAGGATGTGTGCAAAAGGCCAAATATTTTTAGATTTTTCCTTGATGTGGATCCGAGTCACTTGTCTCTTGGCCTTCCATATGCCTTGAGATCACTCGAATTTGACCTTCCATTACCCCATCGAAGCATTATATAAGGAACCCTTTGGATACATTGAAGGAGAGGAATTGAAGAGCAAGAAAACTATGGTCCATTGTTGCCGAAGATTATACTTGAGTCTGCATCCCTTTGTCCCTTGGATCACTTTGTGTTCTTCCCAAGCTTGCCTTTACTTGTGAGCTTACTATCGAGAGATGGAGGATTGAAGTAGTGGAGGCCCAGGTAGAGGACTCTGTTTCTCCGGTTCGTAGACGTGCCGACAGAGGTTGTCATTCTTGTAATCTCTAATTTATATTAATAGAAATATATTTTCCTGTCCAATAATGTGTATTTAAATGAATATTGAATCCATGGATGCTTTTAAATGCTTATATGTTATTGATTATATATTCTAGAGTAGTTCTAACACCATTATATAACATGCTTGTCTTGTTTGTTGATTGTTGAGAGAGCAAATTGCTAACACAAGTGAGATTGGAAAAGCTCAACGGGGATCTACATCAACCATCCGGAATAAGGTATGTTTCAAGATCCTTTAGTGTTAGATGTTTATTTCTCTTGCATATTGGGAAGGGATTGATTTCTGTAGTTACTCTGTCTATTGTGGTACCCCAAACCATAGGAAGTTTTCTCCGTAACAGAATTGGCAACCATACTGGGGATATTCCTTGTTTTTCTTTGGGGTTTGGGGGCACAATGTGCTTGATATTCTTGACTTGTTCTTTGTTTCTCCTTGTTTCTGTGTTGCATTTTATATTATGTTCATCCATTGAAACTCCCCTTTATTGGTTTGACCCTTGGCCTACTTTTTACCACTGTCTTCTCTGTATATGCAAGTTTGAGGCCAAAAGTCACGTACTACACGGATTTTTTGCCAAAATTCGTTTATACATGCAGGTTTTTGGCCAAAATCTGCGTATACATGTAGCTTTTTGGCCAAAAGTTGTGTATATATGCAGATGTTCTTTAAATAGTCGGATAAATCCTCCCTTTTGGTGAGTTTGATGTTGTGGGAAGTTGTTGGGTGGGTTGTGAATGTGGTTGGATCTTCCTTGGTTCTGATGTTGTCTGTTGGATGCTTCTTTTGTGACTAGAGACCGTCTTTTCATTTATTTTTCTTTGAAAGTAGTTTTAGTCATTTATCCTTTTTGTTTTTACATTCGCGCATTACTATTTCTTGTCTTGATGTCTTGCTGGGCTTGTCTTTTATACTTGCTGTAGAGACTGAGAGTTTTAGATGACTTTTATTGCATTTTTCATGCTTTTATATTGAAAAATACAAAGTAGTTGCACTCTTAGTTGCATCTTAGATATGGATTTGAGAAGGTACTTGCATTGGATTGCTTGGATGAGATTTGTGTTTAGGCTTTCATATAGGAAGGATTGCATTGGCATTTGGAAAGGAATATATATTTATTCATCCCATGTAGTGGCATACCCTGTTTTTCATTCTACAAGATTGCACTTGGCATTGCTTGTTAGGTGTGCACTTTTATTTCACTATTGAGTCTTCATATCATTAGTTGCATGGCCATTTTCCTATGAGTAATTACAACCATTAAAATCAACGCATTATTTAAAATGAACTACACATTTTTCTTTTATAGGGTTCACCAACAAGAATAGGTTTTAGGGTCTTGGAATAGTTCATTGTGAGTTAGTTCTCCAAGACCACTAAACAAGACAATTAGGTGTTTGTCTAGGTGAGATAGTGAAATCCTTGGTATAATTAGTGTTTCTCAAGATGCTCCTCTTACACAGGAGTTTAGCATGAGGCAGTTCCTGCGATTGTGATTGGGATGACCCGTGGCCACTTTCTGTGAGCACCGGAGATATTTCCAGGATTGTATTTGTATCGGGGGGCTCTTTTGAGAGTTTTAGGCTTTGTGACCCTGCCCATATGGTCAATCCCTCCTGTAACTGTCTGCCTAAGCATTGATTATATTGAGGTGACCTTAGTTTCCTTACCTAGGTATCATAGGGGGTACTTGCAGAGGTTATTTTGTAGGTGTCCTGGCCAGGTGGGGGTCGGACAGCACAGTCACTTGATGCATTAAATATGAGGGCCACTATAATTGGTTATGTACCTCCGCTTGTAGTGTATGGGAGTTTCGAGCCTCTACTAGGCGAGACATACCTATTGCATTTGGGAGTTGGAGGATATCCTCCCCTTGGTTTGCTTGTATTTGGCTCTTTGTGCTCTTTGTGTGCTAGTGTGCTCTTTGTGTGCTATTTGGCCTTTGGGATCGTGGTTACTTGAGTATATTTATGCTCTCTTGAGTTCGGGTCCTTTTATTTTTGGCATGCCTGGTATCCTATCACATGTCCTTGGTCCTAGTACAAACCCTGGTGTCACACTTGGGGGCACCACAGCCCCTTACCCTACTCATAGATTTGGGAGTGGTCACATTCCTCCCTCTACTCCATTTGTGGAGGATGTTGACTCCCTTCTCTTATTCTTTACACCGATGGTCACCCTCACAGAGGTGGTAGTGGATGCGTGAACATTGGGTCTACACCATACTTTCCTTTTTTATATCCCATCATTCACCGCATTGTTTCCTTTGGGTGTAGTTGTCATGATCATTCCTCCCTATATCCTATAGTTTGGATTTTTATTGACTATTTTCGGTTGTTTTGGACTAATATGGTTGTCATATAGGGTCCAGTTTTTGTACACTCTCTCCAAGGTTTTGACCTGTTCATGCCTATCATAGGTATTATGTCTAAAATAGTATATAGGTTAGGATATCACATAATGCATTTCCTTATGACTGTTCCATTTTAACCATAGGTACGAACCCATTCCATGGTGTCACAGAACCTTCATGTAGCTTTTAGAAGTGACACTATGCGAATGGTAGAGCTTTCCTATACATGGGTTCCCTAGTTAGATCCTTGTTGCATTTGGTGCCCATGTTGCGTTGCCTCCTTTAGGTTGTGGGAGTCCTTTGTATAGTATCATCATGACTTTGAACAAGAGCTTCATACTCCTCTTGACCTTTATGCTGGCCTTTTTCCCTGAGACTCCCTTGTATATGTCAAGTTGTAATTGCATTATCATGAGTTTTTCTTGCCTTATTGAGCCTTATGTCGGCTTACCTGACTTTTATTATCAGCCATATAGCCCGATCTTGTCTCATATCCAGCCAAGTAGAGCCATTTTATATATCTTTTGCAGCTTGATTCCCCAATTTTTACCAAGAGGGGACTTTCCCCCAAGTGTCGTTATCCTACACATGTTTCCTTGCATTGAGCATAGGTATGTTCCGCTGCTTGGAACTAGTTTGTTTTCCCCTTGACACTCGTCCCCTCCTAGATTTGTAACTATAAAGCACTTTTATTCTTTTTCAAGATTTTCAAAATATTTGAAAAAGTCCAAAAAAAAATCAAAAAACCAAAAAGCCGGACAGGAAAAGATGTTATCTTTGGCAGCAGTCGAGTTGTGTCGCCTTCGAATAGAGCACTGTATATCACATCCATTGGTTGGGTTAATAGTTTGACTTTAAGACCTGTACTCATTTCTCTAAGTTTATCTCCACCAACTGGTTAAGCTTCCACTCCCTATGGAGCCTCTGTCGATGCCTCCTGTTTCGTAGAGATGTCCCAGTTTTTGTATATTGAGTCTATTCTTCCTACATTCAGTCACCATTTGCCTTTATTCTCTTGTTCGAAGGAAGTTGAATCCTGAGTCGGCCATTCCTCAATTTTCTTGACTTTGCATGTGTCCATTCTCGGTACTGGTACTGGTTCGAGCACATTATGATTGAGTCCTTCCACATTATATAGCTTTGCTGGGTACCTCATGTTGGATGATGGGGGATGCCTTAATGCCCTCCTTCTAGTAGATTTCATCCCATCGACTTCAGATCATTTATTCTGGGATATGAGTCTAGAGTCATTTGAGTGCCTTGAGACTTACAGTCATCAGTGGTAGGTTCTCTCGCCATCGACAGTTTTGGGAATACATCAATGTCCCCTTATCAATGGATTATTTCAAGTGTTCAACCTCAACACATTTATTCACACTTTTTAGATTGCACTCTAGTACCTTGATTCCCATTTTCATTATCATTGGGTGATCTCACATCTGTTAATGGTATACATCAATGACCGATAATCAGATGATGGACTACTATGTTCAACCTCGACACCTCTATTCACATAGTAGGACATGTGCTTGTAGCGGATTGTGTAGAAGACTTTCCATATTGGTGGAATTTCTGATATGCTACCTCCTTGATCGTGCCATTGTTCATGAGATTTCAGCTCTCGTGACTTGATTCCAGTGTATGTCAGATATCTTTAGCCATTATGGAGATCTTGATCCATTGTATATTTTCAAATTTCATGGAGATCATGATCCTTTGTATATCTTCATCATGGAGATTTTGATATATTTATATTGTACGTGGAAATGACCACACATGTCATATTTTGTATCATGCCTATTCATGGCCATTGTACTCTTATGTATCCAGGACTGTTGTATGTACTTGCAGTCATATGAAAAGATATTTGTACTATATTGTTGGATGGTTGGTTCTTCCACCTGGTTCTTCATCACTCCATTTCTGGGTGGACTTATAATGTATTTCGGTCATCGTATCACCCCTCTGACCTCACACATTAGGGGGCATCTGTTACAACTGATTTTACCACACATGGTAGATCACACATTTATGGCCTTCCCTGTCCCTCTGCAGACTCTTTGGACCCCATGGACCATTTTTGTACCTTTTATGTTTCCAAGATCATCCCTAAAAACATGCATTATTTTCCGTACGCGACTTTTAAACCCATTCTCGCGTATATACGTGGATATGACCCTTAAACCCGCTTACATCAGGATGTGTGCAAAAGGCCAAATAGTTTTGGAGTTTTCCTTGATGTGAATCTGAGTCACTTGTCTCTCGGCCTTCCATATGCCTTGAGATCACTCGGATTTGACCTTCCATTACCCCATTGAAGCACTATATAAGGAACCTTTTGGATACATTGAAGGAGAGGAATTGAAGAGCAAGAAAACTATATTCCATTGTTGTCGAAGCTTATACTTGAGTCTACATCCCTTTATCCCTTGGAGCACTTTGTGTTCTTCCCAATATTTTTTTTGATTGTGAGCTTGCTATTGAGAGATGGAGGATTGAAGTGGTGGAGGCCCAGGTGGAGGACTCAGTTTCTCCAGTTCACAGACGTGCCGACAGAGGTTGTCATTCTTGCAATCTCTGTTTTATATTAATAGAAATATATTTTCCTGTCCAATAATGTGTATTTAAATGAATATTGAATCCATGGATGCTTTTAAATGCTTATATGTTATTGATTATATATGCTAGAGTAGGTATAACACCATTATATAGCATGCTTGTCTTGTTTGCTGATTGTTGAGAGAGAAAATTGCTAACACAAGCGAGATTGGAAAAGCTCAATGGGGATCTACATCAACCAGCTAGAATAAGTTATGTTTCAAGATCCTTTAATGTTAGATGTTTATTTCTCTTGCATATTGGGAAGGGATTGATTTTGTAGTTACTATGTCTGTTGTGGTACCCCAAGCCATAGGATTTTTTCTCCGTAATAGTATCCCAAACCACCAAGTAGGAAGATAGTGTATTCATCCCCCATAAATTCTCCCACTAAGGTAACTAATCCACTGTTCCACTAGGATAGGATCTTGAAAGTGATGGTTATCTCTCTCTCCTTTGCTAGCTATTGAACCAATCCCAAGAAATTCCTAGAACCCATTGTCAATGTCAGACCCCTACAATCATCATTGTCATATGAAACAATCTATCACTTGAGGAATGTTAGGATCCCACCACCCAATTGGAATCCCATCACTCCCATTGCTCATAGGAACATGTATGAACTTCTCCAATAGAATATGAATCTTCTCTTATGTAACCTACACACTAGTCCCATGGTAGACATCCCTATCAACAATCCCATCCAATTGAACTCGGTGGAACTCTCATTTCTTGCTATGTATAATGAAGGCATCAAATAACAACAATATATTCCTCTTCTACTAATCATGAGACTAAACACTTACTCGTGTGTTGGTCAACCTCGATAGTGTGATTAGAGGATCACACTAGAATCTAGAAGCATATTTGTGAGTATATTTATATTTTCCCTCCTCTATTTATTTTTAGAGTAATAGTCCATCCTAGTACCATAGTATTAGACCTTTTACTCATTCATGTGCTTCTATGCAGTGTTTTCTATGGTTTAGACTTAGGAAAATTGGCATTTATGGTAGTTGAGGTGCTCCTTGTTGATCATTATGCATAGTTGAGGCACTCCAGGTTGATAATTTTGAAAACCCTGGCACCCACATTGATGACAATCAACCACGTTGTGCTCTCCTTCCCTAATTTCATGGATTTGGTCCAACTTGAGGCACTAGAGCTTGGTTTAGGTGGTTTTTGGACTCTCTTGGGCATTTATTGCTCTCCTAGAGTCACTCCCACTCACCCATGTGCTCACCCACACCTATCATACCTTCATTTATGTTCCATCATTCCTTTTCCATGTTCACAAAAGGATTAGTGACCGTTTGGGATGATTAGGAGGCTCATTGGTCCACCTAGGGGGGTTTGAGGGTCAAATATTAGGCTAGCACTTGTGTGCATTCACATGGCATCCAAGGCCTCACAATATTTCCCTATTGTACTATATATAAGTTCTAGACATAGTTACATTATGTATAGTCATATTAATATATGTTATTGACTTCATGTGTGTATGCAATTTTCAGTCTTTCAACTATTTTGTGCATGTTTTGTAAACTATAGCGAATTGTGAGAGTCTCTTTGGCTCCTAGATCCAGCTTTGATTCAATTCTCACATGTTATTGTATCTCTTTATAGTTTCAAATCCATTCAATATTGTTTGAATTGTTGTTAGAGGGATTCTCCAGATAGAATCGAGAGTTTTCATTGCAGGTACATTCAGCAATATGTCACCAAGAGCGCAAGAATAAATGGATCAGACCCATGTATTTTTAACACCATTCAACTATTTAGGGTTCAAGGTGGAAATTGTGATTCAACTGAGGTCGAAAGTCCTGTACAGGGTCACCATGGGGACAGAAGTCGAGCCAAACTCTGCAGTTGAGAAATCGAAGTTCTTCAACAAACTTGATGAAGTGTTTGGAATGCTTTGTCTTAGCATTTTAAGAGACTTACTCTTCCATGTTGACAGTCTAGCTACCCAAAATAAATTATGGTTGAAGCTTGAAGCTTTATTCATGAACACTGATGAGATGATAGGTCACCAACTCAAAAATGAGCTCATCTCCTTGAGTCCTGCTCATTTTGAGACAATACAATATTTCTTCACCAAATTCAAGTCAATGGTGCTTCAGATCAAGCAATGTGCCATAGAGAATAAGTAATAGCATCTCATATTGTCCATACTTTTGAATCTAGGGCCAGATTACTCTATGTTTGTAAGCACATTTCACACTAGAAAGCTCACAGCTTGAAATTGGTGAATGTATGCATTGGTTGAGTTCATGGAGTCTTTGACCCAAGAGAAAGATAATCTAGTGTAGATGGGTACCATCAAATCTAGTAAATACTAATATATTGTTGCAAAGGTTATGAATCCATCCAAAGGCAAGAAGAAAGTTAAGGATTTGAAGCAGCAAGACAAACCCAAATTTCTAGATGAGGGTTTGAATCCTTGCAAGGAAAAGGAAAATAAGAACAAGGAGAAGACCAAATGCACCTACTATCACAAAGGGTGGAATCTAGAGAGTGCATGCATGAAGAAAACCATAGACATGATGGTGCAGCTGTTGGAGAAGAACGATATCCTAGTCCTAGAGGGTGCAAGTAAGAAGGGTGGAGGTTCAGACTCAGACAACACAGAGAGGTTCCATGCATTGGTTGTTGATTCTTTAGATTATTCATCCTTCATCATTGATTTGGGAGAATCAAGGCACATGACCTCTATCACATATGTATTCACATCCATGTATTCATACAGTGGCCCAACTATTCAAATGGGTAATGATTCAGAGATCCAATCCAAGGGGATTAGCAGGATCGATCTAGAAGATGGGTATTTCAATAATGTATTGTTTGTACCAGAATTAGCAGTGAACCTGTTATTAGTGTACCAAATGACACACACTGGTGAATCCAAGAGAGTAACATTTACTCCAGAAATAGTGGAGATAGCTGAAATCTCTACCAACAAGGTGGTGGAATTGGGGTTTGATGATCATAAATCTATGATGTACAAATTCTCCCATTTCCTTCCCTACTCCAGAGGGAATGTGCTCCTAACTCATGCCAATGATTCAAGAAATATGTGGCATGATATATTTGGCCATCTAAACTATAGATACCTCCAGGAATGGTGGAAGGGCTTCCTTCTATAAATATCTCCAATGGCCCATGGATTGGTTGTGTGATTGGAAAGCATCCAGAGCGCAGCTATGAGGAAGGGAGAGTAAGGAGAGATAATCAAGTGCTTGGATTGGTGAATTCATATCTTATTGTACCTCTCCCTACACCTTCATATGTAGGATCAAGGTATGTGTTGAGCTTCATAGATTATTTATCAAGGTTTTGTTGGGTTTACTTTCTCAAACTCAAATATGAAGTCTTTGAGACACTCAAGGTTTGGAAATCCCTGGTTGAGAATTAGTGTGGGAATAAGATCAAATTCCTTAGGACTAATAATGGAAAATATTATGTGAATAAGATTTTGTAGCAACTTTGTGAGGAATTTGGAATCCAAATGTAACATACGGTCCCCTACACACCACAACAAAATGGTGTGGCAAAGCGCAAGAACAGGGCACTTGAGGAGATGGAAACCTATATGATTGAAGGCAAGGATTTGAATCCTAAGATATGGGAAGAAGCCATCAATTGTGTTGCATACATAAAAAAATTATATATTCACAAATCCTTATATGGAAAAACGCCATATGAATCTTGGTTTGGTTGTTAGAATAATCAAACCCATAGTATTACCCACTTAGACATTAATTCATTTATTTTTGTCTTATTTGCCTAGTTCATGAGTCCCACCATGTTCAAGTTGCTAATTGCTTATCCATAGAGGTCAAACTTGCCATCTTTGACTCTTGTAGCGCTTGGGAAATCCTTAGGAATCAAATCTGCTTTATTCCTGGCCTCCTAGGTGCCCTTCTACTTTTTCTGCTTTGTTGACTGCTTTTTCAATTTTTAAAGCACATAAGGAAAGCAAGATTAGGTGAGGTGAACCTGTTTTATTCCCATTTCATCCTCCACTCTTTCCTCCATGAAAAAGCATTTATGAGATGCCATTTCACCACTCATTAGCTTTCCCATGCACCCTTGCCAATTCGTGAGCCTCATGACAGATTTGGGATTAGCTTTTTACACCTATGGGGGATTTGCCTATTTTGGGTAAGCCTGCTTTATGCTAGATTTGGATGCTTCCTCATGCATTCGATTTCTTCATGTATTCTATTTATTCAGTAGCCTATGATATTACAGGTTTGGCTATTGTACACTAAGTTAATATAATTTTGTGTTACAGTTCCATTTTCAGTCTCCATTGTTGACAATTTGCATGATCAATTGTAATTTGTTGTGAGTGAAATTAATCTATTGCTGGTTAGAATTTCTACATTGGTCACAAACCAAATATTTCTCTTTTTATGATTTTTGGCTCAAGGGCTTGAGCTATCATTCCATCAAAGAAGAGAAAGGCCTTGCAGCCAGAAATCAAGGAGTGCATGATGGTTGGATATGTTGAATGTTGGGTGTTATATAGACTAGATTAATTCACCTAATATTTAATTATCAACTGGGGTTGGTAAGATTAGAGTTGATACAAAATATATGCAAAGGTAAAAAGGATCCTAGGGTGTCGTGGAGATATTTTAATAAACAAAAGATTGAAAGATCAAAAAACAAGTCAAACTCCTAAAATTATCTAAGTAATTGGACTGGACTGGAATATCAAATTCTAAACAGCTACTGAAAAGAAAGACATAAACAATAGTACTTATAACTTCAGACACTAACTCATAAATAAAGAAATTATCACAACTGAACTGACAAATAACCAACTAACTACTCCTCAAGTAGAAGGCTGGGGTAAAATACAACTTATCTTTTAAAGAATAGAAAACTAAAAAAGCAAGTAGAAAACTTAATAAAGATAATAAACTGAAGCAACTAGAAAACATAATAAAGATATTTAAATTTCTATTTTTCAATACACACATCAAAACAATAATGATTCCTATGATTACAAATAACTTAACTTCTTTTTTAAAAATAGTACATCTAACCCTAAACTCTAAATGCAAACGAAGATGACCATGACATAAAACATTAGTAAAACAAAATCAGTATTTAATATTCAAAGAAGAAAACAACTTAATTCATATGTGAAAGAAAAATGATAAAAAATTAATCAATAACTAAAAACAACCAAACTTTAATTGAAATGTTTAAATGAAGATACCAACTACAAATATAATCCAAAGATTGACAAAACAAAACTAGGAACAATCTAAAAAATGCATAAAAACAGTAAAAACAGAATCAGGAGTTAAATGACAGACTGAACAATAGGTATGTAAAGGGTGACTGAATGGCAGATTGGACAGACAGTCCAAATGGCGGTCCGTACAGTAAAAAATAGTAAAAGTTAACCTAAATGAACTAATTCTTCAGTTGAAGTTATGCATTTCTAAACCTAATGCATGGAATTAATAAACAAACCTATTTAACCAAGAAATTAACTTCAAACTAATTCTTAAACAAAAAGAAAACATTGCATTGTAAACTAATTAATAAACTAGAATTTAATTTGAACAAACTGGAAATTACTTTAAACAAATTTATGATAGAAAAATAAATAAACAAAACTGAATTTAAATGAAAGAAAACTATTCTATATAAATAAATTAATAACAGGGAATAAATAAACAAGACTACATTGAAAAGAAAACAAACTATTCTACTTAAACCAATTTATAACTAACCAAAACTAAATTCAAATGGAAATAAACTATTCTACTTGAAAACTGAAATGACTAACTAGAAACAACTAGAATGAAATGAAATGACTAACTAGAAACAACTGACTAAGAACAAAAAACTGAAAGAAAATGACTGAAAGTAAATAACTGAAAGTAAAACTATGCACGCATCTACTTATTTAATTACTGAAATAAAACTAAACTAATGCAATACAGGAAATAAAATACTTATTTAACTACTGAAAGGAAACTAAGTTAATACAATACAGAAAATAAAATAGCATCTAATGAAAACAACTAGAAATTAAACTAGATTAACTAAAAGAGAAAAGAAAGAACTGAATTAAAACTAAGCTAATGAACCTCTGGTTGATGAGGGGCCCTCCCAACAATCAGGGGTGAAGTATGCTCACTCCTATTCAAATGCAATTTTCAATAGCAATGCATACAACTCTTTATTCAGATTGAAAAACAGAATTACAGTGCTTAAAAAACTATGACTAACTCTGGCTCTAACTAACTACCTTTCTCTTCATTTAGATACTGATATATATAGTTTTACATAAGATATGAGCAATTCGACCCTAAAGGTTGAATGCTCTCTAATTTTAGGCAATCTTTAAAGCACATAATTGATTTGCAACCAACGCATGGTATGGCTCTTCATTCAGCGTGATCGTGGCATAACATGATGAGTCCACTCCTTCTTTTGCATGGATAGGCTTCTACAGTGTGGCGATATGTTCTTCCTTCGCATGGGCAGATCCCCTTCATCATGGTGTGAATCCCTTCTTTGATGTGGAGGGTGTATTGATGTTGAGTGTAGGTTTGTACACAACAGCAAGTTCTAGAACGCAGGAAGTTCTATCCCTTAAACACACAAGCCTATGATAGTTGAGTATTAAATCAGAGGAAACCGTGAGTTAACAGAAAATGTCCATTTCCTTAAACGCATGGATAACAAGCAGCTAAGTGGCGATCCTTCCAGAGGATGATTTAAATGCATCGGTCCACCATAGAGATGGTTGGCGTGATGGTGAGCTAAGGATATTTACAAACTGTTTCATGTTTAAATGCTCAGAACCTACTAGGGATAACGCGTAGGCTGATAAGCGAGCTGATTGGCGAGCTAAACGAAACACTGAAATGTGAGATGAATGTATAGCGCGTCAATATAGGGCACACTTGGAAAATGATCAGTGAATCTTGAGGAGCGGCTAGATGACGAGCTAAATGCCAAGTTGGATCATGAACTGTATGCCAAACGGGGTTGTGAGCTGAACGTATGGTGCGAAAGGAAGGTTGAATACATTTTATTGTTAATTTTCCCAAACGAACTATAAAATATGCAAACAAACATACATATCAAATAATACATTTAAAAATGCTTTAAATAACATAGTTTTGAGTTAATAAAATCATAAAAATGATATTAATAACCACAACTATAATAACATCAAATTTGTTCTTACCTTGTGCCGAAATAACGATCTGTATGACATAAAACATACTAAAGATAATAAAATATGTGTTTAAATATGTTATTTAATTGCCAAAAATGATAACAAAATGAGGCTCAAAACTGAATATGAAAAGGGATACAAGCTCTTTTATCCCTCATCTAAAAATACTTTCATATAAATAAATGTGCAATTCAAAGAAGAACTCATGCTAGAGCTCGAACTAGCATCGAGGGAATGCTCTAGTTCTCCACCACAAGATGATGTAAGTGATGAATATTTTCTGATATTTCTAATATTTTTTATTCTTATATGGCTGAATATGATGATCATATTCATGTCTCCAACATTTTTCCCAAATGGGATGATAAAACCATAGAAGCAGTTGGGGATTTAGCTAGTAAACCACTAGATCCTAGGAAGACTAGATCACAATTTCACACTGCTTCCCTTGCAAGTGAATTTTTTCTTGATGATAAATGATTCATGATGGTTTTATATGATCCTCAAACATATAGGAAGCATCACTTTACCCAATATGGAAAACATCCATTCAAGAATATTTCAACTCTCTACAGGAAAATGAGACTTGGGAATTGGTTCCCTTGCCCTCCAAGAGGAAGAAAGTGCCATGCAAATGGGTATATAGGACCAAAGTTGCTTCTAATGGGTCAAATATAAATTATAAGGCCATATTGGTTTCCAAAGTATTCTCTCAATTCCAAGGAGTGGACTATACAAATACATTTGCATCAGTTGCAAAGATGGACTCTATCAAGCTAGTTTTAGCCATTGCTGCCTCCAAGTGCTAGGAGGTTCACCACATGGATGTCAAAAGTGCATTTCTTCATGGTGATATATATAAATATATATATGTATATATATATATATATATGCATCAACCTAAATTTTTCCAAGAGGATCATTCTCTTGTATGAAGGTTAAATAAGTCTCTCTATGGCCTCAAGCAAGCCCCAAGGGCTTAGTATGCCAAGATGGACAATTTTATGCTATCACTTGGCTTTGAAATATGAAAATATGATCCTAATGTTTATTTGTAGGATGTTGGTGATGTATTTCAGATAATTTTACTCTATGTTGATGATGTTTTGATTACATATAGTTGCATCAAATAAATTGGGTCAATCAAAGCCTCATTGCACAGTGAGTTTTCAATCACTGATCTAGGATTGTTGAAGCAATTTCTTGGTTTGGAAATTGAGAAATATGAAAGAGGAATCAAGGTCATCCAACAAAAGTATGCTTCAGAAATGTTATTGAAGTTTAATATGGATGAATTTAAGGCAGCCAAGTTCCCATTCCTTTCTGGTATCAAACTAGGTGAAGTCTGTGACTCTGCATTGGTGGACAGCTCGTTGTATAGATAGCTAGTCGGGATTTTGTTGTATCTAACTCATTATCCGCCTGATTTATAATATGTTGTAGGTGTTGTGTGTGTGTGTGTGTGTGTATGCATAATCCTCATGAGATACATTGGAAGGTAACCAAGAGGATCCTTCACTATGTGCAAGGAACAAGACACTTGTTGTTGGTTCTCCACTAGAACTAGTGGTATTTTCTGATTTTGATTGGATGGGGATCCCATTGATAGGAAGTACACTTCAGGTTATGTACTCATGATAGCACAAGGTCCCATATGTTGTTTAATCAATAAACAACACACAATCTCCCTTTCTTCAACTGAGGTAGAGTACAGAGGACCAGTGAATGCAGCTACAAAATGTGTGTGGTTGCAAGGTATGCTTCGGGAACTTAGAGTTGCATTTGATTCACCCACAGTAATTTGGTGTGATAATCAAATAGAAATCAAGATTTCCACAGATACTATAGCAGGGATTTCTCCCTACTATAGGGGCAGGAATGGATCCCTTCCGTCTATAGGACGGAAGGGCAGGTTCCTGTGTGGAGAAATGCAGGAAAGAAAAATTGAAATCAAACTAGACAGGAAGAAAATAAAATATGGAGAACCCCTCTACAAACAATGGTTAAGGTTTCGCTTCCAATAACCTGCAAATATCTATTAAACAGAAATAAACCTACAAAAAAATATAAGAAGAAAACCTGTAAACAAATATTGGTTAGAAACAACTAAGATACTAAAGCAAATACATAAGCAAAACTAGGTTATACCTATCCTTTGGTGAAATGGGCCACCATTCCCTAGCTAGAAGAAGCACCTCCCTATCTCACTTAGCAATGGGGGAGCTATGGCTCAATGGGGAAGATGAGTGGAAGAGAGGGGGATGTGGGTGGCTTGAGAGGCAAAGAGTCTCAAGGCATCCATAGGCAGCATAACAGTATGCAAGAGAGGAGATGTTTGAGAGTGACCCCCACCCCTCCTTTTATAGCTTTCTTGGGGACTTTTAAGGTTTTAAGCCCTTGGTCAGTGATTTAGCCCCTTTTTTGGGATTTTAGCCCCTTTCGCCCTAACTTTAGCTCTTTTTAGGGTTTTAGGCTCCTTTGAGGGGTTTTAGCCCCTATGAGAGTTATTTAGGATCCTTTTTGGGGTTTTTAAGCCCTTTTCTTCACTCTTAAGCCTTTTGGAGGGTGTGGGGGTCTAATGGGGTGATACGAGGGTTGATCATGGGTGTCCTTGGGTGGTGTAGGCCATGTAGAGCTAAGTGAGGGATTTTTCGGGTTAAAATATTACCCCCTGATGTGTGAGGGTAGGAGCTCATCGTATGGCCGATGGACATCATAGGATTTGTTGCATAGAGGTGGTGCTTCCGGGGTTGGGGTATGGTGTCTTTTGGTTTTTGTATTAATATGGTTCCCATCAATGGCTGAGATACAAATAATGTGTGACATGTATATGGACGAGGCAAGAATCCCCATGCTCATGACAATGTCAAAAGAATAATTTGATCTATGCTCTAAAATACAAGAGCCGATCATATACAACTAATGATACAATAATGGTTGCATCAATGTGAGGCTGAATACAATACTGATCTGAAGAACTGGTACATTGTACCCATGGCATTCTCGTGGAATGCTATATCTTCATGATAGACAACCTACTAGATATGGGATGGTACATATATGTATGGATTCACCGATTGGGAGTCAGAGTCTCTGTGGTACAGGTATGCTACATCAATCATAAATCTATATAAAAGCACTGCTGGGGCTTCTGAACATTGTCTTCAACACAACCCAGAAATCACAAGGGACATAACCTATTTAGGTCCCTCGAATAGACTCATCAATGTTCTAGAGTCAGGTGACATCCGTGGTCTTCGATCAAATATTGCACGGACCAAACCCTGTACAAATCTCAACAGTACGATGATGTAGTTGAAGTCGAGCACATGAGAAACAACCATCCCGAGAGGCACTAAGGACTCCTCTCAAGTGGTCCAAGGAACTCATCAATTATGTTAATGAAACTAGGATACAGGGACCTCTGGGTCTATCCTCTTCAATATTTTTGTTCTTGTCGACAGAGGGAGACCTACCCCTAGTCAAGGCAATGATGTTTCCTTGACCAGAAGAGTGAGGGAAATAACCGAAAGATGTGAGACAATCTATGGACTGGCCCACTGAATGGGGGGGGGAGGGGGAGGGAAAGAATTGAACAAGGGTAGGGAGAGTATGGTAGACTCAAGCTTCCTTTGTTCATAGTATGACGGAAGGGTGGTCCAGGAAGCAAATGAAACTGACTCATGGGAATGGGATCATAGCTGTAATACCGGGAATGTCACTGCAGATGGGAAATACTTGGAGGAGGTGGACATTTTTGATATTGATGGGGTCCAAGGAATACACATTGCATAGTACTATGAACAAATGCGACCCAAAGTGGGGATGTTGCCAAGCTATTTTATGTGGGGTGGTGTCTAGGGACACCGTTAGGGTATGATCTCGTGGATTTTTGGCAAGCCCGAGAAAGTGAATGCTCAATGGTGCTTTCAATTTTAGAGAGTCTGAAAGCATGAAGAAGACTCCATTGGGGGCTCTTTTTTGTTGGTAGTCTCATGTGCCCAAAAAAGGATAAAAGTATACATAGGAGAGCTCACCCATCCTATAGGGCATGAGAGACTTATTTACCATTGGTAGTCCAATAAATCCAGAAAAGGTTAAACCTATACTGAATAGATGGTCATTCAGATACTTTTATGAGCATGAACAAAACCAAGTTTGCTCGGCAATCTTTTCTTGATGAGAAGGATGGGAAAGAGCTTAACGACAACCCGTGGTGAGCTTTTTCATAAAGTGCAGCCCCTCTGCCTGAGAAAGCATAAAAGTATGCAGAGGGGAACCTTGTTGGCTTGAATACACCAAGGTGGTCCTTTTCATTTGATGGTCTACATGGTCTACAAAAGGAGGTAAACGAGACGATGTAGACACCCTTTCCTATACTTTATCGAGCGGGAAAGGAAGCAGCTATGCTCAGCTATCTTTTCATTGTTTTTAGGAGTTAGAAAAGAGCTTAAATGAAACTCTAGTATGGTCAACCGATTGCGGTGGAAAAGGTGGTTCCCCATGTCGGGATGGTGTACAGTGGTCCGAATTTCATCCACGCAGTATGGACGAAGCAGAAGGCTCTCAAACATACCAATACATGCACGGGATAGATCACGATAGAGGCTAATGAGTCAGTGCAGCAAAGGCACACAAACCAAGGTGGCTCTCAAACAGAGGTCAAGGAGTTGTGTGTGAGTTGCGGTGGATGAACTTAACTACATGTGATGTGAGTGCAAGTCCAAAGGCACTTATATGCCGAATACATGCAAGAAAAATAAATTGTTTTGTGGACAATGTTCCAGAGATCTGCGTAAGGTGCAGTGGATGAAGTAGACAACTGTGTGTTAAAATACAAAATAAGAAGAAAAATGGTGAACCTTAACGGGTGGTGGCATGAAATCCCACATGAGTAGCGGTAGGGAAGAGTGATACAAGTACAAGTCTGCAAACACTTGCATCGCCATGCTGTGGCTCGTAAATCGAGGTAGCTTCCAGGAAATGGTCCCAAAATTTATTTGTTAAACATGAGATGATGGTCTCATAAGAAGATGTAAATATGATCCCAGAGGTGTGAGAGGTTTCTCGAACCGGTTCCAGGTGACTTTGGATTAGCAGCTGATGGTGCTGCCCCTGACTTGTGCTAAAAAATGTTGAAAAACAAGAAAGGGAAAAAAAACTACGCTATAAGGGACTCATAGTGGTTATATCAGGCATAGACTCTCTTGAGGTGGAGCCCGTTGCATGGATTCTTCAAGAGTCGATCGTCTAAGTCAGGGAAGAGGTATGCCCCCTTACCGAGACGGAGGTCATTGGCAAGGCGGGATGACAAAATCTGGTCTTTTATGGGAAGAACCGATTCCACACTATGGTTTAAAGAGAACGGGGTAAAACCGAAGGCGGTCTTACAGATCTCCCCGTCATCGCGTAAGTGGTGCCGAGATAGATCAGGTTGATCTTCCATAGCCGATGAGACGGAAGGGAGACTGGTGCTAGAGATCATGTAAATGGTATTGGTTACGGTTTTTGTGGCCTTGCCCCCAGTCTGTGTTGGAGGAAGAGGTGCAGGCCTGGAGATAAGAGGAGTCTTTGATGGACCTGGAGGTAGGTAGAACATCATCTCAATTAGATGGACATGAATCAACACATCCTAGGGTCTTAGAGGTACGGTAGGTGGTTCAAGGTACCACACAGGATCTCCTAGTGTGAAATCCTGTAGATTGTGGGTTGCCAAGAAAGACTTACTCACGATCTCGGATGGTAGGAAAGGAAAGGGAAAAGGAAAAGGAAAATGTTGATCGAGAATGAACCCCATTGTTTCCCTAGTAACTGAGGTTGAGGTTTCGACTAAGGTTGCAGCTGCAGAAGGAGCTATAGTTGTGGAAACAATGGAAGAGACAGGTCTGATGGACCATTGGTGGTGGTGGAGACAAGAGGGTCTGTAGAACTAGACATCATGTAAATGGACATGGTGTCCGAAGAAGGAAGTGGGGGGTGAACTTCTTCGATCAGAGTGATCTCAGATTCAAGGGAACATTGACGAAGGTTGGCTAAAGTGATTCAAAATTTGGGCAAGTCTTGACAGTGGTGACAATAGTGTCCATATAGACCGCAAAGGGTGCAAGCATGGTTTGTTCTCAATGCCTTGTTTCTCACTATTGGTGCGGTTGGAAGTTCAACCATGGGGAGGTTTTTGGTTGTATCCATGGCATCCAAATGCGCACAGATCATTGGAATCTCAGGGTAGTTCTGATTCGGATGGCCCTATTCTTCGCAGATGACACAAGGCGAGATTTTTCATGGTTCTGTAGTAGCTTTCGCATTCTTGCCCCTAGCCCTTTTTGGGTGGGGTAGTGTGGGTGCGGTGGTTGGTTTTGGTGGGTCGGGTGAAGGATGAGACTCGAGCACAATGGGTTGTATAGGGGTTAAGACTACTTGAGGAATTGGTGGTTGAGTTGGTGGATCAAGATACCACACGAGAATTCCCAATGTAAAGTTGGGTAGGCTTAGGGTGGCCATTACTGGCTTGCTCATGACACTAGGCAGGGGAAAAAGGAAGGGAATTGTGTGGACTAGAGAGGAGACTAGATAAATCCCTGATGGTTGTATGTGGGGGTGAGGTTATGGTTGCAGTTGCACATAATGTTGCTGCTGCAGATGATGTTGCAACTGTTGTTGGTGTTGTGCTGCGGACGATTTTGTGGTTGTGGTTGGGGTTGCGTCTACGGTTGTTGTTTGGGAGCAGAGGTGCCAGATGAGACCATGAACAAGTCCACAGTCTCATTTTGTGTCAGTGGTGGTGACACTAAGGGGAAAGGATCCATCATGGTGATATCGGCAAACAACCCAGGACCCACATTCAACAATGGGGAGGTTGGTGTGTTGTCAACCATGGTGTTGATTGCAGGGAAAACATTGGCATGTGTGGTCATCCCTTGGGGATCAATGGTGTTGATGGTAGGGATAATGTTGGCGGGTACCTTTAACCATTGTGGATCATGATAAGTGAGTTGATCAACCGTCATGATCTTCCCTTCGTGGGGGAACATCATGAGACAAAAGACAGTTGATGTGAACATCATGAGATGTGCATCGTGGATGGCATGCGCAGTTCTCCATTCTCTGTGTTGAATGTGATCAACTTGGAGTCGGAGGGGTCTATGGCCCCAAGGGAGGCTAGTAACACTTTTCGCTGCATTGGGCACATTTTAAGTACCTCCAGAGTGAACATGGTCGTTGGTGTTTGGGACAAATCATCCATAATGCTATAGCTGACAGTAGCTCTAGCTGTGATGTTATTGGCCATTCGACGTATGGGGGGGCGGGGGAAATGGGGTAACTGAAGAGGTGCATTGACCGATTTGGACGTAGATGCGTCTGATGTGTCAGCGGGTTCGGTGGTGGTACCGTAGTGATTCTGTCTGGTTTGTAGGTTAACCTCTTCAGTCTTCATGCCTAGCAGGTGGTGGACACTTGTTTCTGCCATGGGAGGTGCCCCTAGAGCATTGGGATTTCCCTGGGGAGGGGGTGTTGTTGCCACCAATCCTTGGACTGGTAGTGGGTTTTGAAGCACCATGGGGGGAGGTCCTTGTGGTGCCGAGTTGGGTTGGGCTTGGTTCGTAGCGTTGACGGCCTATTGGGCCTCGTTCTGAATGGCCTGCTTAGCTTGACCCATGAGGGGACACTCGAATTTGTAGTGCCCATAGACCTCACAGAGTGTGCACGGTTGGTTTTTGCACAACGGGGCGTTGCGTCTAGGTGCATTTAGTCATGGGGGGTTTTGGGCTCGTCGATTTGTTGTAGCATTGTTGGGAGGGTTTGGTTGTTGACCGCCTCCCTGTGGTTGGTTATTGGCTTGGTTCTGGGGTTGATTATTTCTAGCTTTCCCTTGTTGATTATTGGGAGCAGGCTGGTTGGGATGGTTTTGTTGTGCAAATACTTGTCCCAATGGAGCGGGTTGAGCAGGGGCGGGGGCTTGAACCGCTTGCACTGGTGGTGCATAATAAATTTGGGTGTGTTGTGGTGCCACAAATGTGGGAATTTTCCTCACATACTGCTGTGTTGGCCATGCCATGGCCTGAGCCTGCTGCGGTGGCGCAGGTTGTGCATAGGAATTTATTGCTCTGGACTGGGACATCATTCTAGCATAGTCCGGATTTTGGTTTTGGTAAGCAACACTGTAATGCCCCGGTTTTGACCCCGTTGCACTAGATGTATATGATGTATATATATTGTAATGATCTTGGTGCAGAGCTAAAGGCCAAAGCCCCACCATTGATCGGTAATGCTATGTTTTGGATTTAAATTTGTCACCGATGGTATATCGGGGCATGCGGCATATATTATGTTGGCCATCATGTAAATATGCATCATAATTAATTAATGGACACAACCAGCTATGGTCGCGGCAACTAAATCGAATGGGGCATGATTTCCTAAGGATAAGGGGGGGGTGAAATATTTAACCTATGGGCCAATGGGGAAAATCCAAATGTCTATGAGAAAACCCATCAAACTATCAACTACCTTTCTTGTCTTTTTCCCCCAATCATTTATTTCTGCCAGAATGTGGTTGAGTTAGATATTGCATGGAATGGGAAGAGTATGGGCAAAAATTTGAATTGGGCAGAGACCCATTTTTGAAAAACGTGTTCTGACTTCCTTGGCAAGGAAAATGCCCAAAAACGTATGCCATTCTGCATGCATCCATGTTTTCCATTTTTCCTCACCATTCTCCTTCATGTTTGGGCTTTTGGGAGTAGCTGGAGTTTTTCCTGTGTCTTTCATTCCACGTTTTTGGTTGTTGGCTTCATTTTTCCCATGGATTGGAGGTCATTTTTGTAGTGCCAGGGATTGGGTTGTCTTCCTCACGTTTTGGGAGCTGCTGGTGCATTTTTCCATTCATGTTTTTGTAGCTTCATGTGTTTTTACCATGGCTGTGAAGGGCCATTCACGTTTTTGGCTGTCTCACCGGATATTGGTCTCACGCACAGACTATTTGGGGTGTTTTTCCCTGCTGTGAGTTGTGCTCACTGATAAGCTTCAGGACTGTGTGTTTTTCCCCATGTTGTGAGTCGTTTTTGCTGTTACGTTTGGGGACTATTGTAGATGGGTTGAAGTCATTTTTCCCTGGTTTAAGCTGTAATAGCTAAATTAATTGCCGGAGCGCAATGGTTGGTCTTTAGACTGTGAGAGGAGCAGAGATGTTGGCTTAGATTTGCTTGATAAACCTGGTGGCTGGAAACCACACAAACAGAGCTAGAGGGCTGGCCTTCTTCTCCATCACCCCTGAATAGCACTGGAAGGGAATGCAGGGCCTGAGGGACTGTGTAGCAGAGAAGGGACTGATTCCTTGTGTTGGGTGTGGATGGGTGTCTTAGAGGTCAGGCTAGTTCTAGTGTAGGTGTTCTTGGCTCTGTAATGAGCTCACCAGCTTAGAAAATTGCCTCCATCAGCTCCTTAATGGCCTGATAAACGCAATTTTGTTGGCTTGGCTATGTGTTTTGTGTATCCTGGCTATGTGTAAGCCTGCTAGTTCCCTTATTCCTTGGAGAATCATGCCCAGCTCGGGGGTGGCAGTGTTGCTGAGAGATTAAGGAGCACGCTGGCCTATGGTTGGGTGGAACGTTGCAGTGACGTAGCTGGTTGCGGAAGAAGTTCTTCATAAGATAAGTGCTCTGTCCATTTTACTTCTGCAACTGTAAATTATGTTAATGAAAATGAAGTGAACATGTTGAAAGAATGCTTGTTGTAATGTATGATGTTTCCGCTGTGTCTAATAGATAATTTCATTTGTGCATGATAATCTCTCATAGGTGCATAATTAAGTTCAATACATACATTTAAGCATTCTGTTTCCAGCAATTTTTTTTAAGCCTGTACATGTTCATGGGCGGTTATCCCGGTCTGATAAAGCTAGTAGTCGCGTCCTCTACGTCGGTCGGAGGCATGGGGACGTGACAAACACTAGCAGTGTTTCTTGGTTGTGGTGGAACTGTAGGTGGTGTCGGACGGTGCTATGGTTGTTGGGAAACTGAGCCTATGATTCCATCTGCAGCATGGGATGCCCCTGGTGCATCCCGGTAGGAGGTACCTGAATAGGGAGCATCTGGAATGATGGTGTACAGGTATCCAGACTGAGAGTAGATCAGGTCAAACTGTTGGGATTTCAATATGGCCTCCTCTTCGAATTGAGGACGTTCAGATGATACGTCCTTTGCTATGGGCGGGAGCAAGGTTTTGAGAAACCAATCCAAAAATATCCTGTCGTCAAGTTGGATCTTGAAAAAACTACAACGTCGCTGCCACTCATGGATCTGGTCAGTTATATGTGTCGCAGTGCTCTAGCAGCAGGATAAAAGGATCTCCACCCCTTCGTCATATCTGACGGGGATTTGGAAATACTGCAGGAACATGAAAGCTAAGGAGTTGAAATCCGGGTACTTGGCTTGTGGTAGCTCAATGTACCATTTAGCCGCAGCACCTGTGAGGGTGCATTGGAATAGCCTCAGCCTGATGGAATCATCTATGATGCTATTTGATGAGCACCATAGACGGAATGTCATGATGTGGTTTTAGGGGCACTCCCTTACCTTGCCTTCAAACTTGGGAATGTCTGATGGTAGTTTGGTTGGCATGGGAGGCCAAAAGGTTTGATGGTGGATGGGGTCATTTGTCAATCAAGCCAAATCAAGTAGGTTAAGACGAGCCATGAAAGGTATATTTGAACCTAGGTTAATGTGAGATGGGGAAGCGATGGTGGCGAGGTTTGAAGGTGCATAGTGCACCTGCATGGCTGGGGGCACTTGTAGTGGCACCATTATAGATGGGCCAATGCCCGCAAGTGTGGTGTGAGGGACAGTGTGGATGGAAGGGACACTACCCCCATGTGTGACAAGAGGAACAGTGTATGTGGATGGGGCATTGTCCCCCTGTGTGACAGGAGGGGCAGTGTATGTGGAAGGTCCACTGCCCGCAAGTGTTGCGGGTGGGACAGCCTGAGTGGTTACTATGGGTGGTGGAAGTTGACTGATGGCAGTTTGCATGACCATTCTAGGGCCACCTGTAGAGTTGTTAGTGACAACTTGTGGTGTGGACATGGGTCCACTGGCTATGGCTATGCTGAAAAAATGGATCTGGGTTTGCACCAGCCATGGGGCTTGATGGTGCAGTGTGGAGGTCTGGTTCAGACTGATATATGTCTGAATTTGAATCAAAGGCTGTGTGGCCTTCTGATGGTGTGAGATGTCATCGAGAATGGTCTCGACGGTGTCAGTTCAATGTCCCAAATTATGGTTGTTCACCTCTTAGGCGTGAGGAAGAGCGTGGGGGATCAATTGTGTTAGATTTATGTATCAATCTGGTGGAAATGATATTTTGGACCCCGGTTTCAATGGCTTCCTATTGGATGTAGGTGGTCACTCGGCCACCAAGACTGCCAGAAGACAGCGCTTGGATTTTTCTTCACAGGCGTTTATACTCAATCGGTGGGGGTCATTGCCCGTTTCACTTGGCAATTCCTCTTAGCAGCCAGCTACTTTGGGGTTCCCATGGTACTCCTCACAATGAGTTTCTAGACTGTGCCCAAGTACTTCCCATGGTTAAGGAAGTCAGGGACTTATGTCCTCAAAGACTGCAGATTTTTGAAATTAGTGTAAATTAATCAATTTTAGTGGCTCTCTCAGCGTCATGAACCGAGTGGGGTTGATTACGTGGTATGGTGTATATGTGTTGTTGTTTTTCTATTATCAGGTGGCTGCAAGTGGTTTATGAATATGTCATAGAGTTCATGTCATTGTGAATACAAGCAGTAAATAAACAGAAATCATGTAAACAGATACCATTGTTTTTACCCTGAATGTTGATGGCCTAACTAGGTAACTACCTTACACCTATATTCTTCTTCAACTGAGAGAAGGTGTTGGGCTCTCAACACAATGGGACTAAGCCCATTCGTACATCCATAGGTAACCTCCCAAATGCAAGGTTGGTCAACAGGGAGGATGCTTAGCATCGTGAGAATCCCTCCTTCTCTACACCCTCTACCTTCCAAGTCATCCGTTTTTAATAGTTTTGAACAATATTCAGTGAAGGGCCTATTACTATATGAGCTGTACCCTTCGTCTTATCCCAAAATAACCTGAAGGGTGATGACTGGGTAGAGGAGGAAGGGTAAGCAAGACTGTTAATTTTATGTCAATTTTAGTTAAGCTACATTCATTAAGCCATTAGAAAAAATTTTGAATTTACATTTTGTTTGTACATGAAATTGCAGTAAATTAAAACAGAAATAGAAATGGAACTACTGTGCTGGACAGAGGTGGCTGAGCCACACTCATAGTCCCTAATAACTTAAAAATTAACTTCTGAGTGACAAACCGCATGTTTTAGGCCAAATGTGGCGAGGGGGTCACCAAATTTTTCCTGAAACAGGAGAGGGGGTTGCACAGATTTCACAAACAGAAGCGGTCTACCTTTTTGAAGGAAGTCGCACCTTTCGAGGGAAAAAGGGCAACCTGGTCACTCCTGTGAGGCTTAAAAGATTGACCCCATCCCCTGTTCAAGCCCGATAGGTGCAACCTGCTCTGGATTTGGGGTTTTTCTGATCCTGAATCAAATCTGGTTGATAGTAACCTGTACTGTGGCCAAACAGACTCGAATTTTCCTTGCAAAGGCTTCGGCAGTAATAGAAACTGAAATTAAACAAGATTTAACCTAGATCTAACAACAAATTTTAAAACTAGGGAATAAACTAAAATAAACTTGAAATTTTAAAAAACTAAACCAAGGATCCTGTGGGATTGACCTGGTATGGTCACTAGTTCTATAGTAGGGATTTATCCTTGCTACAGGGGAAAGAATGGCTCCCTTCCATCTATAGGATGGAAGGGTAGGTTCCTATGTGGAGAAATGCAGGAAAGAAAAACTGAAATGAAACTAGATAGAAAGAAAAGCAAAGATGGAGAACCCCTCTGCAAACAATGGTTAGGGTTCCACTTCCAATAACCTACAAACAGCTATTAAACAGAAATAAACCTACAAAATGATATAAGAAGCAAACCTGCAAACAAATATTGGTTAGAAACAACTAAGCTACTAAAGCAAATACATAAGCAAAACTAGGTTGTACCTCTCCTTTGGTGCAATGGACCACCATGCCCTGGCTGAAAGACGCACCTCCCTATCTCACTCAGCAATGGGGGAGCTATGGCTCAATGGGGAAGATGAGTGGAAGAGAGGGGGATGTGGGTGGCTTGAGAGGCAAAGAGTCTCAAGGCATCCACGGGCAGCATAACAGTATGCAAGAGAGGAGTTGTTTGAGAGTGACCCCCACCCCTTCTTTTATAGCTTTCTTGGGGACTTTTAGGGTTTTAAGCCCTTGGTCACGGCTTTAGCCCCTTTTTGGGGCTTTTAGCTCCTTTCTCCCTAACTTTAGCTCCTTTTAGGGTTTTAGGCTCCTTTGAGGGGTTTTAGCCCCTAGGAGAGTTATTTAGGCTCCTTTTTGTGTTTTTTAACCCCTTTTATTAACTCTTAATCCTTTTGGGGGGTGTGGGGGTCTAATGGGGTGATACGAGGGTTGATCATGGGTGTCCTTGTGTGGTGTAGGCCATGTAGAGCTGAGTGGGGGATTTTTGAGGTTAACAGATACGGTGCAGAGACAGAGGAAAAAACACATTAATATACACATGCACTACATCTGGAGCTTGGTGCATGATCAAGTGATAGCCTTGCAGTATTTCCCATCTACAAAGCAAACTACTCACATTTTCACTAAGTGTTTCACAAAAAATACCTTCAACTATCTGAGATCCCTTCTTGGAGTGGGTGATGCATGGTGATGGCTACCATTCAATTTCATAATTTTGTCCCCATGCCCATTTTTTAGGGGAGGTTTTTTTCCCATGTGATTTTCCTCCTTACCTTGATTTTATGGACAAATAAAATTCTATGTTGTATGAGGTGGCTTGAGCCTTTGTTTCCAAGGCCTCGATGATATTTTTTGTTAAGTAGTACTAAGTAATTCTTAGTGGGGCATGTTATAGTAATAATCCATCCTAGTACCATATTCTTAGACCTTAGAATCATTCATTTGCTTCTATGTAGTGTTTTCTATGGTTTAGACTTAGGGAAATTGGCATTTCTGGCAGTTGAGGAGCTCCTGGTTGATCATTCTACACATTTGGGGTGCTCTGGGTTGATCATTCTGACAACCAAGACACCCACATTGATGACAGTCAACCAACATGTGCTCCCCTTCCCCAATTTCATGGATTTGGTCCAACTTGAGGCGCTAGTGCTTGGTTTAGGTGGTTTTTGGACTCTCTTGTGAATTTATTCCTCTCCTAGAGCCAATCCCACTCACCCATGTGCTAACCCATTCCTTCCATACCTTCATTAATGTTCCATCATTCCTTTCCCATTTTCACACAAGTATTCATGACCGTTTGGGATGATTAGGAGGCTCATTGGTCCACCTAGGGGGTTTGAGAGTCAAATAGTGGGCTGACACTTGTATGCATTCACATGGACTCCAAGGCCTCACAATTTTTCCCTATTATACTATATATCAGTTCCATAGATAGTTACATGTTGTACATTCATAATAATATATGTTATTGACTTCATGTGTGTATGCAATATTCAGTCTTTCAGTTATTTTGTGCATGTTTTGTAAACTATAACGAATTGTGAGAGTTTATTTGGATCCTAGACCCATGTTTGATTCAATTCTCATAGTGATACCTTGAATTAAGGACTACCATCCATGGATTTGTTTCATCCAACACTTGACTGAGGACAACCAATATTTGATCCCAATGTGTATCCAATGTAATGTACCCAAGCCTTGACCTGTGATGTACCCACTTTGAATCCTACTATGCCATACATATACCCACCAAATCCATGAATTTTGATACTCCTATGTTGCTTTCTCCATGTGGAAGTTACTCATCTACCTACTCCATTTCTAGGTCTCTCTCCCACAAAGGTAGCTCATGATCCTCTTGATACAAAACAAGTTCATGGGCAACATCCTCCATGTCAATCCTCTCCTCAAGCACCTACAAATCAGTATGCTCCTCATGCTCAACCCTCACATGAGGCTCCTCCATCAGCTCATGAATTTAATCATGAATGTACAATTGGAGGAATAATGTAATCCTCCCAAATTCATATGAAGTTTCTCCACCTCCTTGGTCGTGTCTTCAGCAAACCTGAGAGAAAGGTCCTTATCCATAAACAACTACTAGTCATCTAATTTAATTCTCTCTAATTCCTTATTAATGATGCACAATTGGTCACTAGTGACCACTATAGCACGTCCTTTATGCCTCTCCTCTAACGGATTCCTCCACATAAGGTCTTCAACAAATTTATGTGCACCATTTGTCTTTGTCAATACTTGCAACATCCTCTCTTCTATGACTAAGAGTTGGCTCTCTAAGTCATGAAATGTCATCCTTCCAAAACTATGTATGCTGTCACATAAGAGATCATCCAAATCATTTGTATCCTGCAAGGTCTCATTTCCCATGGTTTGTATCTTTTTTACATTTTCTAATGGCTAGTCTACAAAATCAGAATGTGGGTGGCATGAACCCACAACACACAATGTATATTTAACACAAAAATTGTTAGTACCTACATTAAAATATTTTACAAGATGTTCATATTTACATTAAATGGATTTTTTATCATGGTGTTGCAAGTAAATACAACTGCTGCAAAAATCAGATTTGTTATCATACCTTGGTGTCATAGTTTCATGGATTGTTGCTAGGCCATCTCCTATGCATAATTCCCTTGTATCACTAGGTGTAGGCTATGTCTCTTTTCTTCCATATTCATTTGAAGGATGAAAATTGACAATAGATTTATTATCTTTTGAACCATTCTCCTTAGAATAACCCATGGATTCTCTCTTTGTAGAGGTACGAAACATCCTTGCCATATTTTTTATGTAGAGCATTTTGGTAGAAAGGCTTTACACTGCTGCAAATTATGTTATAGATCATGTTGTAGATTGTTTGGTTTCTTTGATATCTTCTTATGGTTCTTCCTTTGCCTTATCCATTCAAGTTTCTTATCCTCTATCTCTAAGGCAGATCATAATTTGGGTAACATTCTTCCCTCTATAAATCTAGAAATTGAATAAATTCCATCTTCAACATTGTATATGATGTCACAAAAAGAATCATCCAATCCATATCGAACATGCAAGCCCCCATCTATGGTTTCAACTATTTCATTATATTCCACTGAAGCAATGAAACCATCTTCATAAAATTATTCTTCCCTTGTTAATATCTTCTCAATCTCACATGCATTTATTTCCAACCTCATGTTTGAAAAACTTTGAAGAAGGTTTCTCTTTAGTTCCCACAGATGTCGAGGAACATGCTCTCATACCATTATAATATCCTCAATCCAAAATTAGAGATATTAGCTCAAAAATTTTACATAGAGAGTATATTTGTTTCCAACTTCCTTTAAATAGTGATATGCATCCCAACCATTACCTTCATTTCATACTCATGAGATAGAGCTCATATACAAACAATTTGTACCAAATTCAAAAGATAGATTTGTTCACTTCAACAACAACAGAATTAATAAATGTTCCTTTGGTAATGAATAAGATTTGCAACCCATAATCTATGCTTAGAGACCTTTTTATTATTCCCAATAAGATATGATATAAAGTGTGGAGGTTGGTTACTAATTTTGGCTTAGAACCTTTTACAAACAGTTTGTATGCAACCCCATAAGCAATACTTTTGAAGCATTGGAATTAATGGCTAATACACGAATTCACATAAAGATCTCTTGACTCAGTATATAAAAATGGATGGAATGTATTTGAATCATATTATATCAATTTAGTAGAAAGGATTCCATTTACTTTATATTTAAAATCTCATGGACTGAACTTAAAACACAAGCTCGTAACATGGAAGACTAGATCATGCTTAACTAGAGGAAAATGTTGATTTCCAACTCATTCCAAACAGCCTCAAGGCCTCTTGAATTTATCCTTAGAGACTCAAATAGTCATAAAAACATTCTAACAAAGCTGAAAATATCACTGAAAAAATTCTAAAACCCTTTATGAATGATTTACAAAGGTAGTTTAGTAAATACACACCAACAGGGTACATATTCATACATTGTTGACCAATAATTGAAACAAATGAACACAATATGAAGAAAGGTACTGTAATATGTATTATGTATGTGTGGGGATAATAATAATAAAATTTACATAAATATATGGTTCTCACAAAGATAGAAAATTAGGAATATTTATAGATAGAAATGCACTAGTGCATCCTTAACATCTAGAACCCCCAGATCTAGTACAATGTCCATAACTTACTCATCCTGACATCTTTTTTTATAAAAAAAAAAATTGTGTTTCCTGCTGGAAACTATCCTATAAACACAATGGAATAGGTATTAGAGTCCAAAAATTCTCACAAGTATCTAAACCATAACCTCCAATTTAGACCTCCAACATCAGTTCCACCAATTAAGTTGATCCAACCACACAATAAAAGCACTAGCACACCATATCTGAGAGAGGAAGTCTAAGATATAATTTATCATCTCCAAAATGAATCTCTCTCTTACACAAATGCACCACCATCATTGAATATAATGGAAACCCAATCAATGTATGAGAGAAAGTGTGCCCTCCACACTAAGAACACTAGAAAACCAACACAACAGTACATTCAAACAATAATAAATATTTATATCTGTAATAAAACTCAAAACATAATCTCATCAATGAAGCTCCAGTGAGAAATCTGAGCCACCTCGCTCAATAACAAGCAATGGATCACAAATGAAGAGATTTGAATGATCTCCTCCTCTCTACTAGCTAGGGTGGAATATTTCACCACCAAAACTAGTTCAAAAATGCAAGCGCCACATCTCCCAAGCTATCAAGGGGATCATATCCCAAACTATGAAATCCAAAAGAGCTAGGTGATCCCCAATTCCATTGAGCACTCTTCCTACCTACACACAAAGACTTAGTTGTCATTTTGGTCAGGAGTTCTACTCGATTACCTGACTATCATTCATTTTATTGAGAATTCCATAATCTGAGGTTTGTTTAATTAGTGGGTTAAGGAAAGATTCTAATGATATGCTTGGTGTTGTTGTAGCAGAGGTTAGGAGGAAACATCTATGGAAAAATGGTATGAGGAATATTTTGTAATACCCCAACCAAGAAGGTGAGAAAGCATAGACTTAAGCAATTTGTCTTTTCTCCAATTCAAAAGTAAATTTTCCAAAATATACCCAATGGGTTCCCTCACCCTTCTTTCATAATTCATCATTCATATTTCCCTCCTTCTAGAATTCTCTCTCACAATCATTAATAAAATATTTAATAAATGATATTTTCATGAGAGAATTATTTTTTGGGACCTTAACTTACTCCCTAATGTTATTTTATCCCAGTAATACTTTATCTTCCTTGGAAATTTGAATTAGAGAGGTTTGGATTGATTTGAGGTAGTTACACCTCATGTGGAGCCACCCACCTCCTCATTCACCCTCCTTGGGGAGTTACACTTCTCTATGTTCCTTCATTAGCTATTTTTAGGACCTACTACTCATCATAGTTTGTCATAGATCCCTTTTACCTTAATTATAAGAAATTATCCCTCATTTGGTGGGAGTTACACTTCACTTGACTTATTCCACCAATAATGCACCCCTATTGGTTATTTTTATCCCTCCTCCACATTCTTGACATTCCTTTGGGAGTTGCTACTCCACCGGTGCACCCTTCTTGTCCACATTGGTCTAATGTTATCTTATTTGCAAATTGGGACATCATTCTTCATAAATTTATGGCCCGCATCACCCCCTTTAATAATTTTTCTTGAACCTTACAAGGTGACTTAGCCATTTCCTCCCCTAGTCTAGAGGAGAGGCCCATAGAAAAATATTTGGGGGAATTAAAGAGATCCCCTTATTTGTGGGACAAGGGATCCCCCTCTGTGCACTGATTTGACTACTAAAGTATACGAAGATGTACATATCCTACCCCCCTCTGGATTTGAACCTATGACCTCATATGTGGAAACACATGTTCCTAACCATTAGGTCCACTTAGTATATATAAAAAAATATATCAAAATGGGATTCCATGTTTATGAAGTACTTGTTTACACCCATTTCTCGATAAGATCCATTCAAAAACCATATTTATTTAGGTCTCTTGAAGAAAACATAATTTTTTCCACAAAATTAGTTATATTTGTATTAATAAAAGTTGCAATTGATCAGAACAACAAGTATATACAATATAGTATGGAAATGCAAGTCCAACCAAAATTTCAAAAGAGTTTTAACACTATTACAGTCATCCTTCATGGAGGGTATATTGCAATTTTTACTAGTATAAAGTTGACAGAAGGAACTTAAAACCAAAAAAAATTTGCAAAACATGAGCTAATTTTTATGATTTTGATTGTTGATTGGATATGCTTAACTTAATGAATTGTCAATTTCCATGTTATCCCAGGACTTTTGGATTGTCTCTTCCTCTTGATGGTGGCTAAGTTCAGCTTCCATTGAGGTACCATGATTGGAGGAAGTTGAAGTGGATATTTTGCTCAAGTTGTTGATAGAGTTTCGAAGGAGAGTAACCTCCTCTTCCAAATATAGTAGATGGTTCAAATGGAAATATATAAATTCAACAATTGAGGAGTTTTGCAAAGAATTATGTATTCCCATACTATGTAGCTAGGAAGAAACACAAAAAATTGAGAAACTATTTTTGTTGATCAATTCTTCATGTCTTCTTATATATTTCTTCAACTCCAGGATTTCTTTGTGCAATTTGTTGTTGCAAGTTGGGAATAACATGCTCATTTAATTGAAAAGAGATTCCCAATGAGAGGGACAAGGCTCCCAAGTTATCCTTTCTTTCAAGAAACTTCAAACATGAAAATAAACAAGATCCTGAAATGTAATCTTCAAACAAACGAAGGTGAGAGTAAGAAGGTAGATCCCAAAAAATCATGTCGTGAGTGTACTCTTTCTAGGTTAAGGCCAACCAAGAGCGAGAAGAAATGGTCCCAAGAAACTAAAAGGGAGCATTAAACCCATAGCCAATTACTCCATATAAAGAATTCACTGGATAGTTGAAACTATAGCACAAAAATTTAACTACCCAATTTTTCTGCAGTTACCATGGATTTGTTCGTGATCTAACAGGAATTAAGAGGGGATAGCAACAGAGAGAAAACATGAACGAAGCCTTTAAGAATAGGAACCTTGTAGACAATGTGACCTCTGAGATGAATGAATCCATGGACCTAGAGTAGATATGTCCCACTAGTTGATGATCAAGACTTGGAGCAGAGTCCCACATTTCCTTTATAGATTGGGGATGGCCACTTTAAATTTCAAGGAGGAGTTAATACCATTCAAGCGAGTGCTTATGTGAAATGAGTCAAATCTCTATGTACTATCCTAGTTGTACTTAACGAGGGTGTAGAGTAATGAAGGTGCCACTTGTTCATTTCATAAAAATGCTTAATAAACATTAGGGGATATGATTTGTAGTTAAAACCCCATTTTTTTATGTTCCATAATCCTTTTGGCATTATTATCCCTTAGGTATACCTTTTGAATGTGGTGTCGTAAGATATGGAAAATTTGGATTTTGGTGATATGGCTTGCCTCATTTTTAATCCTTGTCATCCAGCATGCAAGAATGATGTCCTTAGGAGGAGAGGAAATCCATGCCAACTTTATTAAAATTTTAGAATCCCCTTATAATGTGAGAAAGTGGACTCAAAGGAAGCATTGATAAAGTGTTGATGCTTCCGCATGGTTATTTCTTCCCACTCCTGATCCCCATTCGAAGTAAAATTATTCCTTTCCATCAGGATCAAGTATGATCCTCTTGTTCTTGCCACCCTGAGATTACCTTTCGAGGCATCATCAAAGAATACAAAATGTGTTCTTTGTGTTTATGCCATTTCTAAAATTCTTCATCTGTAAATTTTAATTTCTAGTTATGGTAAATGGTGGGATTTGGGGACTCTTTTGGATTGGGAGGGGAGGCAGTAGATCCTTCATCCAAAATCTTTCTAATTGATCCATGAGCTGAATATTTTTATTTTGAGGCCTCTTGTTCATAATATTGTCTTTCAAAACCCATCGAGATTTTAGAGTTGTTCTGCTTAGGGGTTCCTTATGCCTCTAGAATATGGTTGTGTTTGTGGCCATCCAAACCTTTCAACATAGATATTTTGGGGTTTCATTCTAGACTCTCTTTAGGATGTGTTTATTTTGAAATATACCCTCGTATTTCTTGTACCATGAAGTGAACATATCCTTGCAATTTATTGGCATAGTCCATTGATCTAAAATTTCCAAGAAGGCCTCTTGCCATAAATGTAAAGTATAGGGGTACTCTATACAAATATTTTTAATTATTTATTCTATAGAGTGACACAATGCGCACCAAGAAGGGTCTTGTATCCCTTTCTTCCTAATATTTTCTACGGTTAAGAATTTGTTGTGCACTATCACCCAACAGAAGTTGTTGACTTTGGAAATGTCATCTCCATGCTAGATTTGCTTCCATATTCCATATTTTGCAAAAAGAGGGAGATTTTTTAACTATACATTATACCCAAATTTTACTGAATACCCCAATTGATCCATCCCTTACATTGATTACTCTCCCCATTCCACAATGATATGTCTACAAGACTGTTGATTCCTTGCTCATCCATCTAAAATTTTACAGGATAAAGTTCTTGGTTTTTTTTTCATATGTGGCTTGCCCATGATACTATCACTCAAAATTTTGATAATTTTACCATTTCTAGGGAACCAAATCAATTTTTCTTGAATAACTAATATTGTTGATTTTAGGAGACAATAAATTAGGGAACCTTTCTTCTCCAATAGGGTTTTATTTATACAATAATCATGCTTCCTACTACCTGTGAAATCATTATTATGGAGACAATTATTCCACCAATCCAGTTTCCATGTGACCATTCTCCACATAATTTTTTCACCAAGGGCTTGATTCATGAGATATGTGTTATACCAAAATCTTGTCACCATCATGTGATAAGACATTTGACATACCTACTTGCCCTAAATCCCAGCTTCTGGAGTGGAAACTTAATGGATTTTTGTCAATCTTCCATACAAATTCCAAGCACCGCACATGCCCCTTTATCCAGGAGCGGTACCCCTGCTCACACCGCCTTTCATCAATTTTCCACAAGTGGTGCCACCGCCCATTACCCTTGGTCTATAGGTAGTTATTACCAGAACTACTCTGTCATAGAAGGAGAAGCGCGGTACCCTGGGTAAAAAGGGAAAAAGAGAAGCTTCTCAAGGCTTCTAGATGATAAGCCTCAAGATATCCCTCATCCCTACTGTTGTGGGTTGGTTGAGCTCGAGATCCCTCATCCTAGGATCTTAGAGGCCACCTCACCCACTAATTTCTCAACCATCTCTATCCATTAAATCCCTATAAATATGAGCTCATAGCCATGGTTGAGGGGATAACATTTGAAGGTATTGTTATGTTGTTGGATTGATTCTTGGCCCAAGATCATTTGGAGAGAGCATAGAGAGCTAGAGTCAAAGCTTTTGGGGACGAAGAGTTGGTTTCATGGAGATGCATGTCAACACTAAGGCTTGGTTGTAAAATTCTTCATATTTCTAATGCAAGTTGATTTCTGTCCCACATATGATGTTGTTGTTGTGATTTCGCATATATATGTTGCTAGATTCCTTAGTCACTAGCATAGATTAGTAGATCATATTCTGGTTGCTTTGATTCGTTTCGTGTTGAGCTTTTTTGCAAGTACATAGGTGAACTGTCAAATCCTTGTATTCCAGATATCTATAGCATCTAGGGAGAGTCTTCAACCTCTATCCTCTATTTTTTCTGAATCTGAACCATTCAGACCAGTGGAACACCTTACTATCCACAGGAGGTGAAATATCCCAGCTAACAAATATGGCGATTCCGCTGGCTCTCGAGCTCAATCCCATCAACAGGTACTTCTGCTAGTGGCTTGGCAAGGTCAGTGTTGGGGTGAGGAGCTTGAGGAATCAGGTCATAAAGAGTCCCAGACTGGGAATAGACCAAGTCTAGGTACTAAGCCCGACTAATAGCCTGCTCTTTGGTAATGGCACTACCCATGGCCACATCTCGGGCTATAAGAGGCAACAAGGACTTAGTGGACCAATCAGCTAACAACTGATCTGGAATAGGGGCCTTAATAATCCTTCTCCACCTTCTCCACTCATGAATATGATCAGAAATGTGGGTGGAGGTGTTCTGTCGTAGAGAAGTTAAAAGATCAGTGCTTGTTTCATAACGAATAGGGAGCTGAAAGTGTATAAGAAATACGGTTGCCAACGAGCCAAAATTTGCAAACGAATGTTGTGGGAGTTCAATGTACCACTTTGCGGCCATACCGGTCAAATTTCATTGAAAGAGTCGCAACCAAACGGAATCATCCATGAGGGAGTTTGAGGAACACCACAAATGAAAAGTCATAACATGGTTCCACGGATCTTCACCTTGCTTCCCATTGAATTTCGGAATATCCGATGGTAACTTTACCGAAATGGGAGGCCACGAGGGATTGTGTCAAATGGGATCATTAATCAACTTGGACAAATCAGGAAAGTCCAAATTTTCTAGCAAAGGTAATTGTCTATTTGGTTGCACATACTGGTAATATTGATATGGCATATAATTACCAGTAGGTCCATAGCTAGACTGATAAACAGGTTGCTATGAGGAAGAACCACCAGAGGATCTGCCCATGGGGGGTTAATTTTTGGAATTAGGACCGCTAGGACCACCAGGGCCTCCAGGAGGAGGGCTTCCAGAGCCACCGGTACCACCAGGACCACCGGGACCACTAGGACCACCAAGAGGCGGACCACCAGACCCTCCAGAGCCTCCAGGAGGTGGTAAACCGTCAGAACCACTGGAACCACTAGGTGCAGGGCCACTAGACCCTCCAGAGCCATAAGGAGGAAAGCCACCAGGTCCCTAAGGACCACTAGGACCTCCAAGACCATGTTATCTACCTATATGGCACTTCTCCATCTGAGTGCTGACATGCCTTATGTTAGCACACAAAAGGACATTTATGGATTGAAGGTTGCCTAAAACACTATATATGGGCATATTATGAATTACATTTATCATCCATCCAGCTGGTTATTTTTACCTTTGAATATGTCAAGTTTTGTACATGCCTTTTCTTATATGCAACTCGCATACATACGTGCCTTTTATTAAAGCATGTCGTGTGTTGTACGCGAGTATCTGTAATAGCGTCTCGTGTACAGATCTGTACGTGGGTTCCCCTTAGAGAAACCCGCGTGTCATATGCGAGTTGCCAGTATTAATACCCGCGGACACCTTCCTTTGACATTAAAAATAATAAATCATGATTATTTGAGATTTGTTAAGCCCTTAACAATAATCACCTTAACTGTCTCAACCTCCTCAACCCTCGAAACTGCCTTATTTCACTAAGCATAAATAAAGGCCTTGGGGAGGGTATTAATGAATAATACTTGGAGAGCAAGGTTATGCTAGTGGTGTCTATCCAGAAGTCTTTGGAGCAGTGGAACTCAGAATCCTTTGGTTGCAGAGGAGTCCTAGTCTCAGGCGTTGGGTTGTAATCTGAACTCATTCATTATTGTTAATAAAGAGAATCCTTCTTCGATATGTGTCTTGAATGTCTTTCATGTATCATGATTTGATAAATACTTATGATTAAGAACTTTGTATATGATTTATCTGACCTGTTTTATATACATGTATCATCTTGCACTTGGAGGATTTGCTCTTGACAGGTGAAGGAGAAGCATCCTTGAAGGCTTTGGAGGAGAAGCAAAGTGGAAGAGGACAAAGCTAGGATCGACCATCGTGTATCGGGTGATTCTATCCTATCCTCTTATTTCCTTTTATGTACTCTAGAGTTGATTTCCTGCAAGTTTTATGAGTATCTTGGTAACCCCAGACCTTTGGCTATAAGGTGTTTATTCCTGTACAACAGAACTGGCGACTCTGTTGGGGAGCCCAGTCTGTTGTAGGTTGTTTCTGTCACCCCTTACCAGTCTTTGCTTTGAAGTTTGTGTGTGGTATTTTATCCTGGTTCATGCTTATCATAGTGTTTGAAATCCTTGTGGATTTTTCTTATTTTTTGAGAAAGATTTTGTACATGTACGCGGGTTGCTCTGCTACACAGTCACGTACAGAGACCTACATACGCGGTTTTCTCTCTTGGACAGTCGTGTATAGTACGTGAGTTTCCCTTATACACAGTCGCGTACAAGCCTAGAAATAGGGATTTTTAGGCTAGGGTTTGCTTATCCCTGTCTTTGTGTAATTCATGTTTGTTAGTTGGCTTTCTTTATGGATATTGTGCAGTTAGTCTGAAGACCTTGGTGACCACACTTGGAGCTTTCTTGTAAAGCCCTTGGGTTTCTTTTGTTTGGATTGTCTTCTGTTTGCGTTTTGAAGTATGTTGGCCTGTTTGGGTTATACGTTGAAGTGTCTCTGTCTGAATCAGTGATCAGGATTTTGGGCATTGTTTTTCTAGTCTATCTTCTGATAGTGGTTGGTTTGTCACTTACCTTTGTGAGTTTACAGTGATTTCTTGTCATTGTGCACACCCAAGCTAGGGTTCCTGTCTCCCTTTGTTGGTTGATTCTTGGTTTTATTGACCTGTTTACTTCGGTTTGCTTATTTTATACAGTTGATTTGATCCAAGTATACTCAAGTTTGGTGCATTTTAGGTGCATGGTAGAGTTTGAGCATTTTTAAAAAGTGAAAAGAAAAACATTTTCAAGCTTTTGCATTTGCTTTTGCATAAGTAGTTTTCATTTTCAGTTTTAAAATATAATCTCAAAAACTACAAAAAACATAGCCTTAGTTTCTCTTTATCGTAGCATTTGTTCATCAATATATATTTACAAAAAGAAAAAGAAGTTTGCTTTAATAGTGGTAATTTGCTTTGAAAAAGAATACACCTTTACTTTTTTATTTCTTATCGAGTCAAAAACACCATAGTTCATCACTGCATTTCCTTCTGAGTAAGAAAAAGCCCTTTAAAATGAACACAATAATTAAAATTTACTAGTAATTTTTATTTTTAGGGGCCTTTCACCTACTATCTTAGGCTAGACTTGTGGGATAGGAAGTGTAAACTTCCCATAAGTTTTAAAATTCAGACGTAGTGGACCTTTCTTTAGGTAAATCCTTGACTTTATCAATTGTATCTAGGAAGCTCCTCTCAAAAGGTAGTCAAGCACGAGGCCCCGTGGAGGCATTGGACTGAGGAGATAACCCTCTGATTCCTTGTCAAAATGTAAATCAGGACTTTTACGCATCTGGGGATTCTATCCTAGACATATTTTCGGGCTCAGCTACCCTGCCCATGTGTATGAGTTAGGATTGCAACTATCCCCCCAGACTGTTGGTATAGCTAAGGTAGCCTTTAGTCTCTTGACATTTAGGGTTCATACCTAGGTAAACCAGAAGGCTATTTCTGATTCACCTCGGATGGGCTTGGAAGGTAACCCTTGTTGTAAGTTTGGGAGGGCGGTGGGCGATTCCTCTGCTTGTGCCTAAGAACCACTTCAAGGACGCCAAGTAATCATTCTTCAGCTTTCTTCAGGAAAGCATATCTTTCACCCTTGATTGATTGTTTGAGGCTTTAGGATTTTTATAGTGTGTGCTCTATGGTTTTTCCTATGTTTAGTTGGCCTTAGGGTTTGATTTGTCAAATTTTCAATTGTGGAGGACCAACCTATAAGAAGGTCAAGAAGGTTGCAAAACCTTCCTCCTCTCGTCACATTGGAGCCTCCACCTCCACCCCAAAGGCGGAGATTGGACACGGACGGTTCATTTGAACCGGTAGGAGTAAGTGAAGTTCTAGGTGAACCAAAACTTATAGCTAACTGTTTTGATCTTGATACAGTTGAGATAGAAGACTTGCAGACTGACGAGTTTGCAAGGAATTTTAACACACCCTTGACTGATTTAAACGATCCTATGATCGTTCACATTAGACCTTTTGATTCACCTGTTTTAGGTGTCCCTATGGGTAGGATTATGTCTTCTGTGGGAGAAAGTTCTTTTGTGTTCACCTCAGCCATTCCGGTTGAAGGGGTACTACCTCCCCCGGTAAGTGCCCCTAGATCTAGTATACCTTCTACACCTTTGACTCCAGTGAGCCAAGTGGTTCAACCACCGTTTCACTCAAAGCTAGGAGGTACTTCTAATGATATGGTTACTAGAATCCCTAGTATACCTATTGTTCCTTCTTCCTTTCCATATACTACCAAGAGCGGTCCGATAGGATCCTTGGCGTTCGTCTAAGGATTTCCTTGGAATGGGGGGCACATTCCCCCATCCACTCCATATGTAGGCCCATTGTAGGAGTGCAGTTTGGGAACAATAACTCTTATGGACAAAGTTTTCAAACTCTGATTTCGGCCCCATTTACGAGATCTCCCTTTTCATTGTTTAGGGGAGGGATACTGGCTCCTGTCTTTCAGACCCCTGTTTCTATTGGGACAGCCCAAACTTCTTATACTGCACCTCCTACACACAATCCTGTGGCTTACGAATGGAATCTGTTTCAGAGTAATCTACCCACTTCGAAACCGGTGGCAGGGGGAAACCCCACTTTTACCTATGGGCATTCGAGGGCAGGTCCCTCTAATCCCAAAACTCGCACATTTAGTGCCCCAGTTCGACCCAAAATTTTGTTCCTAGCAATCTTAAACTTGCCATATTTTCCAAAATTGATGAATGACCCGGTGAGACATGACCCCTCATGGCCACCTGTTCCCACCAAATTGCCATCGGACATCCATAAATTCGAGGGAAAAGTTGGTGAAGACCCTGGGGCTCATGCCACCACGTTCCATTTATGGTGTTCTTTGAATTCATTGAATGAAGATTCAGTTAGGTTGAGGCTATTCCAGAGAACCTTAACAAGTACCACGGAAAAATGGTATATTGAATTGCCTTCTGCTGCTTTCAGTAGTTTCTGGGACTTGGATAGTGCATTTCTTAACCACTTTCAGCTTCCGGTCCGATATGATTTCAGAACAGACTTGTTATCTACCTTTAGGCAGAACAAGGCTACCCACATCTCAGATCACATCCAAGAGTGGAGGAGGTGAAAGAGCCTTATAAAAGCCACTATCCCCCCTGAGTTCCTTTTAGAGTGGTTCCTTAAATCCCTGTTGCCCTACATATCTAAGGACGTATCCACCTCAGGAGTGACGAATGAAGAAGAAGCCATTCTCAGGGCCCAACAACTAGATTTGATTTATTCACAAACTGGGATCTTGTATGAGATTATCCCTGAGGCACCGAGGCCTACGCACGATGCGGAGAAGCCTAAGCCTGGACCCCATGCCGATGGTGTGGTTGCATCCGTTAACTCTCCCACCATAGAATCTTTGGCTAATAAACTTCATCAGCTATCTGTCAAGTAGTCTATGGAGGAGGTAGAAAATGTTGCCCCCTCCCCCCAGAGTGCAAATGTTATTGCAAAAACCTCTCAGAAAGGAAATTAGCAGCCCGGTGGGAAGAAAAAGAGAGGCCCAAGAAAGGAGAGGGAAACCAAAACAAGCAGAAGCCTACAAACAATACTGATGGGGGAAAGAAAGAAAAGAATAAGGTCAAGTTCCCGTGTAAGTTGTGCCATGAGGACCACCTTACTCACCTTTGTCCCCTTATGGAACAAGCCCAGAAGCTGCTTAAAGCTCAACAACCGGCTATCCTGAAGGATCATTTTCCCCAAGGACAAAACTCTGCTCCAACTTCTAATGTAGCAGGGGGCACTCAAAATGCCCCTGACCCAAACTATATCAACATGGTTTGATCTTCGAATTTGTTACAGATGAGGAATAAAAATTACGAGAAAGAGACTCCTAAGAAGGGTAAATTGTAGGTGAAACTTCTAACCCTATCACGATAGAGAAGCCTGCTGAAACTATGCCAAAGATACCAAAAGGTGTCTTCAAGAAGAACTTGCATAACCCTAACACTAGGGCCGCTTCAAACTATTCCATGGTTAAATATTTAGCTCAAACCCCGTGTGCAATGTCAGCTTTAGAGGTGTTACAGAGTTGTCCCGCTCGGCAGGATGCCCTCTTAGCAGCTTTAGGCAACATGGATTCATTGAGTCTCATGGCGAAGTTTCATTTGTCTCATGTTAAAATTTGCCTACCTTACCATGTGGCCTTATCAATAGATGTCATCCATGGTGGAAAGACCATTGGAAGGGCAGTTGTTGATGAGGGTGCTTCTACATGCGTTATGTCCTTGACCTGTTGGAAAGCTCTCGGATCCCCAGAGCTAGTTCCATCAAACACTCTACTTACTACTTTCGATGGAAGGTCCTTCCATCCACATGGTATCCTGGCGGCTTTTGAAATTAAGCTGGCAGGGAAAGTAGTGTCTGTTGAGGTAGAAGTGATTGATGCTCCTTTAGATTATAATCTGCTTCTGGGAAGGAACTGGACTAATGTGATGTCCGCTATTGCGTTGGCCATTTTTCGTGTAGTGGTTTTCCCACATGAGGGCAAGTTGGTTACTATTGATCAACTTGATTATACTCGAAAAGGCCATTTAGAATCTAATGAGTCCGCTGTGCCATTAGTTGATCAGGTCAAACCTGCTGCACAGAGCTTGGGGGCTAGAATGTACACATCACTAATGGGCACAATTGATCTTCCAGCTCCGGTTAATTATATTGGTTCTACTAGTGTGGGGAGGTCCATAGCTACGGTTGTTGATAGGACTGATCCTTGGGTTCTCCCATCCCCCCATGAACCATAAATGCCCTTATCAGCAGTGGAGGTAGCTTATCAAGCTATCACTCATGCCACTGTTGATCCCATCCCAGATCCTCTAACAGTCTCGAAAGATCTGGAAGAAGTCTATTTTCCCGCATGGGCGAAAAACTCTTTGCACTCTATAGATTGTTTAGACATGGTTTTACCTTCTGATGAAGCCATTTTGGAAGCCATGAGTGGATGTGGTAATATTTGTGAGGATCTTCATCATCGTTCCTATTTTCTTCCAGAACTAAGCAGAATAGAAAATCAAGAGTTTCGTTTGAGATTGTCAGAAGATGTTGATACACCCATAAATCCCTTGCCTAGGGAAGGAATGTTTGCCGAGGGGAATATGGAAAATATTTCAGCCACTATACCTATTAACATCTCTGTAAATACCGATGTCATGGAAAACATATACATAGGTGCAAATTGCTCTCCTGAAGAGATCGCTATCTATACTGCCCTGTTTAAGGAATTCCGCGATGTATTTTCCTGGTCATATGAGGAGATGTCAGGCATAGATCCATCGATTGTTGAACACGAAATCCAAACATATCCTGATGCCAAACCGGTTCGACAAAAGTTAAGACCTGTTAACCTGCGCAAAGCGGCGGCTGTAAAGGCTGAAGTTGAAAAGTTGTTGAAGGCTGGTTTTATCTATCCCATAGCTTTGACAGAATGGGTATCCAACCCTATTCCTGTTGATAAGAAGCAAGGGACTATTCGTGTCTGTACGGACTATAGAGATCTCAATAAATACTGTCCTAAGGACAACTATCCCACGCCATTTATAGACCAGATTATATATGCTTGTGTGGAAAGTGAGGTGTTCTCGTTTATGGATGGTTTCTTCGGATACAATCAAATTCAAATAAAACCGGAAGACCAACATAAAACTGCTTTCATTTTTCCTTGGGGTACCTTCGCATATAATAAAATTCCCTTTGGATTGAAAAATGTTGGGGAAACCTTTTAATAGGCTATGAACTTTTCCTTCCATGATATTAAAGCCATTGTGGAACCATACCTTGATGATCTGCCTGCACATTCTCATAAGAGGATTCAACATCCAGATCATTTACGGTTGATATTTGAGAGATGCAGACATTATAAAATCCGCTTCAATCCCCACAAGTGTGTATTCTATGTCGAGTCAGGAAGATTGCTTGGGTTCATTGTCTCTAGTAGAGGCATCTAGGTGGATCCATTGAAAGTTGAAGCCATTGTAATCTGACTCCTCCTCGTTCTATCAGGCAACTTCAAAGCCTGCAAGGAAAGTCTAATTTTCTTCGACATTTTATTGTTAACTATGCCAAGATTACTAAGGGTTTCATGTGCCTACTCAAACAGGACACCCCATTTGTATGGGATGAAACCGCACAACTTGCTTTTGAGGCATTGAAAAAAGCTTTGTTGTCGGCACCCTTATTGCATCCGCCAGATTATTCTAGGGATTTTATATTATATCTAGCCGCATCTGAGTCAACCATTGGGGTATTACTAGTCCAGGAGGACGATAAGCTTGTAGAGCATGTCATTTATTATCTTAGTCATGCTTTGACTGGACCTGAACTTAGATACTCCCACGTTGATAAATTAGCCTTATTAGCCATTTATGCTGTTCAGAGGTTACGTCACTACATTTTACTAAGGACCACGACGGTAGTGGCAGATGTGAATCCATTTCAATATGTTTTATCCTGACGAATTGTTGGGGGGGGATTTAACAAATGGATAGTCATTCTTCAGGAGTTTGACTTGGATTTTCAGTCCGCTAAGTCTAAGAAGTCCTTAGTTTTTGCTGAACTTATAGCAAAATTTCCTACTGAAGAAGATGTAGCTGTTGAAGATGACTCATTCCCAGATGAGCACATCTTCTTGATATCCACCTCTGATCCTTGGTATGGGGATATTCTTATATATCTCCAGACTTTGAAATATCCTGCAGCTTCCTCAAGGGAGGAACGACGTAAATTATGCCTTCATGTCAAGAACTACCTCATCATCGGAGATACATTATATCGAAGAGGGGTAGACTCCATTTTGCGTCGATGCCTTACCCATGAGGAAGCAGAGATTGTCCTGAATGATTCCCATAGTGGAGCATGTGGGGGTCATTTATCTGGCTTAGCAATGGCCCAAATGATACTATGTGTCGATTATTTCTGGCCCACGATCTTCAAAGATTGTGTGGAAGCAGTGAAGCACTATCATCCATGTCAGCTTTACACCAGGAAAATGCGGTCACATCCTGCTCCGTTATTTCCCGTTGTCTCGGTAGGCCCCTTCATGAAATGGGGGATTGATTATATAACATGCAACCCAGCCTCGGCTGGGGGGCATAAATACATCATTCTCGATGTTGACTATTTTACGAAATGGGCAGAGGCAATGCCTACTTTTAAAGCCGACGGGGAAATAGCAGCTTTCTTCATATTCAATCATATTATAGAACGGTTTGGTATACCCAAAGTGATTGTCACTGACCATGGTATTCATTTTCAAAATAACATGATGATGGAACTGACCACTATGCTCGGATTCAGACAAGAACATTCATTTTCGTACTATCCGCAAGCAAACGGTCAGGTTGAGGCTGTCAACAAAACTTTAAAGACTATCCTTAAACGTACAATTGATGTAGCCCATTCTAACTAGAACATCATCCTATATCCTGCTCTTTGGGCCTACCGAACTAACGTAAAAACTGCTACGGGTTTCTCCCCCTTCCAGCTCATTCATGGAGTGGAAGCAGTTACTCCAATTGAGTGTGAAATCCCGTCTCTAAAAATAGCTTTTCATGTGTTACCTGATAGGACAGATCTTGAGGAACGCCTAGTACATTTGGAACACCTTAATGAGCAGCGTAGAGATGCGTTGACCGCTAATCAAGCTCATAAAAATAGGGTCAAAACTCAATATGATAAATCGGTCAAACCTCGGGTTTTCTCTAAGGGGGAACTTGTCTTGATTTGGGACCAAGACAAAGAACCCCTGGGGGCAGGAAAATTCAAGGCCATGTGGTTAGGACCTTATGTCATATCTAAAGTCTTGAAGAAGGGCGCATATGAGTTAATTGATTTTGATGGGAACAAGCTGCCTGAGACTAGAAATGGGCTCTACCTGAAAAAGTACTATGCTTAGGCTTAGCACTTTTTCTTGTATTTTTATTGTATGTATTTTTATGTACATTAGGTTGTCGGTTTTGTTTTTTATACTATATGCTGGTTGTTGCAAATGTATTCTGAAAGGTATATAGGGTTCGCTGATGGCACTAGCCATAACACTTGTAATCTAGCTTCAACAGCATGGGTCATTTACTCCCCTTCAGGACAACTAGATGCCGCTGGAGGCGCTTGATTAGGTCCTACTTCTAATAATGTTGCTGAGTATAGGGCCGTAATTGAGCTTCTATGGGATGCTTTGTCACGTGGTATCACCCAGCTTGAAGTCCGTCTAGACTCTCAGCTGGTGGTTTCCCAGCTCAATCGAGCTTATCATGTACGAAATCCTATTCTATTACGTCAGTTCATGCAAATTCGGTTATTGGAAAGAAATTTTGGAGTTATTATATTTAATAACATTCCACGAAATCAGAATTCATTGACTGATACATATGCTAATTACATTTTAGATCGGCATCTAACACACATTTCATAAAGATATACAGCACACATATAAAAAAACATTTGTAAATAAACCAACAACAATATATATATATATATATATATATGTAAAATATATTTCCATAGATAGGTCGAGTCTGAACCTCCGATCTCGTCATAACGGTATAATATACAAAAATGTGGATCGTAGTCCATCAAAATGTCCTAGATATAAGCAGGACCACCCTGGTCACTTGGACCACCTTGGTCCCCATGGTCCCTCTATACTCTGGCTTCCTCGGCCTCTTCGGCTTTGGCAGCCTCCACAGCCTCTATGTATATAAGAACCGCTCTGGCCACTCACCTGAATAGACGTAACCAGACCGGTGGAACTCCAACAATGAACTCCTGCATGGCAATTGGGATATGCTCTATCCACAAGGTGGGAACTCTTTGGGTTAGCCTGGACAGCTTCCCCTCTAGAACCCTGATCAACCCTGGGTCTTCGCCTATGACAGGACGAACAAACATGCATGGATTCCCTTCAGGGTGGACCGGTCCAATATCTGCATTTTGACACATTTATAGGATTAAGACTTGTATATATGTATATATCTATCATTTTAAAATCCATAAAAATTTTAAAAATGATAAAAATTTAAAAATTGTTTACCTAGCTCTCCCCATGCTCCTCCTAGAGGGAGGACAAGGTCTGGGTCACCTCGAAAATCCATCCCGGCATATGGAAACTTCTCTAGTGTCGGTATTTTTCGTTCCCATCAAATATAGAAATCATCATCATATACACTATGCACTATGTCTCCTCCTCCTTGATGGAGGAAGATGTCTCCCCACCTGCTCAGCCTCGGCTGATGTGGAGATCGGACTAGTAGAGGTAGGGCCAACCCTGGTACTCTCAAAGAAGAAGAAGGCAACCAATATGCTCGCATAACCAAAGTTCTTTCACCTTCCTCTCTTGCAATCGGACAGTTGTCTTTTCATGATAGGGACAACTCCCGAACACCACTCATAGAGGGCACCATGAAAACAATACACCACCAACCTCATTTGGTTCCGTGTAGCCAAATGTAATGAGGAGGATCCTGTAATCCTCACAATGGTGCTTGTAAGTACCTATAGTGTAAAGTCACGGATATGTGCAATAGGGACACAGCTCCCTCTCTTTTGGGTACTTGGTGTGCAAAACACATCTATGTAGTTCTGGACACTTAAAGGGTCACCGCCTCTGCCGGTGCCCTCTAAGATGACCGGTGCTCCTCGTCGTGACAGACCGGTAATGAAATGCATGTCCTCGATAGTAATCTCCAAAGTCTCACCCTATAGGTTAAACATCCCCGAATCATGATCCCAATAGTTTATCATGAACTCCAATAGGAGGACATTGGCCCGCATGGGTGATGTGCAAAAGAACTTGAATAGCCCACTTGTTCGCAATGCATGTATAGTGGCCGCACTTTGGAGTGCTTCTTGGTCCATTGTTTCATGTTCCCGTTCCCTCCATTCCAACACCATCTTCACACCTAGCAAAACAAGTAATTTGATTCATTAATTTCATCTAAAATTTCAAAAAAATTGACTATAATTAGATTTTTATCCTTCACGCGACTGTCTAGTTAGACATGTCGCGTACTGTACGCGACTGTCTCTAAAGGCAACCCATGTACAGAACACGTGTACGCGAGTCTTTACACTGTGAACCTGCGTACGCACTATGACATGTTTTAGGATGCTTTTAATCATGAAATTGGGACTCAAAATTAATAATTGCTAGGATCAAAATGAAGAGCTCGGGGTGTAGGCTTACCTGCAACTTGCGGAATTTGATTTCGTCTGCTAGATTGTCCACAATGATCGAACAAAGGTAGAGGTAAAAACTTGCTTCTTATGGCTAAAAATTCCAAATGGTGAGTTTTGTTTTGATTTTCAACTATTTATAGAAATTTTATTTCTCCAAGTGGGTTTTTTCCTATAGTTTGAAAATCTATTTAACTAATACCATATTTATTTTTGCTTTGAAACAGGTTTTTCATCATTATAAAGTGTTTTTTGCTCCAATAGGGTGTTTTTTTCATTTCCAATGCATTTTTGGCATCTATATTCAATCCACATTAACCTTAGCAATCAACATTTTTCCACGGACTATGGTATTATAAACCATTAGTTCCATGTTTCTACCATTGTTCTTCCATGGATAGGACCCTTTTTTAATGAGTTTCTTCCTTCAAAACCTATGTTGTTCTTTGATACTCATGCCGCAACTGTTTTAGGTATAGGGGTATCCTTTTAGCTATTTTTCATGCCAAATAGAGCTTCTTTTTGAATCTCTTTTACAAGCTATCCCTTTATAGGACTCCCCACCCTTATGGAGTTTCTTTAGGCCTAGGTCTGACTCCTTCAAAATAGACTTGACTGCCGAGTTAACTTGTCCGTTCAAGCTCGTTAAGAATATGTGAATGGGCATCCACAATGGTGGTATTTTATCTCTTTCTTAGACCATGTGGAATAATATGAGAAAGGATCCCTCTCTTTTCTATTTTGAATTGAGAAGAGTATTCTCAGGCATAGGTTTATCACTTTTCCGGACCTGAGGGACTAAATTTACGGAAAAGGAACGCCCGGTATGAGCTTAGTTTTCTCTTTTTCGTGCTCTGGACCTAAACATGAGAAAGATTCCAAGTGTACTTTGTTTCTTTGCCATGCTCGTTAAACACTTAAGAACAAAGCAACGAGTTTATTGTTGTAAGTCCCATTTCTCGTAATCAAATGGATCTTTCCGAGTGAGCTTGCTTTCCTTCACACTCGTAAAACTCAAGCTATTTTATGTTGTTTTGGAAGGAGCATTGGGTAGGTGGTAATTTAACCTTTTTCAAACCTCCCTGACTAAGTACGAAAAAGGTTCACCTTTTCTTCTACGGAAGTTAAGAGAGTTCTTCTGTGGTATGTTTTATACTTTTTCGGCCTCAGGAGACTAAATTGGATGAAAAAGGACCCCCCTGGAGTCTTCTTTGGAGTTTTCAGACTCTCTAAATGTGAAAACACCAACTGAGCATGTACTAGTTCGAGCTCATTAAATCCACGAATCAGTGACACTCTCAAGCATTATTTTCCCTTCTCTTCAAGCTTGTTCAAAAATGAAGAGGGAACCGAGTTGACTTTCCTGGACTCGCTAAAATTTAACAGGGAAGAAAAGGAAGAAGTTTTCTCTTGTTTCTAGTATTGGCAGCATGTCATCCTTGAACATAGCATCTTTGTCTTTTTCGATACCAATGTCTCAGTATTTACTTTCAGTTCAGCTATTACTTTGAGTTTCCTCTTGTCCGTTATACCTGCGGAATCTGATCATGTCTCCTACATGACAGATAAGTATAGTTGTTCTATCTATAAGTTAAAAGCTGCCTTGGGTCATCTTTGTGTTGTGCTCACTGTTCAAGGACTCAACCCAATGTTTGATCTTTATCCTGATCCCATCATTGTTATATCTGTTATCTATTGTGTCTCCCTTCTTTTCCCCAGTTCCTAGTCACTCTTGTGATCCGTTGGAGGATCTATTGCCTTCCTTATCACAGTATGGTTACGTTTCAGTACCTCTTGATGACGAAGACCTAGAGTTTTGATGATCTTACCTTAGGATTCACTTTCACTATTGGTGAATTCCTTTGCTTCAGTTGTCACTTATCATTTGATTGACAAACTGTTGAATCCTTTCCATGTTCGACTTCAACCTACATTTATTCACATGGCTTGGATTGTACGGGTTCTTTGGGATAGTTTATGAAGACCTTAGTTCCTCCCCTATGGACTAAGTTGCGCAAGATTATGTTCCATTTATGTACACAGCTTCCAGATATTTGAAGACTCATCATTATTGTATGTTGTGGTTTTGATCCACCTTTGTAATATACGTGGTTTTGCACCTGTATCATATGATGTACTCAAATATTGTAAAGGAGCTAGTGTTCCAGTATATTGAACATAGCATCCTCAGATATGACTTTGTATATGACACTACTATGTATTTGTTTCAGGTACTACCTCTGCTCCATTGGATTTCTGAGTTCTCCAAAGATAAAGATTATAATGTATTTCGGCCATCGTTTCCCTCTAACCTAACACATTAGGGGGCATCAGTTATCTACCTATATGACACTTCTCCATCCGAGTGTCGACATTCTTTATGTTGGCACACAAAAGGACATTTATGGATTGAATGTTGCCTAAAACACTATAGATGGGCATATTATGAATTACATTTATCATCCAACCAGCTGGTTATTTTTACCTTTGAATATGTCAAGTGTTGTACGTGCCTTTTCTTATATGCAACTCACGTACATACGCACCTTTTATTAAATCATGTCATGTGTTGTACGCGAGTATCTGTAATAGCATCTCGCGTACAAATCTGTACGTGGGTTCCCCTTAAAGAAACTCACGTGTCATACGTGGGTTGCCAATATTAATACCCGCATACACCTTCCTTTGACATTAAAAATAATAAATCGCGATTATTTGAGATTTGTTAAGCCCTTAACAATAATCACCTTAACTGTCTCAACCTCCTCAACCCTCGAACCTTCCTTATTTCACTAAGTATAAATAAAGGCCTTGGGGAGGGTATTAATGAATAATACTTGGAGAGCAAGGTTATGCTGGTGGTGTCTATTCAGAAGTATTTGGAGTAGTGGAACTCAGAATCCTTTGGTTGCAGAGGAGTCCTTGTCTTAGGCGTTGGGTTGTAATCTGAACTCATTCATTATTGTTAATAAAGAGAATCCTTATTCCATATGTGTCTTGAATGTCTTTCATGTATCATGGTTTGATAAATACTTATGATTAAGCACTTTGTATATGATTTATCTGACCTGTTTTATATACATGTATCATCTTGCACTTGGAGTATTTTCTCTTGACAGGTGAAGGAGAAACATCCTTGAAGGATTTGGAGGAGAAGCAGAGCGGAAGAGGACAAAGCTAGGATCGACCGTCGTGTATTGGGTGAGTCTATCCTATCCTCTTATTTCCTTTTCTGTACTCTAGAGTCAATTTCCTGCAAGTTTTATGAGTATGTTGGTAACCCCAAACCTTCGGTTATAAGGTGTTTATTCCTGTACAACAGACCATAAGGAGGAAAGTTTCCAGCTCCTCCGGGACCATGAGGTCCTCCCGCACCTCTCATAGTATGTATAGGTATCCCTCCCATATCTGGCATGTAGGACCAGTCGGGTTGCCCTCATGGCATAAAATTGTTACTAGGGTATGGAATTCCGGCATAAGGCATTCATGTAGGATTAGATGGATGATTACCTACAGGTATTTGATAACCATAACCACTAGAATATAGAATGGTAATAGGTTGTGCCCCCAAGGGCTGACCTGAACTAGATAGGGGATTTACCACATTAGTGTGGGTGGGAGGGACAAAAACTGTAGATGTTTCTATGTTAGAGGTCTGCCCTTGACTAGGTACAACTCCGGTATCAGATAACGTAGGTCATGCCGGGGGTTTCCCCCCGGCATTTAAAGGTACTGACGAAACAGGAATTGAAGGTTGGGCCCTAGATGCAAAAGACCTAGGAGGATTTGGAAAAAACATAACATAAGTGGTGAGAGGGGTGGAAATTTGACCTAGGCTGTGGGTTGTTAATGGACGATCTCTAATCGATTCAATGGGTCTCATAGAATCGGCTAGTGAACGATATCCCACAGGAAGGGATGTGGAACGTATTGGTGTAGAGCCTAATAGGTTATCAATATGCTTTTCTACCTCCTGTACACAAAGAATAGTAGCACGGTATTGCCTGCGTTCTTCTTCACTCTTAGGAGAACTTACATGGGTGCCAAATGAGGCAATGGCCTGTCCGATAGGTGTCTCCCAAAAAGGAGCATTAGGACCATAGTCCAGACGGGTATCATCAACATGACCATCCAAGGGAGGATGGAACGATGAATCTTCCTGGGAAAGCTGTTGGACCAAGGGAGGCGAGTGTGAAGAATATGGTACTCCACTTTCCACCACCACATTATCTCCCACTTGGGAGGTGGTAGCAGCTCCTTGGTCAATAGCTTCCATTGGATTTTCTCCTGAAACAGGAATAAAATCAGGTGGCAATCCCCGTACTCTCCTGGACTGTCTCAACTCAGCTAGTTTGTACAGTTCCTATCTAACCTAGGGTCTAAAAATCTAGAAAAAACACACCAAAATACTTCCCTACTCAAACTATAGGTCAAAACAAGCAGACTTAAAATGACAAGAGGAGTTCAAAAGTCAGGTCTCTCACTAGGATTTTCAAGAAGGTGCCACTCACGATATACCTCAAGGGTACATGTGTAATAATCTCCCTGAATGTTGTTTTCAGTGTATGGATCCAAACAAGATAGCCAAAGGGATTTTCTCAGATAGATAAGGTACCCTAGTGGGGTCTCCCGATATACTCAAGGTACATGGGAGCTCGAATCGGTAGTAGTGTTGTCTTTGACTTGTTGGAAAGCTCTTGGCTCTCCCAAGCTTGTTGCATCACCTACGACCCTTAAATCCTTTGATGGATGGGGTTTCCAACCCCATAGCCTCATATCATCCCTCACGGTCGAGCTGGGGGGAAAAACCATTTCCATCCAAGTAGAAGTGGTAGATTCCCCTCTGGATTATAACCTCCTTTTAGGAAGGAATTGGTTCTATGCCATGACTGTTGTTGCTTCAACAGTATTTCGAACGGTCCAATTCCCGCATCTTGGGAGAATTGTTACCATTGACCAGCTTGATTTCTGTACGTCGGATGTTACTACTTCCAAGGATAATAACATCCCCATGTTAGGTCAGTCCCCTCCTCCTTACTAGTCGATTAGGGTAGGTATGCTGAAGGATTCATCCCTTATGGGGATTTTTCCCTCTACTCTTCCTAGCACGGATACCGCGATAGTACATATGATCACCTCATTTGATTTTGAGCCCCAGGGAAACCATGTTGTTGAGTCCACCTCATTGATCCCACACGAAGCTATGTATGACACCATTCAAACTTGTTCCGATGATCACACTGATGACCTTCATTTAGTGGCTTCGGATCCTTACCATTTACCGTACTGGTTAGAACCTTCTCTTCCGGTTCTAGATTATCTCTCTGAGACTTTTCCTTCCGACGAGTCCATTATAGATATCATGAACACGGATGAGTCCATTTGGGAGGATCACCATCATAGATCCATATTCCTCCCCAATACCAGTTCGGGCAGCTATGATTTTGCATCCTTGTTTCCTACTGATATTGTCAATGTTCTGCAAATTCCTATATTGTTGCAAGACACATATTTTGAAGGAAACCTTTGCAACATTACTCAGAAAAACCCAATTAACATATCAGCCAAGCTTGATGTTATTGATGACATTCATGTTGGGTAAAACTGCTCCACAAATGAATCTGAAGTGTATAAGGCACTTTTTAAGGAATTTCGTGATATTTTTTCCTGGTCCTATGAAGAGATGCCAGGGATTGACCCTTCCATTGTGGTCCACGAGATTAAAAATTATCCCTAGGCTAAACCTGTCAGGCAGAAACTTAGGCAAGTCCATCCTAGGAAGGCTACAGCTATTAAAGCTGAGATTGAGAAACTTCTGAAAGCTGGTTTTATTTATCCTGTACCTCTAACGGAATGGGTATCGAACATTGTCCCTGTCAATAAAAAGCAAGGCACCATTAGAGTCTACATCAACTTTAGGGATTTAAATAAATCTTGTCCCAAAGACAACTTTCCTACCCTACATATCGATCAAATTATTGACAACTGTACTGGAAGTGTCATCTTTTCATTCATGGATGGCTTCTCCAACTTTAATCAGATTGAGATATTGCCCTCGTATCAGCATAAGACGAAATTCATTTTCCCATGGGGAACCTTTGCATATAAGAAGTTACCTTTTGGCTTGAAAAATGCTGGAACCATGTTCCAGTATGCGATGTCCTATGCGTTTCATGACATTAAACCTATTGTTGAACCGTACCTTGATGACCTCCCTGCTCATTCACAGCGACAGGAGGACCATCCTGGTCATCTCAGAGACATATTCCTGAGATGTCGTCATTATAATATACGGCTCAATCCGCATAAATGTGTTTTTTGGGTTGAGACGGGACATCTGCTTGGATTTGTGGTATCCAAAGATGGAATTTGGATCGATCCTTTGAATATTTCCGCTATCATTAATCTACCAGCCCCAACCAACATCCTTGAACTCCAAAGTTTGCAGGGGAAGGAAAACTTTCTCCGTCGTTTCGTGTGCAATTTCACTGAGAAAACACACGGTTATATGCATCTCCTCAAGAAGAACACTCCATTCTTCTGGGATGACCAAGCCCAACACACCTTTGATAATCTTAAGCATGCCCTAACTCATTCACCCGTGATACACCCCCCGGATTATTTAAAGGACTTTCTCTTGAATATTGTTGCCTCCACTACTACCATCGCCATGGTTTTAGTGCAGGACAATCTCCACGGTCAAGAGCATGTGATTTATTATGCTAGTAAGAATCTTATTGATTCTGAAACCCATTATTCACATGTGGAGAAGCTAGCTTTGGCCACGGTCATTGCTGTGCAAAAATTTTGTCACTACATTCTGCTTCGCACTACCACCGTATTGGCAGACCAGAACCCGATGTACTACATTCTGACTCATCAGGTACTCGGGGGCAAGTACTCCCGTTGGATCATCATCCTTCAAGAGTTTGATCTTGAGTTTGCCAAGGCTACATCAAAGAAATCCTTGGTTTTTTCTGAGCTTATGTGTGACCTTCCCTGTGCTACCATGGAATCTAAGCCCAACAATTCATTTCCAGATGAATTCATGTTCCTAATTAGCACTACTAATCCTTGGTATGGAGATTTGCTACTTTATCTCCAGACCCAACATTTTCAGGTGCATCTATCTCACGATGATCATCGCCACATCCGTCACCATGCAAAGTACTATCTTATCTTAAGTGATACCTTGTATAGACGTGGGATTGATTCCATTCTCCGGCGACGCCTCACTCATGAGGAGGCTGAACACATGTTGAATGATTGCCACTCTGGAGCATGTGGCGGTCATTTATCTGGGATGGCTACAGCCCAGAAAATCCTTCGCGCTGGCTATTTCTGGCCTTCTGTCTTTAAATATTGTCATGAGGCTGTTAAGAAATGCCCACCTTGTCAACATTTTTATCCCAAAAAGTGCACCCATCCTGCTTCGCTTCACCCCGTCATTGCCGTTGGCCCTTTTTCCAAATGGGGGATTGACTTCATGCATTGTAAGCCTACCTCAGCCGAGGAGCATGGTTACATCATCGTAGCCATCGATTATTTCACAAAATGGGCTGAGGCCATGCCTACAGATGATGGTAAGACTGTCGCTCTCTTCTTGTTCAATCATATCATAGCTAGATTTGGATTTCCGCAGTCCATCGTCACTGATCACAGATCTCATTTTCATAATCAAATGATGGAGGAATTGAGTGCCAAGCTAGGTTTTTTCCATGAAAACTCTACACCGTATTATCTACAAGCTAATGGTCAGGTAGAGGCCATTAACAAGGTTTTGAAAACTATGCTTCGTCGGATGGTTGGAGATCATAAATCCAATTGGAATCTCGTTCTTTTTTCCGCTCTTTAGGCTTATCGCACTTTTGTGAAAACAGCTACTGGTTTCACGCCATTCCATCTTGTCTATGGACCTGAAGTTGTTTTGCCGATCCAATGTTAGATCCCATCTTTACAACTTCCCATCGAACTTTTCCCAGACACTTCCGCAGAGGAAGAAATATTTTTGTACTTAAATAACCTTGATGAGACTCGTAGAGATTGTGCCTTGGCTAATGATGCACATAAGAAATGCGTCAAGGTGCAGTACAATAAATCCATCCAGCCTCGTGTTTTCAATGAGGGTGACCTAGTTTTGACTTATGACCAGAGATATGACAAGCTAGGGAAGGGTAAGTTTGAGTCCATGTGGTATGGACCTTTTGTTATTTCCAAGGTGTTAGAGAAAGGAGCCTATGAGTTAGTTGATTATGATGGAATCCCTTTGGGGAAACCTCGCAATGGGTTGTACCTGAAAAGGTACTATGCCTAGGTTTTCTTGGATGGTATCTTGTATATATGTATATTGATTGACTTTCAGTGTGCTTTCAGTATTTTCAAGATGGTTTTGAGTTTTAGTGTCTGCATCTATTTATACCATGTTTTGGTCATGCAGATGGATTTCTACGGCTTCGTTGATGGTGCTTGCCGCCACACCTTGACTCTAGCCTTGGATGCTTGGGTTCTCTATTCCCCAGCTGAATATTTGGTTAGTTCAAGAGCGGTTTGTTTAGGTCCCGCTACTAATAACATCGCTGAATATGAATCAGTCATCAGTCTTCTAACTGAAGCTACCTCCCAGGATGTCCGTGATCTAGTAGTTTTGATGGACTCTTAGCTCATGGTTTGTCATTTAAACCATGTCTACACCATTAAGAACCAGGTGCTCCTCCGCCTCTTCCGTAGGGTACGTTTGTTAGAAACATCATTTGGAACCATTACCTATAGGCATATCCCTAGGGAACATAATGTAGTTGCTGATTCATTGGCTAATTACATCCTAGATTGTCATATTGCCCATTCATGACGTCAAATCAAACATGGTATATTGTAAATAAAAATTTAAAGACACATAGAACTCATAGAAAATGCATTTATCCATTTGAAACATATAAACACCGTGTAAAAGTCTGTATATATATACGAAAAAGTTTTACAAAAATAGGTCCCAAGACCTCATCTGAAGCATGTAGGCTTTCAGGAAAAATCATCATACAAAAAATCCTGAAGCTAACAGCTTTCAGTATACATGTCTCATCCACTAATGGTGCTCATGATAGCACATCACTACTCGAGCCACCCTACGTAGTAGCCTACTGAATCGGCTTGGTACTCCCATCGTAGATCTTTGATATCTAGTCAGGAGGTCATCTATATTAGCATTTGGGATGTCCAGAGTCAACCTCTGTAGGTTCTCCTCCAACTCCCCGGTGATATCATCACCCTGTGGCACGAAGCGAACTCTGGCTCGCCTATCTAACGGAGATGCTCCCCCAGGCCTCGCTGCTCCAACATCTGTATGAATACAAACAGGTCTTGTCACTTATCATAAAAAATATAAAACATAAAAACATTTTCCATTGTTAGGGTTTCTTGCTTCTTACCAATGTCACGCCACTTCCCTCCAAGTGGGAGTGGTAGGTCAGGATCACTTGTAAAATCTGTGCCTGCATAGGCATAGTCCTTGACCATGAGCATCTGATCCCGCAGCCATCTGAAGAACAGATCACCGAACTTCACTCTGCCCCTACCCACTCCTGTGCGAGCCATGACCTGGACCCACCTCAGCATACGGGGGTCCCATGCTCTCAGACTCTAAAAATTCACCTGGGGCCTCATCTGTGGGACCCACTCAAAGAAGAAGCAAGCTAAGATGGAACCAAAGTCGAACTGCTTCAGCTCTCCCTGCCGACATTTAGTAAGATGATCCTTGAAGATTGGAAGCAATGCTTCCGCCCAGTTGAACACTGTAGGTTCCATATCCTCTAGGGCATACAGCATATGTGCCCTGGAAGCCTGATGCACACCCTGGCTCCCTGCCACCCTCTACATGGTGAACAGGACAATCTGTAGAGCCGTGTCTGTCACTGCCCTGATCGGGATTTTCTTCCCCGATGTACCTGTACCTAGTACACAGTTCCAATCTATGAGCTCTCTCATAGTAATGTCCCCACCACAGGAACCTGTCAGTGATATAGGAGCACCCTGTCTCAACAGGCCAGTCAGGAAGTAGATATCCTCTACCTCCACTGTAAGTATGTGTGCCCCCACCTCAAAATTATGTTGTTCTGGATTCCACATTCTCATCATGTGTTCCAGTAATCTCTCGTGGGACACCATGCTTGGTGTCCAGAAGAACTTTAAGAGCCCACAGTTCTGGAGTGCGGCAATGCAAATCGGATTCCTTTCAGCAGCAGCATCCTCATCATCATGTGTTATTTCCTTCCATATCACCATATTTTGGAAGCCTAGGCCTGCCAAAAACAACAATGGTATGCATTAATATCATCCTTGAGTCATTGCAAATCAAAAGAATGAATGAAAGTTGCCCATATCATTTGTTTAACTTCTCCACGGCTGGCACCACCTGTGCCTTATTGGAGACAGGTGGTGGCACCACCTATCCACCATATTCTTGGCGCGGTTCTCGGGTGGTACCGTGTATCCCATAAGGGGTAGCCGCCGTGCCTGCATATTAGATTTTAGGGCTTGCCAAATAGGCCCAAAACCCCATGAAATCCAAAAATAGAAGCTATGAAAGGAAATATAAGGGTCTTAGCTACTACCTGCAACTAAAGAGACTGAAAATGGACGATGGAAACTCCCAGTATCAGCTATGTAAGATCTAGCTAGAAATTGCTCCAAGTGCTCTCTGCTAGAGGTAAATAGTGAAATGTTTGATTTTTTACTATTTACTTTCCTTATATAGACATTTTTTGGGTCTGACTTACTATAGTTTTGATATAACATGATTTTCTGGTCAAAATCTATTTGTCATAATCCCTTAATGTTGATTTGGAATGCATTTAACACTTCTTTATGAGTCGTCTGCAGGTTGACTTTAGTAAGAAGCTTTAGAAAGTTTGTTTATGGATTTTTCGTACTTTCACAAAACGAAAAAGTTCATCGAGTGTTTATTACGACACTTTGTCACACTCGTTAAAATCTATTATCAAAGTTTCGAGTCCAATTCAAGTTTCTTTCTAGGCTCGTAAAATACGACATTGTGTAAAGAAGCGTCATGTAGTTCTCTTTTCACCTCTTTTTTAGGCTCCTTAAACACGAAAAAGTTGTTGAGTCCGTTTCTGAATATTTCCAGGCTTGTAAAAAGTGACATTGTGTAAAGAAACCTCATGGAGTTCTCTTTAAACCCTTTTTAGGCTCCCTAAATACGAAAAGATTGTCGAGCAATCTTGTCTTCTTCACGCTCGTTAAATTATTTGAAGAGTCGTATGTCCAACGGTAGGTTATCTCTTTTTCGGTTCGGATCGGACTATTTATGAAAAAGGATCACTCCAGCCAATCATGACTGGAAGAGTTCTCTAAGGTATGATTTTACACTTTTTTGGGCCTTAGAGACTAAATCATACGAAAAAGGACCCCTTGGAGTTTTCTTCTGTATTCATTCAGACTCTCTAAACATGAACGATACCGAGTTTTCTTTCAGTGGACTCGTTAAATTAAACATTGAGAGACCCGTTTTGGGAACGAACCCCTCCTCTCTCAGGTTTGTAAAACATATGATACTAGACTTGTCTTCTCACAAGCTATATCGAGTGTTTGTTACCCTCTTTGAACTCGTAAAACTGAAAACAGGCACTCATCAATCATGATGGGGGGAATGGGAAGGGAATCATTTTGTAAATAATGGCAGTTGTTTGTCATTACCTTTGAACATGGCACTTGTCTGCATAATCATGTCAGTCAATAGGGTATTTAGCTGATCTCCATGACGATCCACTTTCATGAGTCATGCCAATCCTTTGAATCTTTCAAAAGAATGCATTGTCCACTGTCGCGTTGTGTATCTGTCCTATCTAGTCATGCTGCCAAGTCATCTTGTCGTGCCGCCCAATGTTCAAAGGGGATCTGAAGAAGTTTTACCTCCGCAGTCTACACAGTCTTTGTGTCAGTATCTTTGAGTCAATCATATGGTTACTATATTCACATCATTCCAGAACTATGTTCTGATTTTTGTGTCGTCGATGTGGAACTCATCATGGCCCTCCTTCGACAAGACTATTCTCGTCGACATTAGCTCATCATCCGGGAAATAGTCTTAGAAACAATATTTAGTACCTTGAGATCTGTATGCCTTAATGATAGATTCTCTCACTCTCGACATAGGTTCACATCATTGACCTTTGATCGATAGAATCGACTGGGTGTTTGACATCAGAACATATATTTGCACTCAGCATATTGTACTAGAGTACCTTGGGAATCATTGACATTAATGGTGATCTCCCTTGCACTTGTTAATAGTTCACATCATTGGCCGGTAATCAAGTGGTTTCTACCATGTTCGACTTCAAATCATTGTAATCACATGGATAGAATCATACTTTGTGGAAGATGAGACGAAGACCCTGGGCATTTTTTTAATAGCGCTCATTGCTTTTTCCCCAGGTTGCGATGGAGTTTTGTATATCTAGCATGGATCCACATTTGTATGGTCATGGCTATGCTCAAATTTGTGTCTGTATGACATAGATCTATGTTTTATGTATGGTAGCTATGTCCAAGTTTGAGTCCTCTATCACATGGATCTACGCTGTATTCTAGTAGCCATGCTTGTTTCTTCCACTCATGGATCTGCCTTGTATTGGTGTGCAACTATGAGTTTGGTTACTTGTGTCTATGAGTCAACAAAATGATATACTACAAATGCCTACTTGACTACATACTCCGATCGAGCTGACATTTTCATCTCCAAGCTATGACTTGTTCTCAAAGCTCTCGTTTATCGTATCACTCTAAGACTCATGCTTTGGGGGGCATCATGTTGTACCAAAATCATGTCACCATCATGTGATAAGACATTTAACATACCTACTTGCCCTGAATCCCAGCTTCTGGAGTGGAAAATAAATGGTTTTTTATCAATCTATCATACAAATTCCCAGCACCGTGCATACCCATTTATCCAGGAGCGGTACCCCTACTCACACCGCCTTTCATCGGTTGTCCACAAGCGGTGCCATCGCCCATTACCCTTGGTCTATAGGCAGTTATTACCAGAACCACTCTGTCATAGAAGAAGAAGCACGGTACCCTGGGTAAAAAGGGAAAAAGAGAAGCTTCTCGAGGCTTCTAGATGATAAGCCTCAAGATATCCCTCATCCCTACTGTTGTGGGTTGGTTGAGCTCGAGATCCCTCATCCTAGGATCTTAGAGGCCACCTCACCCACTAATTTCTCAACCATCTCTATCCATTAAAGCCCTATAAATATGAGCTCATATTCATGGTTGAGGGGAGAGCATTTGAAGGTATTGTTATGCTGTTGGATTGATTCTTGGCCCAAGATCATTTGGAGAGAGCATAGAGAGCTAGAGTCGGAGCTTTTGGGGATGAAGAGCTGGTTTCATGGAGATGCATGTCAACACTAAGGCTTGGTTGTAAACTTCTTCATATTTCTAATGCAAGATGATTTTTGTCCCACATATGATGTTGTTGTTGTGATTTCGCATATATATGTTGCTAGATTCCTTAGTCACTAGCATAGATTAGTAGATCATATTCTGGTTTCTTTGATTTTTTTGTGTTGAGCTTTTTTGCAGGTACACAGGTGAACTGTCAAAGCCTCATATTCTAGATATCTATAGCGTCTAGGAAGAGTCTTCAACCTCTGTCCTCTATTTGCTCTGGATCTGAACCATTCAAACTAGTGGAACACCTTGCTATCCGCAGGAGGTGAAATATTCCAGCTAACAATATGTTTCTTTAATCCCTATCCCACCATGATTTTTGGGTGCAATCACTATATTCTAGTTGACAAGATGAAATATTTTAATATTATATTTCCCTCCCTACCAAATAAATTGTCTATTTTCCTTTGTGATTTGAGATAACACTCCTTTCGGGGATAAAAGAGTAGAGCATTTGTATATGGGAAGTTCTGAGAGGATTGACTTGATTAACACAATACAACCGATAGGATTGAGTCATTTAGCTCCCCATTTCTCAAAGTTCCCTTTAATTTTCCCTATGATATCATTCTATATTTATGTGGAAGGATAAGAGAAGGAGATGGGCATACCTATATAATTAAAATTCTTCTAGGTATTGATATAGGGAAATCATAGAATTCTAGAAATGATGTGAAGAGTTTTTGTTATAATATTCCACCCATATATTTTACTTTTTCCATCACTAATAACTCCACCTGAAGCATCAAGAAAGGTATCTAATATTAATCTGAATTTGAAGGAAATCACTATTGATGTTTCTCCTAAAATAAATGTGTCATCAGTGAATTGTGAGTTGTTCAAGGCTCTGATGCCTCTTGTGATTGTAATGTGAAATATTTTCAATTCTCCTTCAACTTCCAACTTTGTACTCAGAGATTCTTCCATTATTATATACATGGATGGGGACAAAGGGAATCCCTACCAAAGACCTACATTGCTTTTGAAGAAACATGCAGACATGTCATTAACCAAGGGGGTAATCCAGGGTCCACTTACATGAGCCTTAATGGTGCTAATAAATCTATTATCAAAATTAATTTTACTTATTACTTTAAAAAGGAATGGCATTCTTACCCTATCGGATACTTTCTCTATATCAATTTGATTATCATTTGTCTTTCCTTATTCTCCTTTCTTGAATGGACCACTTATTGCACCATTATTATGTTATATATACTATGGATGCCTTGCATGAATCCACCCTAATTCGCTGAAATTATTATGGGAAAATATTCCTCAATCTGTTTTCCGTCATTTTGGTAAATATTTTATAGGAGGAGTTGCAGAGTGAGATTGTGAGGAATCTTGAGAAGGTGGTAGGATTCTCCTCTTTAAGGATAAGAGCAAGGAAGGATGAATTCATTCCTCCTCCCATATTTTGCTTCTTTTGTATGTAGGATTACATCTTGATATCCTCCTTCATTAATGACCAACAATCTCTATAGAAATGAATGGAGAACCCATTTGGTCCAGGGACTTTATCCAAGGCAAGTGACCATATTGCTTCAATAATTTCAACCTCTTTATGCTCTTGTTTAATTTTGAGTTTTCATCCTTTGGAATTATTGAAAATTGTCATTATCCACCTCCTTTATCTATGAAAAATTTGTAGTTTGGGAACCATCCGACAATCTAATTTCTTTCATTCTATTTCTTTGTTATCTGACTTTTGCTTGTTAATGAAAGAAAGAGGTATTCTAATCCCTTGATTTAAGCTATATACTTCTATATTTTAATATCCATTTCTCCCCTTATTCTTTTTGGTATTTGTAGATCTAGTAACCTATTTATGTTTCCTCAATATGAAGTTTCATAATGATCTTCGTAGCATACATTTGAGATTGTATGGATTCCAAGCAGGCTGTGAGAAAATGTTTTTTCTATGGGGTGATGAAGGATTTCTTTTCCCATATCTTGAGTGTAAATTTGGTATTTTTGAGCTTTTGTTCTAAAACATAGGAGGAAAAACCAAGGAACGAGTATATGCATGAGGGAGATCATATCTAGAGCGAGGGGATCATGGAGCCACATCGGGTTAAAGTGGAAGGAGATTGAACCAATATTTAGTTGATCTTGGAAGGAAATCGCAATGTGTTTGTGACCTAAAGTAGTGGAGGGGACTATAGGCGAGGCTATGGTATGGTTTCCAATCAAAATTTCACTAGAATAAAATGGTCCAATCGATTGGCAATATGAGTGGGGCCAATTTTTTGATTTTACCAAGTGAAATGCCCATTCGCAAGTTTGAGGTCTATCAGGTCCTAATTTGTCATGTGATATTCCATATGTTCTCGAAAATGATATCTGACTATAGTTCCTCCTCTTTTCTCTTTGTTATTCAGAATAGTATTGAAATCACTAGCCACTATGTTATTTTTAATTGTAAGGGTGTTGTTGAATTCTGTAGAGATGACCAAGAAAGAGTTTTTTATTAATAGTGCATGGGCATATACAAATTAAATATATTGATTCTAGTATCTAAATGTATTTTGATTAGTTATTTAAGGAGCCAATTATGAGTTTCAATGTGGTTATAAAGGAAAATTACATGGGGATCCCACATAGCGTCGATACCTCTAGAGGCTCCCCTTGATCTATTTTCTTTACCTTCACATATTCTCCAATTCTTTTTTGCTAAAATCACCATTTTCTTTTCCTCTAACTTTGTCTCCTAGAGCAAGATGAGATATATTTTCTCTTTACTTATCAAATCTTTTAAGGATGATTCTTTGAATATGCTACCCATCCCACGATAGTTCCAAGAGATGACCTTCATCATTTAGATTGATTGGGTTTGTTTCCTCCCCCACTATGGGGATTTTAATTTCCTTGATTCTAAGTTGAGCTGCTTCTTCCAACAAAAAATTATATGGTGTCTTCGGTGCCCAAATATTTTTCTTTGTTAGCTTCCTTTTCATGCCTTTCTTTGGTTTTTTTCCTCCCTGTTTTCTTTTGTGACCATTTTTCTTCCAAAGCTTCTTCACTTTCCTCTTCCTTCGGATGTTGTTTGAATTACCTTATTATGAGGATTCTATTAGGTTGGGAGGGATTTTCCAGAGGAGGATGTTTAATTTTTGGGGCATCATTATTCAAGGAGTAGGTAAAAGGAGGAGAGGTCTAAAGGTTAAGGGTGGAGGTGGGGTTTTATGCAGATACTTTGGAATTAACCATGACCTCTTTTCAAGGGGGTTTATTCCATATGAACCATTGCATATTTATTGGAACTTGGAAAAATAATATTGAGACTGAGGGAGTGGAGTATTTCACTATTGCAGTAGAGGAAGGGGATGTGATGGCACACTGAGAAGAGGGATATTATTGAGAAGGGACCATAAGTAACTATGAGGAGAGGGGTTTTGGGAGGTCAAGGAGAGACCTATAGTCATGGATTTCTTCCTAGTGAATATCTTTTTCTTCATCATTTCCCATGGTTCCTTTTTTTAGTTGTTTCCAATGGAGCACTTCGATTTTTCTTACAATTCTTCACAAAATGTCCATAGTCGTGACTTTTTCATTTGAATGGAAGCTATTCATAATCCATCTGTTGAATATGCTTCCAATTGTACAAAGAAAGAAGAATTGCTTTTGGTATTCCCTTCTCCTGATCTACTTCCAAACATATCATGTTGCAAGCGAGCATGCCCTCTTTAAGTTCAGACTTATTGATATACTTGCAAAGATTGTTCCCTATGTCTCTCAAGGATTCATATCCACAAAAATGGAGGGGTAGAGGAGGAAGTATGACCCAAAATTAAAGGGTTGAGAGCACATCCAAATACAGATCAAAGTCTAACATCCAACAATCCAAGTACATTCCTCGATTTTCATAGAAATATGGTCCATTCCTAAAGATTAAATATTTATCGGCTTGTATCTCAAAGAGAAGATCATAAAAGCCTCTACAACNCATCCAACAATCCAAGTACATTCCTCGATTTTCATAGAAATATGGTCCATTCCTAAAGATTAAATATTTATCGGCTTGTATCTCAAAGAGAAGATCATAAAAACCTCTACAACAAAAGAAATGAGAGAGCTTCCCTTCGATTTAAACAACCCAAAAAAAATTTAACCATTTTTCCATGTCCCTTGGTGATGGCTAGATGTTGGTGAACTGACCAATTAAACCTTGATTTGTAAGATCCATTGCCATTAACCTTGATGAAGAATGAGGGAGCTAGACCTCTGGAATATCATCTAATTTCTTCACAAATTTTGAGGGTTGGGATTTTTTTGAGGGATTGAGTAAGGATATTAATGCATGGAAATCCAAGGCATATTCATTTAGGAAAGGAGGGTGACCCTCTCTAGGAGCCACGTCCATGAACACGTAGCTACATAAGCAGTAGAGCGGGAATTAGTAGGGTTTAACACAAAACTTGAAGCAAACATAAATATTATGTACATATAGTAGTTGTATTCTTGTTCTTTACTCTTGCTTAAGAATAAACCAACATATCTTCTCTAATTCAAGTTAAATGTGTTACACCATTTTCTCATAAATCTAATAACCTATAAATATAGTTAACAATTAATCATATATTATTAAATAATGAGTAATTAATACTAACTAATAAAAATTAACAATTTGGTTGAATCCCGAACATGGTTAATTTATTCCATGAGAGTAATGATCTCTCATAATATGATAATCATGGCTTCAAACAACGTTCTATATTTTGAACATGCAGGAATGAATAATAATAGTAGGTAGATCCTTAATATGATGGTAGAATAAATTAATTAAATTTGTAGAAATAAGCATTGTACATTTGATTCATTATTCTTGTTATTTGAAAAAACAGAATAAGTCGTCAACATCAGGGATTCTCTTACTCCTCAAGTCTCATATCCTTTCCCTTTCATTGCTCTATGTTATGTGTCAATCAACACAATACATTTCACTATATTATTAAATACCAAATAAACTACTTCAAAGTGCGGTTGGACTTTGAGCAATCAAGTTTGTACGAATATCAACCATATTATTATAGTTTAATTAAAATAATTTGTATGTTTTCATTTCAATTGTTATGTGTTTTACTTTGATACATTTCAAATTAGTCTATCTAGTATTTCTATTATATTTGGAGGGAGAAAGAAATTTACTTATGCTTTGTGTATACTCCCACATGTTATCACCTTTTCCTTGTTCCATCGTGAATCTACAGAGAATGTTAAATTAAATTATATATCAATGTTTAGTTGAGAAGGAAAATCAACATTTAAAAAATTATTGAACATTGTAGAAGAAATATTTAGGTGTGTCTATCATCAATCATATTATCTCATCCATTCATACAAGTCAAATCAATTTAATTAGTTGTTAGAGTGGATTGGTAGAGTGAGAAAAACTCTATGATAATCCAAGTATGAATCAGATGGACAAAACCAATTATAATAAGAGGTATTGATGAGAATTGACCATGTCAACTCTATGCACGGAAATTTCAACATGCATCAACTTACAATACTCTCCATCCTCCTCCTGTGGAAGAATTCAAAGTATACAACCAAATGCTTACATAATTAATATAACTATTATGAACATAGTGAGTACCATGAAAGAAGATAATTTTGATAAATGTTTCAATGTATTATTCCTAATGGATTGTTTGAACATGCTAAGGGCCCTTTTGGTGAATGTGAGTATTTCTCTATTTATCATATCATTTGCACAATGTAGTTTGTGTTTCAAAACTACAATCTAATGGAGAATGTTGTATGTGTTTTTGTAGAAGTCATGGTAAATTCTAGTCTTAACCTCAACTATATTTTTATGGCACATAATTTTCCATTGTTAGGGTTTCTTGCTTCTTACCAATGTCACGCCACTGCCCTCTAGGTGGGAGGGGTAGGTCAGGATCACCTATAAAATATGTGCCTACATAGGCATAGTCCTCGACCATGAGCATTTGATCTCGCAACCATCTAAAGAACAGATCACCGAACTTCACTCTGCCCCTACCCACTCCTATGCGAGCCATGACTTGGACCCACCTCAGCATACGGGGGTCCCGTGCTCTCAGACTCTGAAAAGTCACCTAGGGCCTCATCTGTGGGACCCACTCAAAGAAGAAGCAAGCTAAGATGGAACCAAAGCCGAACTGCTTCAGCTCTCCCTGCCGACATTTAGTAAGCCGATCCTTGAAGATTGGAAGCAATGCTTCCGCCCAATTGAACACCGTAGGTGCCATAGCCTTTAGGGCGTACAACATATGTGCCCTGGAAGCCTGATGCACACCCTGGCTCCCTGCCACCCTCTGCATGGTGAACAGGACAATCCATAGAGCCCTGTCTGTCACTACCCTGATGGGGATTTTCTTCCCCGGTGTACCTGTACCTGGTACACAGTGGCAATCTATGAGCTCTCTCGTAGTAATGTCCCCGCCACGGGAACCTGTCAGTGAGATAGGGGTACCCCATATCAATAGGCCAGTCAGTAAGTAGTTATCCTCTACCTCCATTGTAAGTATGTGTGCCCCCACCTCGAAATACTGTTCTTCTGGATTCCACATTCTCAGTATGTGTTCCAGTAATCTCTCGTGGGACACCATGCTTGGTGTCTGGAAGAACTTTAAGAGCCCACAGTTCTGGAGTGTGGAAATGCAAACCGGATTCTGTTCAGCAGCAGCATCCTTGTCATCATGTGTTCTTTCCTTCCATATCACCATATTTTCGAAGCCTAGGCCTGCCAAAAACAACAATGGTATGAATTAATATCATCCTTGATTCATTGCAAATCAAAAGAATGAATGAAAGTTGCCCATATCATTTGCTTAACTTCTCCACGGCCGGCACCATGTAACACCCCGGTTTTGACCCCGTTTGCATGATGTATATAATTTAATTAATTGTGGTGAGGAGCTAAAGGCAAAAGCCCCACCATCGATTTGGTTGTGTATGTTTCGGCAATGGGGATGGTTGCCGATGGTATATCGTGCTATTTGGCACATTATAATTTGGCATCATGTAAACCCGCACATCAAATAAAATAAACCACAACCAACTACGGCAATGCAACATTGAAATGAAAAGGGCATGATTCCAAAGGATAAGGGGTGGGGGATGTCAAACCTTGGTCTATGGGGGAAAATCCATGTGTTGCCACCTTGTTTTGATTTGCCATCTTCCTTGTCTCATCCAACCTATTTATTGTTTTGTTGAGTTGTTGAGGGCAGTTATTGCTTGAGGAAACGTGGGCATGGGAGGCGTCAGTTTGGTAGGTTGACCTCACATTGGAAGCAACCTCCACCACCATTCTCTCCATTGCTTGTTCGCTCTCACATAGGGACGGTCGCTCCCCTTCTCACGCCTGGTCTCACCTTCACGGTGGTCAGTTCGTTCCTCCCGTTGGTCTGTTCATCCGCGCGCATAGGCGGAGCTGTTCATCCTCATGCAGAGAGAGACGGTCTGTTTCTCCTCATGCACCAGTCACGGTTCTTCTTTGGTTGTGCATGCAACGAGCAGGTAGAATGGCCTCAAGGGCACGATTTCTGCTGGTATGTGTCATAGCCGTGGTTTTAATCCATGATTTCTGCTTGCTGTTGGTTTAACCCTTGATTCGGGCTTGCTGTTTGTGTCATCCATGTTTTGGGTTGATGTCGTCCTTCCACGACTGTTGGATGCTGTTGAGAGTCCGATTTCTGTTTCCACTCGAACTGTGTGTGGGTTTCTTCCATGTTTTGCCTGGCCTGCATCTTCTTCTTTTGCGCACAGGCTGTGAGTTTTTCCTCTTTCCCCATTTTCGGTCTGTGTAGTTGTCTTTAGCAACTGTGTTGAGTAATTGTGTTCCACGGATGGTTGGATGTTGAGCTGGCTATTGATTGCCACATCCGTTGGATGAGTTTTCCCATGCCTACGCTGGGAGTCTAACTTCTTCTCTGTTTTGTGGATTGTGGATTGTTGCCATCATTCATTTGGAGTTGTGGTTGTTGTTGTACCCTGGTTTTGGGTTGTTGTTGAGTTTTTTTGGCCACGCAAGGGCCAAGAACAACTCTAAGTTGCCTTGTGGGCTTGAGCTATGTTTCATCTTTTGTTTGGGACTGTCCCCGATTGTCTCTACCTTCATCACAGAGCCGTGAGTGGTTTTTTTGCTGCGGTGTGCAATGGTTGGTCTTCGGACTGTTGAGAGTAGTATTAGAGGCTGTGTATGCTTGGGAAGGCTGGTGCTGAGGCCACCAACTTAGCATTAGCTTAATCTAGCTCCTTGACAACCCGGTGAACCCTATGGAGTGGGTTTGGCTATGTGTTGGCAAACCTTGGCTATGTGTAATCCTGCATTGACCCTTAGTCCTTGAGGAATCATGCCCAGCTCGGGGGTGGCAGCATTGCTGAGAGATTGATGAGCACGCTGGCATATGGTTGGGTGGAACGTTGCAGCGACGTAGCTAGTTGCGGGGCAAGTTCTTCACCAAAAAGATAAGTACTGCTGACTATTTCATCTCTGCAATTTAATCTGTTGTTTCGTGAATTATGATGAACATGGGGAATGCTGGTTTATGCATATGTTGCTTCCGCTGAATGTTGAATAACTGTGTATTCTTTTATGTTTATGCATCTTAGTATGCATTATGTTAAGTATTTAATATCAGCATTTATCCATGTTTGTGTTCATGGGGTTGTTTGCCCGTTTGTTTGGTGTTCGTCGCATCCTCTTCGCCGATCGGAGGGTCGGGGACGTGACAGCATGGTATCAGAGCTCATGTTGCAGCATGGGCCTGAATGGACCACCAAGGTGTAGTGACAGAAGCATAATTTCCTTCTGCCCAGCAGAGATCAGAATTTGATGACAGCAAAACTTCCAAAAAAAAAAAAAATTGCCCAAGTGTTGAACAATCGGAAGAGCCAGTGGGAAGCTCCTTCGATACGTCGGAAGGCCATCCGACGAGGCGCAGCAGCAGAAAAGAATTTTTGAAAAAAAATTTGTCTAAGTGTTTGAGCCATCGGAACACTTAGCGGAATTGACTTCCGATGTAGTGGAAGAGCTAGTGGGAAATACTTCTGCCGTAGTGGAAGAGATTAGGCGAAAGCACGCCTGACGGGAATAGTTGGAAGGAAAATCGCGGAAATTTTCTAAGTGATTTGACGTCCGTCAAAAGAAATTAGCTGATCGAGTGCCCGCCGTTGCGGATGGAGAAACAGCTAAGCGTCCAACGGGTAAGGCCTCTGACAGCCGACGCCGTAAGGAAAGAAGTTCAAAAAAATTTCTAAGGCAGAAATCGTCGACTATCAAAAGAAGGAAGTTCTTCGTGCATCTTCCGTTGCGGAAGACAAAGGCACTAGTCTCCCAATGTCAAAAGACCGCCGACACCGTGAAAGAATTTTTAAAAATTCTTCTAAGTAAATAATTTGTCGGCTATCGGAAGAAAATAGCGGTTTGAACTCCTGCCGTTGCGGAAGTCTAGATCACTAGACTTCCGATGTGAAAAGCCCGCCGATGCCGATTGGGTCATACCACAGTATATTTGGCCACCGATCGGAAGGAGATAGAGGATGACGAGCCGCCATTGCAGCTATTGATGGAACTACTTCGCTGACGAAAAGAAGAGGATGGAGACGATCAAGTGGTGAAGAGGGAAAAATTTTGAAAAATTTGAAAATTTTTCTAAGTCCGGGAATCATCAACTATCGGAAGGAGAAGTTGTTCATGTGCCCGCCGTTGCGGAAGCCAAAGGGACTAGGCTTTCGATGTGAAAGAACTTTCGATGCCGTCGACGGAAGAAAGAAGAAAGACGAAGTTTGGGAACCGTTGAAAAAAGTTAGTCGTTTGGGTAGCCGATGCGGCAGAAATAATCGAAAGAAAATAAAAGATGAAGCTGTCGATGCAGCGGAAGAAAAGAAGAGAAGTTTCAGAGGAAAATAGTGAAGCCGGAGCCACCATTTCGGCAGAGATCTTCCAAAGATCGCCTAAACATCGGAAGAGAATAGTTGTTTGAGCATCCGATGTGGCGACCATAAGAAGGAGAAAAATTGAAATTTTTCGAAGTATAGAAAACGTCGGAGAAAATTAGAGGATCGGCCCGCCGATACGTCGGAAGCCAAAGGAAGATCGACCCGACACGTCGAAAAAATTTAGTTGATTGGACAGCCGATGAGTTACATCGGATGAAGTGAATGGATTGAACATCCGCCATTGCAGCTGCCTAGATGACTACGGATCTGACACGCTGAAGAAAAGTAGACGAATACATCGTTGATGCGTAGTGCTTAGCGGATCCAATTTTCGATGAACAGCGGAGAAGCTAGTGGTTTGGGGATCCGAACGATGAAGGATGTTAGCTGTATGGGGATCCAAAATAGTAGAAGAAGTTAGCTATTTTGATAGCTGAAAAGTCGGACTGATAGTCAGGATGAGAGCCGATTCTGCACAAGGAAAAATTTGAGTTTTTCAAATGGGATTTTCCAGCATATTTTGACTGTTTTCCAGTGGGATTTTCAGCTGTTTTCAGTGGGTTACAAGGCTGAAGTTGGCACTCAGACCAAGATGCAGTTGTGTGTAAAAATGCAGAGATTTGGTGAAAATATTCATTTTTAGAATTGGTGTAGTTTCCACACCCGAGGTCGGAATGAAGCATGTGGATAGGCGTTGGAAAGCTTATCTAGTAGGGAACAAGGAAAGGTCACCAGAATCTGAGCATGGAGCATAAAAGTGCTAAGGACGGCTGCTGCTATCAGATGGACAAATCTGGAAAGTTGCATGCCCAGAGGTAGCAAGACTATGAAGTCAAACCATCTGTTGTGTGGAAGAGTAGTTCCATGCAAGGATGAAAGACTAAAAAGGGAAGTTTCCTTAAAACCATATCTTGCTAATTATAACTACATTTCCTAATTTTTATAGCTGAAATGTATGAGGATATGTTTTGTATGAACCACTAATGATAATCATTGCATTGATGTTGGCATTAGTGGGGAAAAAAAAACCAATGATGACATGGACCTAGCTGAATATGTTGCTGATGTTGATAAATGTGACCAGCAACCCTATGAAGAAAGGGATAAGGCAACAAGTCCATAACAAAAGTTGGTGAGCAAATTCTACAATCTCCTGCAAGGATCAACCAAACTGGTAATGCCAAGGGTGTAAGTAGGACCCATGTAGGTAATGGTTTAATTATGACAAATCCCATGGATTGGTAAAGGTAAGAGGCCTCATACCATGTGGATATTTGAATGCTATACTACATTTATATAGAAAGGTGTCATGCCTATATATGCTGATGATCTTGATTACAGTAATGCATCCTATACGAAGTAGTCATAGTTAGGCTATGCATGGTATGTTGAATGCATAGTATTCCTAAATCAATGCAAGGTAGCATTGAGTGGATATGCATTACGAAGATTTTATGAATCTCGTAGTTATACATTGAATGTATGCATATGAAGGGTGTGAGTTATTGATTGCATAAGTATAGGTGCAAATGTTGTGATATATTGCATGAATGCATTGAGATGAGTGCATGTGATATTATGAATGACTAATGACTGAAATGATGAATTGATGACAATTCAGGAACCATTTCAAAGGTTGTTATGAATGCAGGATAGTCATGATCAATTGGCCACCAGAAATGCTCTATGGAAGAGCAAGGTGGTACAAATGATACGCTTGTGAAGTAAGGAGTATCTAAACATTTCATTTAATTGCATGAATGATGTGACTATGCCTTGCAAATGTTAGTATGATGATGATTGCATGAAGTAAATGAGTTTTGGTAATAGTGATGTACTTAACAGCTGGAAGTATTTGAATTTATTAAATTCTGAAAATGCTTCAGTGATGGTTGTAGCAATGAAAAGGTTATATGCATCCGGACTTACCAAGTGTTTGGTTGATTGAAGCTCATGTTTCAGGTAGATTATTTAGGGCATGACAATGAGAGGTAAGACCCTGACCAATGCCAGAATCTACCATGCGAAAGAGCTAAACCTTATGAGAAGAGTCTCATGCTTGTAAAACTAGTTGGTATGCATAATGGGTTGTTAATTTGAATCGTGAATTTCGGATTTAAGAAATTGCTGACAACTACTAGTCACTATTGGCTTGCATAAGATTGTGTTTGGTTGATTGAAGCTCAGGTTTCAGGTAGATTATTTCGAGCATGGCAGTGAGAGGTAAGACCCTGACCAATTCCAGAATCTACCATGTGAAAAAGCCAAACCTTATGAGAAGAGTCTCATGGTTGTGAAAATAGTTGGTATGCATAATGGGTTGTTAAATTTGAATTGTGAATTTCAGATTTAAGAAATTGCTGACGACTACTAATCACTGTTGGCTTGTATAAGATTGTGTCAGGAGGACGCATGGGGTACCCATTGCAGGAAGATCATGTGTGATGGCCTGCAAGAGCTAAACTTCATGGGAAGGTTTTCCCTTATCTTGGAAATGGGTTTCGGGTGAAACTCCATTGGACATTTTGGAAATGTCTCATCTGCACTGCATGTTCGGTAGCAACATGAGTGAGATGGTATGAATTATGTCGGTAAGACATGTGTGGATATGAAATGTAAAAAGGAGTTGATATGGCCAACCGAGGGACTATAAACTCAGAGAAGGAATACTGCGTCGGCAAATGGATAAGTGTTCTGTGACCCTTGCTAAGAATATGCATGTTTAATTGTTAAATTCCATATGCAGAACATGTTTTGATTTTATTTCCATGATGACCGATTGCTTGAGTATGAATAGGGCCTACATGGCACACACCGGGAAAGAGTGCACACTTTTCCGATGTTGGATCATGAAAGCATTTTCAATATTGATTACACCCTAGGGGGTGGACGCACTCCTAGTGTCTCAATACTTGATAGTGAATAATATGAAATATGATTTCAGCTTTAGAGCAATAACGCTGATGAGTTTGCCTTTATTGCTTGTGCTTGTGTTGACAGGCTAAACAGATGCAGTTGGGTGTTGCACCCTAAAGGTAAATGGTTGTTGTGAGGGGTTGCGGAGTAAGGGTTATTGTTGATATAAGTGTATGTTGGTATAAGTGTATGTTGGGCTGTTATATGCCTAGGGATCCATAGTAGATCCTAGACCTAGAAATGGTCATGGTAAAGTTCCAAGCCCAATCGACATGAGGATGTACTGGCTGGACATTAATTATTTGATGTTGAGGAGAAGCCTGCGTGCTGACCTAACATCTAAATCCATAGGCGATCCCAAGGCTTGCAAAGCAAAGCAGGATCCTGTGGACGAACGAGGAAACACACAATACAGATAAGTATTGGATTATTTTGCTTATGAATATACATGTGTATATGGTTTGGTTATGATGTTTTAAGCTCTTGTTCTAGAGATAAAACCGATGAGAATAAACTAAACATGTGAATCTATTCAATGTTTGGATATAGGTAACGTTGGAAGCGAGGACTATGAGAGCATCCTAGGGGTGCATGTGGACATGTGACTGTCCTAGAAAGCTCGGAATGAGCGGCAATGAAAAAGTTGCTAGTGAGACCGTGAGGTTCCTAGTAGTTGAGACAAACCATGTCGAGAGACTCCATGGTTTAGGGGTCTGGAATAGACCGAAGACACTAAGTGTCATGACCAAGAGGGATTGGTCCAGCATTCACTGTAAAGTGAAAGAGGCTGAGAGCATGAAAAGCCACACCAGTGGTGTGGGTTCCAGGATGGAACAAAACAAAGAGGGGAAAAACTCTTGCTGCTCTCTCTTGCCCTTTTTAATTATGTATATGTATATATATATTTATGCATTGTGAAAACACAAGATTGTTGAATGCATGTATGACTGAAAATGGAATGTGTGTTTTTGCTGAAGGTAAATTGTGAATGCTGGAGTGGTTAATTCCCTGCCCAAGAATGGACATGAATGAGCTCGTGTGCCTGTTGCGGAAGGCATGGAAAAATATGAAAGTATCCTTGATGAGGATTGGATTGTCATGCCAAATGGGTGAGAAAAGTGAAACCCAGTGGTGCACATTGATCATGGAAACAGATCAAAAGTTGTTGGACTTGGCTGGAAGTCTCCTTCAAATGATTGCCAAGACCCAAGAGAATCTTGAGGAGATGCTCAAGATACAGAGAAGGCAGAATGAAATGAACCACCAGATTTTGCAAGACTCTATTGGTTTGCAAAGGGAGGTGAAAAGACTTCTGGGAGCAATCGGCAAAGGAAAGGAAGGTGGATCAGTGATGGGACATTCGTCCAAGCGACCCGATAAGAAACGGTCTAGGCATGAAGACTCAAAATAAATTGAGCAAGTAAGGATGAAGCAGCCAGTGAAATGCTGGGGATGCAGAGGACATCATTTACGCTGGGACTACCCAATGAGGGAACATGATGAGGGCAATAGCTGCAAAGTTCCTAGACTTCAGGATAAGCTGAAAGATGAGAACCAGCAGGAGAAGTTCATGGAATCCGAGGGGCTTGGTCCTGAACGTTCAAAGTAAATAATTGAACGTGGGACAAATCTACAAAATTTTGAAATTTTGATGTGCAATTGTATATGTATGGTATATGTATCCCTATGTATTGGAACACTGACGACGGTGTTATTCCAAAGGGGAGGGGAATGTAACACCCCGGTTTTGACCCCTTTTGAATGATGTATATAATGTAATTAATCGTGGTGAGGAGCTAAAGGCAAAAGCCCCACCATCGATTTGGTTGTGTATGTTTCGGCAATGGGGATAGTTGCCGATGGTATATCGTGCTATTTGGAACATTATAGTTTGGCACCATGTAAGCCCGCACATCAAATAAAATAAACCACAACCAACTACGGCAGTGCAACGTTGAAATGAAAAGGGCATGATTCCAAAGGATAAGGGATGGGGGATTTCAAACCTTAGTCTATGGGGGAAAATCCATGTGTTGCCACCATGTTTTGATTTGCCATCTTCCTTGTCTCATCCAACCTATTTATTTTTTTGTTGAGTTGTTGAGGGCAGTTATTGCTTGAGGAAACGTGTGCATGGGAGGCGTCAGTTTGGCAGGTTGACCTCACGTTGGAAGCAACCTCCACCGCCATTCTCTCCATTGCCTGTTCGCTCTCACGCAGGGACGGCTGCTCCCCTTCTCACACCTAGTCTCACCTTCACGGTGGTCTATTCATTCCTCCCGTTGGTATGTTCATCCGTGCGCATAGGCGGAGCTGTTCATCCTCACGTAGAGAGAGACGGTTCGTTTCTCCTCACACACCAGTCGCGGTTCTTCTTTGGTTGTGCATTCAGTGAGCAGGTAGAACGGCCTCAAGGGCATGATTTCTGCTGGTATGTGTCATAGCCATGGTTTTAATCCATGATTTATGCTTGTTTTTGGTTTAACCCATGATTCGGGCTTGCTATTTGTGTCACCCACGTTTTGGGATGTTGTCGTCCTTCCACGACTATGGGATGCTGTTGAGAGTCCGATTTTTGTTTCCACTCGGACTGTGTGTGGGTTTCTTCTATGTTTTTCCTGGGCTGCGTCTTCTTCTTTTGCGCACAGGCTGTGAGTTTGTCCTCTTTCCCCATTTTTGGTCTGTGTAGTTGTCTTCAGCGACTGTGTTGAGTAATTGTGTGCCATGGACGGTTGGATGTTGAGCTGGCTATTGATTTCCACATCTGTTGGATGAGTTTTCCCATCCCTACGCTGGGAGTCTGACTTCTTCTCTGTTTTGTGGACTGTGGATTGTTGCCATCATTCATTTGGAGTTTTGGTTGTTGTTGTACCCTGGTTTTGGGTTGTTGTTGAGTTGTTTTGGCCACACAAGGGCCAAGAACAACTTTGAGTTGCCTTATGGGCTTGAGCTGTGTTTCATCTTTTGTTTGGGACTATCCCCAGTTGTCTCTGCCTTCATCACAAAGCCGTGAGTGGTTGTTTTGTTGTGGTGTGCAGTGGTTGGTCTTCGGACTGTTGAGAGTAGGATTAGAGGCTGTGTATGCTTGGGAAGGCTAGTGCTAAGGCCACCAGCTTAGCATTAGCCTATCCTAGCTCCTTGACAACCTGGTGAACCCTATGGAGTGGGTTTGGCTGTGTGTTGGCAAACCTTGGCTATGTGTAATCCTGCATTGACCCTTAGTCCTTGAGGAATCATGCCCAGCTCGAGGGTGGCAGCGTTACTGAGAGATTGATGAGCACGTTGGCATATGGTTGGGTGGAACGTTGCAGCAACATAGCTGGTTGCAGGGCAAGTTCTTCACCAAAAAGATAAGTACTGCTGACTATTTCATCTCTGCAATTTAATCTGTTGTTTCATGAATTATGATGAACATGGGGAATGCTGGTTTATGCATATGTTACTTCTGCTGAACATTGAATAACTGTGTATTCTTTTATGTTTATGCATCTTAGTATGCATTATGTTAAGTATTTAATATCAGCATTTATCCCTATTTGTGTTCATGGGGCTGTTTGCCCGTTTGTTTGGTGTTCATCACGTCCTCTTCGCCGGTCGGAGGGTCGGGGACGTGACAGTGCCTGTGCCTCGTTGGAGACAGGCGATGGCACTGCCTGTCCACCGTATTCTTGGCATGGTTCTTGGGTGGTACCACGTATCCAGTAAGGGGTAGCCGCGGTGCCCACATATTGGATTTTAGGGCTTGCCAAATAGGCCCAAAACCCCATGAAATCCCAAAATAGAAGCTATGAAAGGAAAGATAAGGATCTTAGCGGTTACCTACAACTGACGAGACTAAAAATGGATGATGGAAACTCCCGATATCAACTGTGGAAGATCTGGCTAGAAATTGCTCCAAGTGCTCTCTGCTAGAGGTAAATAGTGAAATGTTTGATTTTTTACTATTTACTTGCCTTATATAGACATTTTTTGGGTCTGAATTACTATATTTTTTATATTACATCATGTTCTGGTCAAAATATATTTTTAATAATCCCTTAATGTTGATTTGGAATGCATTTAACACTTGTTTATGAGTCGTCTGCAGGTTGACTTTAGTAAGAAGCTTTGGAAAGTTTGTTTATGGCTTTTTCGTACTTTCACAAAATGGAAAAGGTCGTCGAGCGTTTAATACGACACTTTGTCATGCTCGTTAAAATCTAGTATCAAAGTTCCGAGTCCAGTTCAAGTTTCTTTCCAGGCTCGTAAAATACGCCATTGTGTAAAGAAGTGTCATAGAGTTCTCTTTTCACCTCTTTTTCAGGCTCCTTAAACATGAAAAAGTCATCAAGTCCGTTTCTGAATCTTTCCAGGCTCGTAAAAAGTGACATTGATTAAAGAAACCTCATGGAGTTCTCTTTAAACCCTTTTCAGGCTCCCTAAATACGAAAAAGATTGTCGAGCGATCTTGTCTTCTTCACGCTCGTTAAAGTATTTGAAGAGTCATCGATCCAACGGTAGGTTATCTCTTTTTTGGTTTGGATCATACTATTTACGAAAAAGGATCACTCTAGCCAATCATGACTAGAAGAGTTCTCTAAGGTATGATTTTACACTTTTTCAGGCCTTAGAGACTAAATCATACAAAAAAGGACCCCCTTGGAGTTTTCTTCTATATTCATTCAGACTCTCTAAACATGAATGATACCGAGTTTTCTTTTAGTGGACTCATTAAATTAAACATTGAGAGACCCGTTTTGGGAACGAACCCCTCCTCTCTCAAGTTTGTAAAACATATGAGACCGGACTTGTCTTCTGACAAGCTATATCGAGTGTTTGTTACCCTCTTTGAACTCATAAAACTGAAAAGAGGCACTCATCAATCATGATGGGGGAAATGGGAAGGGAATAATTTTGTAAATAATGGCAGTTGTTTGTCGTTACCTTTGAACATGGCACTTGTCTACACAATCATGTCAGTCAATTGGGTATTCAGCTGATCTCCGTGATGATCCACTTTCATGAGTCATGCCAATCCTTTGAGTCTTTCAAAAGAATGTATTGTCCACTGTCGCATTGTGTATCTGTCCTATCTAGTCATGCTGCCAAGTCATCTTGTCCTGCCACCCGATGTTCAAAGGGGATCTGAAGAAGTTTTACCTCTGTATTCTACACAGTCTTTGTGTCAGTATCTTTGAGTCAGTCATATGGTTACTATATTCACATCATTCCAGAACTATGTTCTGAGTTTCGTGTCGTCGATGTGGGACTCATCATGGCCCTCCTTCGACGAGACTATTCTTGTCGACATCAGCTCATCATCCAAGAAATAGTCTTATAAACAATATTTAGTACCTTGAGATCTATATGCCTTAATGAAAAATTCTCTCGCTCTCGACATAGGTTCACATCATTGATCTTTGATCAATAGAATCGAATGGGTGTTCGACATCAAAACATCTATTCGCACTCAGCAGATTGTACTAGAGTACCTTGGGAATCATTGACATTAATGGTGATCTCCCTTGCACTTGTTAACGGTTCACATCATTGGTTGGTAATCAAGTGGTTTCTACCATGTTCGACTTCAAATAATTGTAATCACATGGATAGAATCGTACTTTGTGGAAGATGAGACGAAGACCTTGGGCATTTGTTTAAAAGCGCTCACCGCTTTTTCCCCAGGTTGCGATGGATTTTTGTATATCTAGCATGGATACACATTTGTATGGTCGTGGCTATGCTCAAATTTGCATCTGTATGACATAGATCTACGTTGTATGTCTAGTAGCTATGTCCAAGTTTGAGTCCTCTATCACATGGATCTACGTTGTATTCTAGTAGCCATGCTTGTTTCTTCCACTCATGGATCTGCCTTGTATTGGTCTGCAACTATGAGTTTGGTTACTTGTGTCTATGAGTCAACATATTGATGTACTACAGATGCCTACTTGACTGCATACTCCAATCGAGCTGACATTTTCATCTCCTGGAAACGACTTGTTCTCAAAGCTCTCGTTTATCATATCACTCTAAGACTCATGCTTTGGGGGGCATCCTGTTATACCAAAATCCTATCACCATCATGTGATAAGACATTTGACATACCTACTTTCCCTAAATCCTAGCTTCTGGAGTGGAAACTAAATGGTTTTTTATCAATCTTTCATACAAATTCCCAGTACCGTGCATGCCCTTTTATCCAGGAGCAGTACCCCTGCTCACACCACCTTTCATCGGTTGTCCACAAGCAGTGCCACCGCCCATTACCCTTGGTCTATAGGTGGTTATTACCAGAACCGCTCTGTCATCGAAGGAGAAGTGTGTTACCCTGGGTAAAAAGGGAAAAAGAGAAGCTTCTCAAGGCTTCTAGATGATAAGCCTCAAGATATCCCTCATCCCTTCTAGATGATAAGCCTCAAGATGGTTGAGCTTGAGATCCCTCATCCTAGGATCTTAGAGGCCACCTCACCCACTAATTTCTCGACCATCTCTATCCATTAAAGCCCTATAAATATGAGCTCATAGCCATGGTTGAGGGGAGAACATTTGAAGGTATTGTTATGCTATTGGATTGATTCTTGGCCCAAGATCATTTGGAGAGAGCATAGAGAGCTAGAGTCGGAGATTTTGGGGACTAAGAGCTGGTTTCATGGAGATGCATCTCAACACTAAGGCTTGGTTGTAAACTTCTTCATATTTCTAATGCAAGTTGATTTCTGTCCCACATATGATGTTGTTGTTGTGATTTTGCATATATATGTTGCTAGATTCCTTAGTCACTAGCATAGATTAGTAGATCATATTTTGGTTGCTTTGATTCGTTTCGTGGTGATATTTTTTGCAGGTACACATGTGAACTGTCAAAGCCTCATATTCCAAATATCTACAATGTCTAGGGAGAGTCTTCAACCTCTGTCCTCTATTTGTTCTGGATCTGAACCATTCAGACTAGTGGAACACCTTGCTGTCCGCAGGAGGTGAAATATTCCAGCTAACAATATGTTTCTTTAATCCCTATCCCTCCATGATTTTTGGGTACGATCACTATATTCTATTTGACAAGATGAAATATTTTAATATTAGATTCCCCTCCCTACCAAAGAAATTGTCTATTTTCCTTTGTGATTTGAGATAACACTCCTTTCGGGGATAAAAGAGTAGAGCATTTGTATATGGGAAGTTCTGAGAGGATTGACTTGATTAACACAATACAACCGATAGGATTGAGTCATTTGGCTCCCCATTTCTCAAAGTTCCCTTTAATTTTCCCTATGATATCATTCTAGATTTATGTGGAAGGATAAGATAAGGAGATGGGCATACCTATATAATAAAAATTCTTCTAGGTATTGATATAGGGAAATCATAGAATTCTAGAAATGATGTGAAGAGTTTTTGTTATAATATTCCACCCATAGATTTTACTTTTTCCATCACTAATAACTCCACCTGAAGCATCAAGAAAGGTATCTAATATTAATCTGAATTTGAAGGAAATCACTATTGATGTTTCTCCTAAAATAAATGTGTCAATAGTGAATTGTGAGTGGTTCAAGGCTTTGATGCCTCTTGTGATTGTAATGTGAAATATTTTCAATTCTCCTTCAACTTCCAACTTTGTACTCAGAGATTCTTCCATTATTATATACATGGATGGGGACAAAGGGAATCCCTACCAAAGACCTATGTTGGTTTTGAATAAACATGCGGACATGTCATTCACCAAGGGGGTAATCCAGGGTCCACTAACATGAGCCTTAATGGTGCTAATAAATCTATTATCAAAATTAATTTTACTTATTACTTTAAAAAGGAATGGCATTCTTACCCTATCGGATACTTTCTCTATATCAATTTGATTATCATTTGTCTTTCCTTATTCTACTTTCTTGAATGGACCACTTATTGCACCATTATTATGTTATATATACTATGGATGTCTTGCATGAATCCACCCTAATTCGCTGAAATTATTATGGGAAAATATTCCTCAATCTGTTTTCCATCATTTTGGTAAATATTTTATAGGAGGAGTTGCAGAGTGAGATTGTGAGGAATCTTGAGAAGGTCGTAGGATTCTCGTCTTTAAGGATAAGAGAAAGGAAGGATGAATTCATTCCTCCTCCCATATTTTGCTTCTTTTGTATGTAGGATTACATCTTGATATCCTCCTTCATTAATTACCAACAATATCTATAGAAATGAATGGAGAACCCATTTGGTCCAGGGGCTTTATCCAAGGCAAGTGACTAGATTGCTTCAATAATTTCAACCTCTTTTATGCTCTTGTTTAATTTTGAGTTTTCATCCTTTGGAATTATTGAAATTTGTCATTATCCGCCTCCTTTATCTAACTTTTGCTTGTCAATGAAAGAAAGAGGTATTTTAATCCCTTGATTTAAGCTATATACTTCTAGATTTTAATATCCATTTCTCCTCTTATTCTTTTTGGTATTTGTCGATCTAGTAACCTATTTATGTTTCCTCAATATGAAGTTTCATAGTGATCTTCATAGCATACATTTGAGATTGTATGGATTCCAAGCAGGCTGTGAGAAAATGTTTTTTTTATGGGGTGATGAAGGATTTCTTTTCCCATATCTTGAGTGTAAATTTGGTATTTTTGAGCTTTTGTTCTAAAACATAGGAGGAAAAACCAAAGAATGAGTATATCCATGAGGAGGAGATCATATCTAGAGCAAGGGGATCATGGAGCCACATGGGGTTAAAGTGGAAGGAGATTGAACCAATATCTAGTTGATCTTGGAAGGAAATCGCAATGTGTTTGTGATCTAAAGTACTGGAGGGGACTATAGGCGAGGCTATGGTATGGTTTCCAATCAAAATTTCACTATAATAAAATGGTCCAATCGATTGGCAATATGAGTGGGGCCAAGTATTTTATCATTAGAGAGAATTTGAGGTCAAAAATGGGCCTCAAAAGGACCAAAATGTACTATAAAAATAAACCAATTACATTCTAGTAGATGACATCATCCCCCATGGTTGAGGTGGCATTGCATGAGTTAAGAAAGGTTATTTGTCACATTTTCTATGGTGGATGAAAACCCATAGTTAACCAAGGTAGTGGTACAAGTACTTTTAAGTCATAAAGTGAAGTACTCATAATAAAAGTCATTTCACACTTTCTCATAAAATAATATTATTGTTATTTTCAAGTAAAGTACTCACAATTCACTTTCTCATAAGATAATATTATTGTCATTTTCAAGTAAAGTACTCATAATTCATAAAAGGTCTTTTCACATTTTTTTATAAAATAATATAGTCATTTTCATGTATTTTAATTTTAAATTATATATCCACTCAATTGTATTTAATATCATAATGTCAAACTAATATATATATATAATCTTGTACTTTTAAAATAAATTAAATTCATGAATGATATTTATATGAAAAAAATATGTTAGTTATGCATATAAATTAAATTCATTTTTGTTTAATTTTATTTACAAGTTCAAGACAAATAAATGCTAAAGGATAATACATTTTTTGGAATTTACAATGAATCTTAGTCACATCATTGTAGAGTTATTTTATTAATTTTATTTATAGTCCATTTAGAAAAGTAACTCAACCATGGTTATTTATATTGTGCATAAAAAGTAGTGTAGAAGGTGAGTTGTCATATATACCTACCCCATAAAATCCCTAACTCATAATATTTTAATATATCTTATATTTTTGTAGTACATCTCTTAGGAGGCCCATTTTTTACCTCAAATTCTCTCTAATGTTTACCAAGTGAAATTCCCATTCGCAAGTTTGAGGTCTATCAGGTCCTAATTTGTCATGTGGTATTCCATATGTTCTAGAAAATGATATCTGACTATAGTTCCTCCTCTTTTCTCCTTGTTATTTAGAATTGTATTGAAATCACTAGCCACAATGTTATTTTTAATTGTAAGGGTGTTGTTGAATTCTGCAGAGATGACAAAGAAAGAGTTTTTTCTTGAGAGTGCATGGGCATATACAAATTAAATATATTGATTCTAGTATCTAAATGTATTTTGATTAGTTATTTAAGGAGCCAATTATGAGTTTCAATGTGGTTATAAAGGAAAATTACATGGGGATCCCACATAGCGTCAATACCTCTAGAGGCTCCCCTTGATCTATTTTCTTTACCTTCACATATTCTCCAATTCTTTTTGGCTAAAATCACCATTTTCTTTTCCTCTAACTTTGTCTCCTAGAGCAAGATGAGATAACTTTTCTCTTTACTTATCAAATCTGTCAAGGATGATTCTTTGAATATGCTACCCATCCCACGACAGTTGCAAGAGATGACCTTCATCATTTATATTGATTGGGTTTGTTTCCTCCCCCACTATGGGGATTTTAATTTCCTTGATTCTAAGTTGAGCTGCTTCTTCCAACAAAAAATTCTATGATGTCTTCGGTGCCCAAATCTTTTTCTTTGTTAGCTTCCTTTTCATGCCTTTCTTTGGTTTTTTTCCTCCCTGTTTTCTTTTGTGACCATTTTTCTTCCAAAGCTTCTTCACTTTCCTCTTTCTCCGGATCTTGTTTGAATTACCTTATTATGAGGATTCTATTAGGTTGGGAGGGATTTTCTAGAGGAGGATGTTTAATTTTCGGGGCATCATTATTCAAGGAGTAGGTAAAAGGAGTAGAGGTCTAAAGGTTAAGGGTGGAGGTGGGGTTTTATGCAGATACTTTTGAATTAACCATGACCTCTTTTTAAGGGGGTTTATTCCATATGAACCATTGCTTATATATTGGAACTTGGAAAAATAATATTGAGACTGAGGGAGTGGAGGATTTCACTATTGCAGCAGAGGAAGGGGATGTGATGGCACACTAAGAAGAGGGATATTATTGAGAAGGGACCATAAGAAACTAGGAGGAGAGGGGTTTTTGGGAGGTCAAGGAGAGACCTATAGTCGTGGATTTCTTCCCAGTGAATATCTTTTTCTTCATCATTTCCCATGGTTTCTTTTTTTAGTTGTTTCCAATGGAGCACTTCGATTTTTCTTACAATTCTTCACAAAATGTCCATAGTCATGACTTTTTCATTTGAATGGAAGCTATTCATAATCCATCTTTTGAATATGATTCCAATTGTACAAATAAAGAAGAATTGCTTCTGGTATTCCCTTCTCCTGGTCTACTTCCAAACATATCATGTTGTAGGCAAGCATGCCCTCTTTAAGTTCAGATTTATTGATATACTTGCAAAGCTTGTTCCCTATGTCTCTCAAGGATTCATATCCACAAAAATGGAGGGGTAGAGGAGGAAGTATGACCCAAAATTAAAGGGTTTAGAGCACATCCAAATACAGATCAAATTCTAACATCCAACAATCCAAGCACATTCCTCGATTTTCATAGAAATATGGTCCATTCCTAAAGATTAAATATTTATCAGCTTGTATCTCAAAGAGAAGATCATAAAAGCCTCTACAACAAAAGAAATGAGAGAGCTTCCCTTCGATTCAAACAACCCAAATTTTTTTTAACCATTTTTCCATGTCCCTTGGTGATGGCTAGATGTTGGTGAACTGACCAATTAAACCTTGATTTGTAAGATCCATTGCCATTAACCTTGATGAAGAATGAGGGAGCTAGACCTATGGAATATCATCTAATTTCTTCACAAATTTTGAGGGTTGGGATTTTTTTGAGGGATTGAGTAAGGACTTTAATGCATGGAAATCCAAGGCATATTCATTTAGGAAAGGAGGGTGACCCTCTCCAGGAGCCACGTCCATGAACACGTAGCTACATAAGCAGTAGACCGGGAATTAGTAGGGTTTAACACAAAACTTGAAGCAAACATAAATATTATGTACATATAGTAGTTGTATTCTTGTTCTTTACTCTTGCTTAAGAATAAGCCAACATATTTTATCTAATTCAAGTTAAATGCATTACACCATTTTCTCACAAATCCAATAACCTATAAATATAGTTAACAATTAATCATATATTATTAAATAGTGAGTAATTAATACTAACTAATAAAAATTAACAATTTGGTTGAATCCCAAACATGGTTAATTTATTCCATGAGAATAATGATCTCTCATAATATGATAATCATGGCTTCAAACAACGTTCTATATTTTGAACATGCAGGAATGAATAATAATAGTAGGTAGATCCTTAATATGATGGTAGAAACGTTCTATATTTTGAACATGCAAGAATGAATAATAATAGTAGGTAGATCCTTAATATGATGGTAGAATAAATTAATTAAATTTGTAGAAATAAGCATTGTACATTTGATTCATTATTCTTGTTATTTGAAAAAACAGAATAAGTCGTCAACATCAAGGATTCTCTTACTCCTCAAGTCTCATATCCTTTCCCTTTCATTGCTCTATGTTATGTGTCAATCAACACAATACATTTCACTATATTATTAAATACCAAATAAACTACTTCAAAGTGCGGTTGGACTTTGAGGAGTCAAGTTTCTACGAATATCAACCATATTATTATAGTTTAATTAAAATAATTTGTATGTTTTCATTTCCATTGTTATGTGTTTTTCTTTGATACATTCTCATGCATGTTATGCCCAAATTACTCTATCTAGTATTTCTATTATATTTGGAGGGAGAAAGAAATTTACTTATGCTTTGTGTATACTCCCACATGTTATCACCTTTTCCTTGTTCCATCGTGAATCTACAGAGAATGTTAAATTAAATTATATATCAATGTTTAGTTGAGAAGGAAAATCAACATTTAAAAATTTATTGAACATTGTAGAAGAAATATTTAGGTTTGTCTGTCATCAATCATATTATCTCATCCATTCATACAAGTCAAATCAATTTAATTAGTTGTTAGAGTGGATTGGTAGAGTGAGAAAAACTCTATGATAATCCAAGCATGAATCAGATGGACAAAACCAATTATAATAAAAGGTATTGATGAGAATTGACCATGTCAACTCTATGCACGGAAACTCCAACATGCATCAATTTACAATACTCTCCATCCTCCTCCTATGGAAGAATTCAAAGTATACAACCAAATGCTTACATAATTAATGTAACTATTATGAACATAGTTAGTACCATGAAAGAAGATAATTTTGATAAATGTTTCAGTTATTACTCCTAATGGATTGTTTGAACATGCTAAGGGCCCTTTTGGTGAATGTGAGTATTTCTCTATTTATTATATCATTTGCACAATGCAGTTTGTGTTTCAAAACTACATTTTAATGGAGAATGGTGTATGTGTTTTCTAGTCTTAACCTTAAATATATTTTTATGGCACATAATTATCCTTTTCCCTTTGTTCTATTTAGTTTTTTACATCATGTCATGGAAATAACATTGCAAATAAATTGTGAGATGGAGATCGGGTTATGTAAGGTATGTGAGCATTGTTTTTGTAATGCCCATTAAATGGAGGATCTTCATAGTCCTCCCTTATTGATTCTCTTTGACATTATTTGGATAAATAAGAAGAAAACAAATAATAGATGTGAGATATTTCATTCTCAAGATTGATAGAAATAATAGTATGACTAATGGTAATGGTTATTGAGTTGCCTGAAAAAATGAAAGAAATGTTGCTAGATCTGCATATCTAGATTTGGAAAGGAAACCAATGAGAAGATGGGTGGGATTTGGAAAGGCTCAAGCTAATACTTGTTAAATTATTCTAATAAAACAATAGACAGACTTGGAAGGGGGGTTAGAATATAGGAGTTGGAGCTTTTATTTTCATGTTGGGAGGCTTTACCATCAAAACTCACTAGGAATCTATTGCAATGACAGAGATAAACTAGGAAGAAGTCTCTCGATATGGGCATGGAAATGGAGGAGCTCCAACGGCTATTGGAAAATAGCTCGAATGGGTCACCAAGAGGCACAATGACAATGCATGGATGTTGTTCGATAAATGGCAATGACAATGAGCCAGAAAGAGTTAGAAGTGATCTATCCTCATAAAGATGTGCTAAGGTCACACTCTTAGTTTAGGTCATCACAAGGTTGGGATTCTCTCGATTTCAATGTGAATGCAAGTTCCATGTCATATTATTCCAAATATTTGCATATGTCTGTTATAAAGGAAATCAAGATGGAGGGTATTGGAGGAGGGAATAATTGATGATTTGGTTAGCTAAGGTTAGAGAAAATACCCAAGTTAGACATCATTGGAAAGATTGGCACTACCATTGGCATGCTAGAGAAACTAAAAGAAGATTAAAATGATATGTTCAAATATGAGGACCTTTTGGATAAGATCAAGTGTAATAGATCCCTCTATTGATTCTTTAGTGGCTTATCATTTTATTTTTCATGGGAGTGTTTGTGTGAAACCTATCAATTTGTATTCTTCGAAGTGGTATGCAAATGGGATATGATAAAGTCAAATCTAAAATATAGTAAAATAAAATTGGGTTAGATCATATTTAAAGGATCAAAGTTAAAATGAATAGCTTGTGGTAGACTATAATGATAGAAATAATATAGAAATGCCTAATTAGCATATTACTGGAATGATGTTCAAGATTTGGTTCATATTATATATTGTTAGTCCAAGTTGTTTTAAGATCCACACTTTCAAGAGTTTGTTGGGTTTGTTGAACCTAATCCTAGTCCTATAAATTTAATTCATTTATGTTCAATAATACAATGAATGATTGTGAGATTCATCTCACCTTATGTGATTCTTGTTGTTCTATGCCTCTATAATTTGGTATGAGAGGTAGGTTAATCTCTCTGAGATTGGAGCCATCATTTTTCTATATTTTGAGCAATTGATTGTGAGAAGATGAGAAGATGTTACTAATGATGCCACTATTATAGCTAGTGAAGGTCAAATCATGGAGTCGTGGGCATAGGAACGAGTTCCACCCCTACAGTTCATAGTTCAAGGAAGGGGTTGTGACTTGAAGTGTGAGTATAATAGCGTGGATAGATAGGTCACCTTTGATGTGAGTATTTATTGTTGCATAATACTAAGCTACAGCTGCATAAGATTGAATTGTTGTTGCAGACATGAAACAAAGAGAGGAATTATGTATGTGTGGAAGTGTAGTTGAAGGATTGCTTATGTGACTTAAATACGTTTTAATTGTTGTTGATTGTAAAAGAGCCAATGTGGAAGGAGTTTCACTACAATTTAAGGTGTGGTTGTCACTACAAAGTTAGATAATTGTGTAGTGAAGGAGGGAGTCATAAAAGGAATCTCGTTGCATGGAATAGGGATGATTTATTGCCATCATTGTAGTTGTGTGTCTTATCAGAAAAAGACTAATCTTACTTTAGTATGCAGAGGATGTATAGCTCAAGGATGTGAAGGAGAAGCCTACACAAGGGAGGAACCACACAACAAATAATAAAGAGGTAAATATAATTTTGGAGAAGGTTTTTGATTGATTCATTTTTGAAGTTGTTGGGATAATATTCGTATCGTGCTCTTCAAAGATGTAATATGGAAAATTTATTGGTTGATTCATATTTGAATGAATCAACCAAATTAGATGGGAAAATTATGTGAATTGGAAGTTTAAGATGCATACTTTGATAGAAGGATTCAATGTTATGCCAATTCCATCTGGAGAAGAAGTCAAACCTGAAGCCCATGTAACCTCAATTCAAGATTAGGATAAAAGAGAGACCAAGGTGAAGGTAATCTTCAGAATTCTTGTTAAGGACAACATAATTCCACACATCAAGAAACTTGGGAGACACTTAAAGGTTTGTATGATATGACTAATACTGTTACGGAGAAAACTTTCTATGGCTTGGGGTACCACAACAGACAGAGTAACCGCAGAAATCAATCCCTTCCCAATATGCAAGAGAAATAAACATCTAACACTAAAGGATCTTGAAACATACCTTATTCTGGATGGTTGATGTAGATCCCCATTGAGCTTTTCCAATCTCGCTTGTGTTAGCAATTTGCTCTCTCAACAATCAGCAAACAAGACAAGCATGCTATATAATTGTGTTAGACCTACTCTATCATATGTAATCAATAAATTATAAGCATTTAAAAGCATCCATGGATTCAATATTCATTTAAATACACATTATTGTAAAGGAAAAGATATTTCTATTAATATAAATCAGAGATTACAAGAATGACAACCTTTGTCGGCACGTCTGCGAACCGGAGAAACTGAGTCCTCCACTTAGGCCTCCACCACTTCAATCCTCCATCTCTCAATAGAAAGCTCACAAGCAATGGAAAGATTGGGAAGAACACAAAGTGCTCCAAGGGACAAAGGGATGCAGACTCAAGTATAAGCTCCAGCAACAATGGACTATAGTTTTCTTGCTCTTCAATTCCTCTTCCTTCAATGCATCCAAAGGGTTCCTTATATAGTGCCTCAATGGGGTAATGGAAGGTCAAATCCGGGCGATCTCAAGGCATATGGAAGGCCAAGAGACAAGTGACTTGGCTCCACATCAAGGAAAACTCAAAAAATATTTGACCTTTTGCACACATCCCGATGTATGCGGGTTTAAGGATCATATCCACGTATATACGCGAAAATAGGTTTAAAAGTCGCGTATGGAAAATAATTCATGTTTTTATGGATGATATTGGAAACATAAAAGGTACAAAAATGGTCCATGGGGTCCAAAGAGTCTATAGAGGGACAGGGAAGGCCATAAATGTGTGATCCACCATGTGTGGTAAAATTAGCTGAAACAGATGCCCCCTAATATGTGAGGTCAGAGGGGTGATACGATGGCCGAAATACATTATAAGTCCATCCCAAAAGTGGAGTGATGAAGAACTAGGTGGAAGAACCAGCCATCCAATAATACAGTACAAATATCTATGCATATGACTGCAAGTACATACAGTAGTCCCGGATACATAAGAGTACAATGGCCATGAATAGGCATGATACAAAATATGACATGTGTGGTCATCGCCACATACAATATATATATATATTAGAATATCCATGATGAAGATATACAAATAATCATATCTCCATGAAAGATGAATATATACAATGGATCAAGATCTCCATAATGGCTGAAGATATCTGACATACATTGGAATCAAGTCATGAGAGCTGAAATCTCGTGAACACTGGCACGATCAAGGAGGTAGAATATATGAAATGCCACCAATCTAGAAAGTCTTCTACACAAACTACTACGAGTACATGTCCTACTATGTGAATAGAGGTGTCAATGTAGAACATAGTAGTCCATCGTCTGATTACCGGTCATTGATATATACCATTAACAGATGCGAGATCACCCACCGATAATGAAAATGGGAATCAAGGTACTAGAGTGCAATATAACAAGTGTGAATAAATGTGTTGAGGTCAAACACTTGAAAGAATCCATCGATCAGGGGACATTGATGTATTCCCAAAACCGTCGATAGCGAGAGAACCTACCACTAATGACTGTAAGTCTCAAGGTACTCAAATGACTCTAGACTCATATCCCAGAATAAATGATCTAAAGTCGATGGGATGAAATCCATTGGAAGGAGGGAATTAAGGCATCCCCATCATCCAACACAAGGTACTCAACAAAGTTGTATAATGTGGAAGAACTCGATCATAATGTGCACAAACCAGTATTGGTATCAGGAATGGCCGACATGGAAAGTCAAGAGAACTGAGGAATGGCCAACTCAGGTTTCAACTTCCTTCAAAAAAGAGAATAAAGGTGAATGGTGACTGAATGTAGGAAACATAGACTCAATATACAAAACTGGGACATCTCTGCGACACAGGAGGCATCAACAGAGGCTCCATAGGGCCTGGAAGCTTAACCAATCGGTGGAGATAAACTCATAGAAATGAGTACAGCTCCTAAATTCAAACTATTAACCCAACCAATGGATGTGATATACAGTGCTCTGTTCGAAGGCGACACGACTCGACTGCTGCCAAAGATAATATCTTTTCTTGTCTGGCTTTTTGGTTTTTTTTATTTTACTTTTTTTGGACTTTTTCAAATATTTTGAAAAGCTTGAAAAAGAATAAAAGTTCTTTATAGTTACAGACTAGGAGGAGACGAGTGTCAAGGGGCAAACAAACTAGTTCCAAGCATCGGAACATACCTATGCTCAATGCAAGGAAATATGTGTAGGATAACGACACTCGGGGGAAAGTCCCCTCCCAGTAAAAAATGGGGAATCAAGATACAAAAGATATATAAAATGGCTGTACTTGGCTAGACATGAGACAATCTTGGGCTATATGGCTTATAATCAGAGTCAGGGAAGTCAGCATAAGGCTCAAAAAGGCAGGAAAAACTCATGATAATGCAATTACAACTTGACATATACAAGGGAGTCCCGGGGAAATGCCAGCATAAAGTTCAAGAGGAGTATGAGGCTCTTGCTCAAGGACATGGCAGGACTAAAAGGGACTCCTGGACCTAAGAGAGGACTCACAGCATGGGTACCAAATGAAAAAGGGAGCTAACTGGGACACCCATGTATAGGAAAGCTCTACCATTCGCATAGTGTCACTTCTAAAAGCAGCATGAAGGTTCCATGACACCATGGAATGGGTTCATACCTAAGGTTAAAATGGAACGGTCCTAAGGAAATGCATAAGTGCAAGCACATGCGATATCCTAACCTATATGCCAGGTCAGACATAATACCTATGATAGGCAAGAAAGGGTCAAAACCTTAGAGAGAGTGTACAAAAACTGGACCCTATATGACAACCATATTAGTCCAAAACAACCCAAAACAGTCAATAAAGAATCAAAACTATAGGATATAGGGAGGAATGGTCATGACAACTGAACCCAAAGGAAACAACATGGTGAATGGTGGGAGATAAAAAAGGAAAGTAAGGTGTAGACCCAATGTTCACGCATCCACTACCACCCTCGTGAGGGTGACCACCGGTGTAAAGACCAAGAGAAGGGAGTCAACATCCTCCACAAATGGAGTAGAGGGCAGAATGTGATCACTCCCAAATCTATGAGTAGGGTAAGGGGTTGTGATGCCCCCAAGTATGACACTAGGGTCCACACTAGGACCAAGGATGGGTGATAGGATACCAGGCATGCCGAAAATAAAAGGACCCGAACTCAAGAGAGCATAAATATACTCAAGTAACTGCGATCCCAAAGGCCAACTAGTGCACAAAGAGCACACTCCTACAAAAATCTACAGCCAAAATACAAGAAAACCATGGGGAGGATATGTGAGCTCCCGAATGAAGCAGGTATGTCTCACCTAGGAGAGGCTCGAAACTCCCATACACTACAAGCGGAGGTATGTAACCAATTATAGTGGCCCTCATCTTCAATGCATAAAGCGACTGTGATTTCTAACCTCTACCTGGTCAGGACACCTACAGAATAACCTTTGTAAGTACCCCCTATGATACCTAGGTAAGGAAACTAAGGTCACCCAATATAACCAATGCTCAGGACGACAGTCGCAGGTGGGATTGACCATATGGGCAGGGTAGCTAAGCCCGAAACTCTCGAAAGAGCCCCCAGATATGAATACAATCCTGGAAATATCTTCGGCACTCACAGAAAGTGACCAGGGGTCATCCCAATCACAATTGTGTGCATTGCCTCGTGCTTAACTCTCGTGTAAGAGGAGCGTCCTAAGAAACACTAATTATATCAAGGATTTCTCTCTCACCTGGACAGACACCTAATTGTTTTGTTTAGTGGTCTTGGAGAATTAACTCAAACTATTCCAAGACCCTAAAACCTATTCTTGTTGGTGAACCCTACAAAAGAAAAATGTGTAGTTCATTTTAAATTCTGCGTTGATTTTAATGGATGTAATTACTCAAAAGGAAATGGTCGTGCAACTAGTGATATGAAGACTCAGCAGTGAAATAAAAGTGCACACCTAACAAGCAATGCCGAGTGCAATCTTGTAGAATGAAAAACAGGGTATGCCACTACATGAGATGCATAAATATATATTCCTTCAAATGTAAATGCAATCATTCCTATATGAAATCCTAAACACAACTCTCATCCAAGAAATCCAATGCAAGTACCTCCTCAAATCCATATCTAAGATGCAACTAATAGTGCAACTATTTTGTATTTTTCAATATAAAAGAATGAAAAATGCAAATAAAATTCATCTAAAACTCTCAGTCTCTGCAGCAAGTATAAAACACAAGCCCAACAAGACACCGAGACAAAAAGAGTAATGCACTAATGGAAAAACAAAAAGGATAAATGACTAAAACTACTTTCAAAGAAAAATCAATGAAAAAGAGATCTCTGGTCACAAAAGAAGCATCCAACAGACAACATCAAAACCCAAGAAGACCCAACCACACTCACAACCCAACCAGCAACTTCCCACAACATCAAACTCACCAAAAGGGAGGATGTATGGACTGTTTAAAGAACAGCTGCGTATGTACATGACTTTTGGCCAAAAAGCTGCATGTATATGCAAATTTTGGCCAAAACCCTGCATGTATACGCGAATTTTGGCCAAAAATCCGCGTATGTACATGAATTTTGGCCAAAAACCTGCGTATACAGAGAAGATAGAGGTAAAAAGCAGGCCAAGGGCCAAAATAATAAAGGTGAGTGTCAATGGATGAATATATTATAAAATGTGACATAGAAACAGGGAGAAACAAAGAGCAACTCAATAATATCAAGCACATTGTTCCCCCAATCCCAAAGAAAAATAAGGAACTCCCCAGTGGAGTCGCCAATTCTGTTACAGAGAAAACTTCCTATGGCTTGGGGTACCACAATAGACAGAGTAACCACAGAAATCAATCCCTTCCCAATATGCAAGAGAAATAAACATCTAACACTAAAGGATCTCGAAACATACCTTATTCTGGATGGTTGATGTAGATGTGTGTGGTCACATGCAAAATAAGACTCCATGAGGAGATTCTTATTTTATCATATTCATTGATGATAGCCCAAGATTTACATGGATTTATTTTATCAGAAAGAAAAGTGACATGTTTGAATACTTTAAAGAATTTAAGAATGGGTTTGAAAAGAAGACAAGAAGGTACATCAAGATCCTCATATCAGATCAAGGAGGAGAATACACATTAGGATATTTCATCAAATACTACAAAAATAATGGGATTCAACAACAATATATAGTTAAAAATACTCCACATCACAATGGAATAACTGAAAGAAAAAATAGAACCTTGGTTGAAGGTGCTTGAAGTATCACTAAAAGTAAGAATATTTCTAATGGTTTTTGGGTTGAAGCAATAAGTATTGTTGTGTATATGAAAAATAGAAGTCCTACAAAACTAATATAGCACAAAAAAACTTATGAATCACTTTATGTCTACAAATTAAGATAGAAGAAAGTTTGATGCCAAGCCATTCAAATGCATCTTTACTGGTTATTGCATTGATCACAAAGATTACAAAATGTATGATCCCAATACCCATAAGTTGTTTGCTAGCAAAGATGTCATATTTCATGAATATGTAGATGAAGTTTGAAAATAGGATGGTCCCAATGTATGGTATATTCCAAAAGACAACAGTGAGAGTGACATATATAGAAAAAATCGATTGGATGCCATAATAAGAAAAATAAAATTTTATAATGTCTTAAGATGATTTGATTACAATCGGAGTATTTTTTAAGGATTCTAATATTACACTTAAGTATAGTATTATAGGCAGTTGTTTTGGAATGAAAAAACATGTTTATAGATAGGTAGGCGAATATTAAATATGAAACAAAAAATTCACACTGAGAAGTGTAAATTTTGGCGAATATTATGATAAAAAAAACATATTTTATGTAAATATAGGCGATATTAGACACTAAAAATGACCAAATAGCGAATTTATTTTTTGAAAAAAACCCAAAAAATAGCCAATTGGTGAAATTTTGCCACTAAAAATTAGTCTGATTACAACATAAGTCCCAAATAAATAATGTTTGCATTGGCACATAGGTACTTTTGACAAAGGGACGACTCTTCAAGAGTTATAATTGTTTTATTTATTAACCCTTTTTTATATTTATAAATTATTGTCTTTTATAATGTGTGTGTGTGTGTGTGTGTGTGTGTTGCACAAGTTTCCGAAATGCGGGAACGTAGGGAACGTGGGTACGAGTATCGGATACGTCTAGGGGTTTCCCCCAAATTTGCAGGAAACGACAAGTTGGGAACATCAATAATATAAATTAAAAAAAATTTAAAAAAAAAATTTAAAACATGAGAAGAGAAAAAACATAGAGAAAAAAAGAAACATAAACACAAATCAGATGACTTAACGTATCCCTTGTTTTACGATTGTAACTAGAACCTCTTAGCATATGGAAATGGCAATAAAAATAAGATTACCATCCATGTCATTGATTATATAAGGTAGACTCTTTCTAAAGTGGGGACTTTTAGAAGTTACAGTACCTCTATTTGTGGCTATATGCATAGAGTAAGTTTTTAGTTTTGTATCAGCCCGAACGGGTGTGGTTCATTGGAGGTTCAGTTGTTATGAAGTCACTTGTTGTAAATTAGAGGTCACGAGTTCAAATCCCACCTAGATTCACCTGTGTCCCATGTCTTGCGATGGGTGTGGGGTACATAGGGGTATAGTGGTAGTAGGAATGGATCCCTGGACCCCGTGTCACGCGAGTACCAGCCCAGCTCTAGTTATCGATTCCCCTAGTTACAAAGAAAAAAAATAGTTTTGTGTCAACTATGATTAAAATGTATTAGAATATTATATGTTTACAAAACATTCTATGCCAAGGTATTTGCAAAGGTATATAAGTATTCAAATTTAAATTATTATAAAATAAAAATCAAGATATTTTTATGAATTTAGTTTTAAAGTAAGATTTAAAACCATTTCCAATTAGTTAAATGGTTACTTTTTATTCATAAAGTAAATAGTAAAATTAATTTATTTATTTTCTTTTATTTAATAATATATAAAAAGTCAAAATAGATTTATATTTATTATTGATTAGCGATAACTGCAAGATCAGTGCACCAACTAGACAAGGTAGCACGAAAAAGACTTTTATTACAACTTAGTTTTCTAGAGATTTTTTTTTTAGTCAACCACATATATGTATGGTCGCAAGGAAATAGGAAAGTTGTTAACAACCAACATGGTGATCATGAATGCGTGGAAGTTCCCAATGAAGGAAACGTGCAAAAATTAGTCCCCAAGTTCCTGATTTTAGAGAGTAAAAGTTCCCAATAAGTTCCCAACCATCCGAAACGGTTCCCATTGGATTGGGAAAGTTCCCTACAAGTTCCAAAGTTCCTTGGAACGTCAAAACTTTGGGAACGAGTTTCCTAAAAGCCGGGAACAGTTCTCGTGCTACATATTATATATATATATATATATATATATATATATATAGCATTTCCCTCTTCTTTTAAGATGTTTTGTCCTCAAAGTAAGTTAATGAGGGATATTGTTGAATGAACTTCTCTGTCTCCCACAATGCATCCTCTTCTGGAATATTCTTCCATTTAATGAGATATTCTTTAATTATTCCAGAGCGTACTATTTACTTTCCCTAATGGTGATGACGACTTTTGATTATAAATTGTGTTTCCCTTCTTCATCCAATGTAGGAAGTATCGCCTAAGTTGATTGATGTTGTCCCAACATTTTTTTGAGACACAACACATGAAAAACGTTGTGAATCTGACTCTTATCTGGCAATCCAAATTCATATCCTAACATATTGATTTTCCTATTAATTTGATATGGTCCATAAAATTTGGGTGCCAATTTATTCTTTCCTTGTTGCTTAACATATAATTTTTTATATGGTTCAAGTCTTACAAAAACCCAATCTACTACTTCAAACTCTCTCTCTATTCTATGATGATATGATTGTTACTTCATGTGATTTCACGCAATTGTTATGGTATCCTTAAGTATTTGTATTACCTTATGATTTTCCTCAAGTTGACTTCTTACTATTGGTACCTTTGTATCAATTTGAGCAAATTCCTTCCATTTGGGTGCTTCATACCCATATAGGGCTTTAAAAGGTGTCATTTTGGACAAAGTGCGGTAAGTAGAGTTATACCACCATTCTACAAGATGTAACCACTGTAGCCATTTGTTTTGAATATTGGTGACAAAGATACAAAGATAGGTTTTGAGGCATTTGTTAATAGTTTATTTATGTCAATCTGTTTGGGGGTGGTAAGATAAACTCATGTTAAGAGATGTCCCAATTTGTTTGCATAATTCCTTCTAGAATTTTATTTTGAATTTGGCATCTCTATAACTAATAATGATTTTTGGAAAACCATGTAATTTGTAAATATTTTTACAGAATATTTCAACAATTTGTTTAGCTGAATCAATCTTCTTTACACCCATAAAAATTGTGAACTTAGTTTGTGGGTCCACTACCACCAAGATTTTACTTTCCCTTCTAAAACAGGTAACCCTTAATGAAATCCATGTAGATTTCTTCCCTCTTCAGGTTTGAAATGTGAAGGGGTGGAGTAACCCAAGAGTCATGAAATTGCACTTTTGTTTCTCTAACATGTGTCACACTCTGCTACATAGTTTTGAATGTATTTATACATCCCCTTTTGAAAAAAATTAATTCCTAGCATTGTAGTTTGAAAAACCCTACATTCCCTTCAGTTGGTGAGTCATGGGAATCTTTCATAACCTTATATTTTAAAATTAGCGTTGAGCATAAGTATATCCTTCCTTTATATGGGAGGATAGAGGTGCCTCGATATCTCCAAGTAGGAATATTAATCTGGGCAAAGGAATGGAAGGAGTGGGAACCTCCTCAGATCGGAAGGTGCATGAAGCAGGCAGAAATGGGAATCCTTTAGGTCTAGGGAAGTGCATCCAAAAATATAACTAGATCTCATCCTTTCAATCCAAATCGGATAAAATCAGGCTTAGGATTGAACACATGAATGAACATGCATTGCTTGGGAAGTTCTTGGGGGTGTGGTCAATGGATAAAGATATGGTGAAGCGGATCCAGGGGGTTTGGAAACCTAAAGGGCATTATGACCTTCTGTTGGGTTCAAAAGGCTTCTTCACGATGGTATTTTTCAATGTGGAGGATCCAGATGATGTTTTCGAGGGGGTTTCCTATTTATTCAACTCTTTGGGGCTCTTATTAAACCTTAATGTAAATGCTTCAATCTGGATAGGGAGGACTTGAAGAGGGACCCTATCTAGATAAGGATTTATTCCCTTCCAAGCAATTTTTGGGAGCTTGATATCCCAGAGGATATCGGCAAAACCATGGGCCAGTTTGTGAATTTCTCTGAGCAAAAAAAGCATGCTCATTACACCTCTTTCTCACGGATATGTTTCTACATGGATATATCAAAAGATATGTTGGAAGCACTCAATCTCACATGGGATGACGAGGACTGGATACAAACTCTAGACTATAAGCATGTTCCTTTTCAATTTTGATTATGCCATGAACATGTGAATTTGTTAAGGTATTTCACAACCACATTAGGGAAGCAAAAGGAGGGGGTAGACAATGAGGGTTTTACTAAGGTAACCCAAAATCATAGACAAGGGAGGAGGGGGGGACTCCAATCCCAAACCTTTGACCTTCAACAAGTTTGACACTCTGAACCAGTTACCAGAGAATGGGATGAATATAGAAGAGCACATCCATATTGATAAGGGTGGGAAATCACAAAATATCTAGTGGAAAGGAACGAAATGGTTTTTAGTCAGGAGGAACCTCAGGAAAAATACTTTGGGTATATGAAAATGGGGGAGCACGAGGAATATGAACAGCTTGGGGAGTTCAACCTGTATCAAACAGGATTTTTCAAACACAAAAGAAGGGTAAGTGTCTACTTAACAGGTCCTTCTTTTGCAAGAATCCATCCTCAAGACTACCAAAGTTAAAGCACTTGGAATAACAGGGGACAAAATTAAGGAAAACAAGTGAAGTTTCAAGGAGGGATTGAAGAAATGAGGTAGGAGAAGAAACTAACAAAGAATAGTAGAGTTGGTTGCTATGTTGGTGGATTTGGGCCAATACCCAATGATAAAAGTATCCCTCAAGAAGTTGTCTCAATGAAAATAATATCGTGGAACATAAGGGGCATAGGTGACCCCTAGAATATCATAATGCTAAAAAGTAAGATAAAAAGAGATAGACCCACTATGGTTTTCTTATAGGAAACCAAGTGCTCAATGGAAGCCATGGATGGTATATATAGGAAAGTTTGGAGGAGAAATGAAGTGATGGTGATAGCTGTAGGAGGGTTGTCTGGTGGATTGGCCACCTTATGTGATCCTAGAATAATTTGTCTACAAAACTTCTTTGCCTCCCAGAGGTTTATTTAGGCTAAAGATAAAGTGGTGGGTTTAGCATAGATGGTATCATCACCAATGTCTATGACCTGTAGACACATGCCCTCAATATTAAGATCCTAAGGGAGTTGTCAATGTTGAATAATTTAGTGATGGGGAGGCATTAGATCTTTGGGGGAAACTTTAACATGACAAATTCCTTGGAAGAAAAGAAGGGAGGGAAACAGATCCGAAAACCTGTTTATCGTGAATTCAATAATATGATCAAGGACTTAAAACTGGTGACATTAAGAATGAACAACCAGGTGTTTACATGGAACAACAGACAAGGTGGGGATAGGCACATTGCTTCCTATCTTGAAAAATTCCTCATTTCTGAGTTAGTCCTAATTAATGGAGGAGAGACTCAAGCTTGGGTTCTTTGTGTTATGGGATTGGAATACTTTTCGGTATGTCTCTCTTTGATGTAAGACGAGGAGGCCATTTCAGTTTGAATCCTTATGGATTACCCATACAAAATTCAAAACCACTATTACTAAATGGTGGAAAGAAGAGCAGGGGATAAGAGGATCCAGTATGTATCGCTTTTAGTAGAAGTTAATATCTATCAAGCCAAAACTCAGGGTGTGAACAAGGATATCTTTAAAAACATTTTTGAAGATAAGCGCTACCTAGAAACGCGATTGGAGGAGATTTAGATGAAAGGGATGAGTATTGGTTTTGACGAGGCACTGCGAATCAAGGAGAGGCAAATAATGGAAAAGGTTGGGATTAGGGAGCTGCAAGAGGAAATATTGTGGAAGAAAAAATAAAGAAACCAGTGGCTCAAACAAGGGGAGCACAATACAACCTTCTTTCACATATCCACCATCCAACATAGGCAAAGGAATAAGATAAATTACTTGAAATCCATTAATGGGAACCGAATGGAGGAGCGAAAGGAGATTGAAGGGGAACTGGTGCACTACTACAAAGAGATCATGAAAGAACCAAATCAAGATAGATCCAAGGGTATTGAACAAATCACCCAATTCATTCCTCAACTAGTTTTCACAAGACCAAAATGAGACTTTGATGAGATCGATTACCCTAAGTTAAGTGGAGGAGTCATTTAATTATATGGTGGAGGGAAAGGCTCCAGGGACTGATGGTTTTGTAATGAACCTATTTCACCAAATATGGGACCTTATCAAGGATGAGGTGGTACAAATTGTGGAGGATTCACATACATCTGGGTGGGTGTTGGGATGTTTCAATGCCACCTTTCTCTCCCTCATCCCCAAAAGTGAGGGAGAATACTCTCTGGTTAAGTTCAGGCCTATCTCCTTATGTAGTTTGATTTATAAAATAATTTCAAAGGTGATTTCCAACATAATGAAACCCTTGCTCCCTAACTTGATCTCTCCGGATTAATCTAGATTCATGGAAGGTACTCAATTCCTTGATGGCATCATTTTGGTTCACAAGGTTTCTCACTCCCTGAAGACAACTAGGAAACTGAGTATGATGTTGAAAATTGGCTTGGCTAAAGATTATGATAAAATTAGTTTGTAGTACATGAGGGAGATGTTGTTTCCTTTTGGATTCAATAGAGAATGGGTCAAACGGATTTAAAATCTACTTTCCTCAGGTTTCTTTTCTGTCATGGTCAATGGGGTTCCATCAGACCCTTTCTGGACATTGAAGGGTATTCCTTAGGGGGACACTCTCTCACCTTTCCTTTTTATTTTGCAGATTAAGGGACTGGGGCACACCATTAAGGCCGTCTCGTTGCAGGAAAAGGCTCTCAAGGGTTTGGCTCTTCATATGAATTCCCTGATTTAGACTCACCAATATTTCATGGATTATAATATGTTAAAGGGTCATTCCTTAGTGCAGGAGACCAAAGTGTACAAACGAGTGCTCAAAATATTCTTCAATCCCTCAAGTCTTGCAGTTAATGAGGAGAAGTCACATATATTCTTCTTCAATACCCTAAGAGTTACTCAACATAACATTCTACATATTCTCAAATTCCAGAGTATTTCCCTTTCGTATAAATACCTCGATGTGCCCCTGTTGGAATCGATAATTTGACAAGAATCTTGGAGTGATGTTACTATCCAAATGAAGCAGCGTCTAGCAAGTTGGGTCCTACACCCTTTGAATTTTCCCAGCATACTAATTCTGGTCAAATATGTTCTCTATTCTATGCCCACTTATTTTCTTTCAATTATGGCATCTCCCAAGGACATTCTTAAGAAAATACATCATCTGCAAAGCACTTTCCTATAGGGAGACTCGGACTAAAAGTAGAAATGGGCCTTAGTGGGTTGGTATTCTCTATTCCAGCCTAAGGACTAGGGAGATTTGGGGCTTAGGGATCCAAAATTTAGTAGTAGGGTGATGGGAGCTAATATTTGGTGGCGATGGGTTTCGTATGAGAAAGAACCCTAGGCCATCCTATGGCATTGTAAATATGCCAGAGGATGGGAGAATAATGATATTATAAGTTTTAACGATCTATGGAATGGAACTCACGTCTGGAATTTGACGAAATAGGGACAGGATATTATCCAGGATCATAGATTTTGGGAAATAAGGAATAGGGAGCCAACACACTTTTGGAAGGATTCTTGGAAATCCCATCTCTATCCAGGTTGGGGGCATGGGATGAAACATGGAGAATGACTAGTCTTACTTGGGGGATGAAATTAAAGTACTATTGGGAGGGGAACCCTAGGCAAGATGATTTTAGAAGCTGGAGGAGGGTGGAGGAATGGAAAGTGCTTAACAAGAATGTGAGTTTCAATGAACTATGGGGGGAGCTTTGATAATGAAACATAAGGATGAACAAATACCCAAATAATCTAAGATGGGGGTACAAGGCGAAGGGGACCTTCTCAGTGAAGGAATCATATAATATTATTGTAGGATGTTAGGATCATGGTGAGTCGCCTGAAAAGGAGGAGATGTCTTGGACTAACATGGTTTTGCTTATGCCAGGTTGAAGAAGAGTGTAAGAACCACCTTAGGATATGTGCCCCTTTGCATTTGCCACCTGGGATAAGGGGGATAGTATATTTCGTCAATTTGTTAGATTTAGAGGCCACTCTTACTTGTCCATCAAAGAATGGATGGTCAACCCTTTATCGAATCCCATTTTCAACAGAATATGGTAGTTGTTTCTTGGTTTTGTTCTAGGGGAAATATGGAAAGAGAGGAATCAATGAATTTTTGGGAATAAAAATCAAACCATAGAGGAAGTATGCTACCTAATTGAGTCCCACAGCTAGGAAAGTCTTCGACTATTATCCTAGCCAAATAATGCTCTACAAGACATTGAGCATTAAGAGTGTATCCTCTTCGCTTGGGGGTTTATCTCTATGCCTACTTTTATTATAAAAAAATCAATTTGTTTCAAGCACTTAGGGAGTCCTAGTGATTGGTATTTGTCACTTGAAAGGTTCTTCAAATTCAATTTTGATGGTGCTTCAAAAAGTAACCCTGGGTCGGTGGGGTTCAGGGAAACCATTCGTAACTATTGCGAGGTGATTGTGTGGTTTTTGGGGGGTTATATTGGCATGGAAACAAATATTGTGGTGGAACTAGAAGGCCTCCTCTAGGTCCTTTCTAGAGCCATTAATCTTGGTATTCTCCCCATCATCTTGGAAGGAAATTCGATAGTGATTCTCAAAATTGAAAAAAAATATGCAAGATGGAATACTGGTTTCAAATATCTCATATCACTAGAGATTAGATTTTAGATTGGAAAATCTTTCCCGTAGACTTTATCAAGGTCATGGCCTGACTTTCAGTCATGTGAAATGCTTGGGTAATAAACTTGCCGACCTCCAGGCAAATATTGGGGTTAGAAGAAAGCTAAGGTTGTGGGAGGAATCAGTGGACAGTTTAGAGGATCTAGACCTCATAAGGAAATTCCATCCCCTTGGTAGCTCAATATCATCTAACTCTAGATGCAGGTGAGGTCAAATAGGGACACAATGTAACAAGAAGGAAACATGCAGGGTCCAAGCTAACACATGATACAACTATGGTTTTGTGAGGATGGGTGGTATTAAGGACATAATGTTTTTCTTTAGCATGCATGAAATATCCCAAGTTGGTAAGGGTACAAACATAGTGAAAAACACTATGATTTCCAAAGAAGGATGTACAAGGATCAAGTGGTCGTTGATGAGTGTAATTATGGAAACTAGTGTGGTGAGTTATGTATTTTCTGGGTCTAAATGGTAAGTTCTTGTCCTCCTTAATGGGAGTTTCCCTCTGCGTATATTTTGTATCCCTTAGCCTATGTGGGTTTCTTTTTCATTTTCAAAAGGGGATCTCAATAGGGCCTGTGAGTGGAAGTATTATTTTCTTGATTCATATCAAGGATGGTCTTGGTGAGCTCTATGTGTTTGTCATTGGTTGTATGGAACTGATTCGGGCATCGGGGAATCTGAGGAATAAATGACAATTGAAGACAAGTCGTGAACAAAATAGGGTTGCACAGGCAGTGTGGCATTACAGTGCATCGATCCCCTCATCCATTAGAACGTACCTGGAAAGGCATGAGATTCTAGAGAATTCCCCATCACTGGACTCCACGATGCTAGAGATTTGGATACAAGACCCAAGCTCCTCAAGGGATCAACAAGGCCTGTATGAGAAGACAATCACATTATACTAGGTTATTAATGGTATCATGAGTCATGTCCTTCTGGAAAGAGAAGCTCAAAGCAGGGGGATGATGAAATTGCTTTGGCCTTCTAGAAAGAGTTGTACACTAACAATCATCTCCTGCATATGAAAATTGATGCGATGGGGAAAGATCTAGGCATATCCTATCTCCTAAATATGGGTGTGTTTGCTTCTGCACCTGAGGATGTGCTGAAGTAAATAGAGAAGGCAGCTGGTGGATCGGGCAGTGATGGTGAGGCTCATCCATGCACGAAGGATCAGGTGTTGTAGTAGTGTATGTTTTGGTAGTTCCATGTTTATGGTTAATGCTCGTTGTGTTTAGTCTCAACTGCTTAGGCAAGTTCATCTTTTATTGGGTTGGGGGATTTATGACTAGTTTACTAGTAATGTTTCATAAAATTGTGCTGCATATATCAGGTTGTTTTTTTGTTTTTTATATCTCTTGGAACATGGTGAATAGGTAGTGGCATGTGTAGCTGGGTTTTCACCCATGCTACATTCAAAAGAACCTCCCTTCTATCAATGAGATAGTAGGGTAGAGTTTACGGAAGAAAACTACAACAGACAATGATATTAGTAAAACAAAACCAATAAGCAAATACCACTAAACTAAATAAAAAACATGAAAAATATACCCTCTTTTTCTGAAAATGGGCCACCGTGCCCGATCTTGGAAATGGATCACCTATCCACAGGCTAGTTGGTACAAAGGATGCCTCAACGTACCGGATGGGAGATGGTGGGGCTATGGAATGATTGGAAAAAATGGTGTGAATACTTTGAGAATAGGTTTCTCACCATACTCACAAAATAGAATAATGAAAAAGGGATAAGAATCTTGTTGATGGAGACCTTCACCCTATTTTTATAATAAGTTTTTAGGTTTTTTGTCTTCTTCTCTCTTTTAGGGTTTTGGAAAACTAGTTAGGGTTTTAAGCCCTGTTTAGGGTTTTAGGACCTTTTTGTGTTTTTAGCCCTTTTTTGGGTTTTTAGCCCTTTTTTGAGAGAAAATGAAGGTAAACCATAGTTGTGAAGGTCAAAGGTAAGGGAAAAATGGTCGAAAAATTATGTATGTATGTGGTTTAGACCATGTAGAGCTACGTGAGCATTTTTTTGGGTTAATAGATTTCCCCCTCATGTGTGAGGGAAGGATCTCATCGTATGGCCGACAGACATCATAGGATCATGGGGATAGTGGAGAGACTCGAGAGACCTGTGAAGAAGCAGCTCTTCCTCGCTCGAACCATGATGGATTTTGGTTTTTGTATTAATATTGGTTCCCAACAATGGGTGAGATACAAAGAATGTGTGACATGTATATGGACGAGGCGGTCATACCCATGCTCATAACAATGTCAAAAGAATAAATAATGGGATCAAGGCTCAAAATATGGGATTCGATAAATACATATACAACTGATTTTACATAATGGTGGCCTCAATAAGAGGATGAATATCTTGATGATATAAAGAACTGATACATAGGAACAATGGCATTCTCTTGGAATGCAGTATCTTCATAACTGATTCTCTGCTAAATCTGGTAGTGTACATAGCTGGAGGGATTCCATGACGGGGAGTCAGAATCTCTATGGTACAATATGCCGCATCAATACTGGAGCTACATAGAAGCACTACTTTGGGGCTTCTAAACACTATTTCCAATGCAACCCAGAAATCACAAGGGACGTGAACATGTCTAGGTCCCGTAATAGACTCACCAATGTGCTAGATTCAAGTGACAACTGGGGTCTTCAATCAAATAATGCACAGACCAAAACCCTGTATGAATCTCAATGGTGCCTCTCGGGATGGTTGTGTCTTATGTTCTCAACTTTAGCTACATCATACACACATTCCTCTCAAGTGGTCCAAGGAACTCATCAATAAGGTGAATGAAACCAGGATACAGGGACCTCTGGGTCTATTCTCTGGATAAATGTGTTGATGTTGACAGAGGGAGACTTGTAACTAATCAAGGAAATAATGCTTCCTTAACGAGAAGCACGAGGGGGGTAATCAAATATGTCGGAGAATCTGGGGACTGGTACACTGAATGGGGGAACAGGGGCAGGGGAGTACGGGGGACTCAAACTTCCTTTGTTCAGAGTATGATGGCAGGGATGACCTAGAAGCAAATCAAACTGATTCATGGGATAGGGATCATAGCTTTAATACCAAGAATGTAACTGCAGATGGGAAATATCGAGGGAGGTAATTGGACTAGTGATATCCAGGGGGTCGGAGGAAGACTCATCGCCAAATACTCTGAACAAAGGTCACCCAACGGGGGAAAGCTATCAAACTGTAATGTATAGGGTGGCACCGAAAGACACCATTATGACACAATATCGTGGATTTTTAGCGATCCCAAGAAAGCAAATGCTCGATGGTGTTTTAATTTTTAGAGAGTCTGAAAACAGGAAGAAGACTCCAGGGTGGTCTCTTTTTCGTATGTAGTCTCCTGAGTCCAAAAAAGGATAAAAGTGTGCATAGGAGAGCTCTCCTGACCTTTGGGGAAGGATAAAATCTTTACCGTTGTTAATCCAATCAGGCCAAAAAATGTTAAACCTATACTGACTGGATAGTCATTCAAATACTTTTATGAGCATGAACGAAACGAAGTTTTCTCGGCAATATTTTCTTGATGAGAAGGCTGGAAAAGAGCTTAGAGACAACCATGATGAGATTTTTCATAAAATTTGGTCCCAATGCCCAACAAAGCATAAAAGGATGTAAAGGGAAACGTTCCTGACCTGAGTGTGCCAAGGTGGTCCTTTTCTTATGATAGTCTACATAATTCAAAAAAGGAGGTAAACGAGGTTATATAGACGCCCTTTCAAATACTTTAATGAGCATGAGAGGAAGCAAGCGTGCTCGGCGATCTTTTCATTCTTTTAAGAGTCAGGAAAGAGCTAAACAGAAACTCCATATTGGAGATTCGCGTGGTGGCATGCAAATCAAGGTGGCTTCCAAGAATTGGCCCTAAAAACCATAGAAATATTGCGAGACAAGGGTCTCGTCAAAAGATAAAGGATGAAAAAACAACCCGGTGGTGTGAACGGTGTCCCAAATGGACTCCGGATGACCCTGTGGCGTATAAAAGAAAAAATAGACCCAATGGGGGCCTATAAACTAGAGGGGACCACATTCCATGTGCCATTGTTACAGTTCGGTGCTGAGTTGGAGAGGAGGACCACAGAGCTCTTTTGCTGATTTTTCTCATTCTAACTGATGGTTTTCATATTTAAGACTTGCAGGTAAGAGCACTTGTCAAAATCATCCTTTTCACTAGTTTACATTTGGTTTTAGGTCATCCGGGTCCCCCAACTGAACAAAAAGGGTTTGTTAGGGTCGGGTTGCACTTTTCGAGGGAAAAGTTGCGACCAAGGTCGCTCTTTTTGGCCAGACACTCACGACCCAGTCGCACTTGTTGAAGATATAGGCGTGACCTTGGTCGCATCTCTTCATCCAAAAGGTGTGACTGAGTTGTGATTGTTCAGGGATTAAGTGCAACTTGGGTCGCTCATAATGGCTGAAAAGGTGCGACCTCATCCCTGGATGAGGTTTTGTGTGTGAGATTGTCTCTAACAAGGATTTGTTTGATGTGCAGGATGTCTCAACCTATGTGGAGAGAGATGGATATTGGGACCTTGGGATATATCCCTCCACTCAAGGGCGACGGAGTGTCTTGACCTCGCTTCACCGTAAAATAGAGCATCTATTATATGGAGTTACTGACGATGGTTGGTAGCACTTAGATGATGATCGGATCGCTACCTTTTACTGCGTGCCTCGTGAGTGGATCCCCTTGATGAAGAGGATCACAGTCGTGGTTGAGTATGTTCGAGCAGCGGCCCAGGGGGACACACCAATGGAGGATGAGGAAGACTTCAATGATGAGGAGGACATAAAGGAGGATGTAGAGTCAGAGGACCAGGAGGAGGATTCCGAATCTAATTAGCATCTAGTGGTGTTGCCCCTAGTGCAGTGATGCACTAGGATTTTTTGTATTGATATGTATGCTCATCTGAGAAAGCTTATGGAGCTTCTCATTTTGTACTGAACACTATGACATGATATATATATATATATGCACGTGGATGCACTTTTTATGGTTTTTTATATGAGTCTTTTTATGATGAAAATGCCTAGATGATGTATATAACATATGTATGCATGATTATATGATGATGCATGCCAACAGTTTTTTAATTTCCAATATGCGATGATGAATATGACACTCTAGTATGTCGTTAGCCATTTGTTTTGCTACACTATTAAGGTTTCTAGGAACATGTGTGAACATGATGGATTCAAAATTCCTAACCAATTGTTTAGTGCACAGGAACTTTCTAAAGAGACAAGGATCACGTACCCGGTAGCAGTTATTGAACTGGGAGACAAGTAGCTGGGAGTCTAAGAAGACATCAAGGTGATGAATACCCAACTAGATGCAGCAGCCAAGAGACCAACGACACCATCATACTCAGCCTGGTTGTTGGTATAAATTCAAATGCACATTTTGTCGATATGGATCAACTCATGTGATGGGGAATAGATAACCCACGCATCTGAGGCGAGATTAGGAGACCATATACTTGCTCCGATAGCAAATCCAACGTAGCGATACAAGGTAGGATCCATCTGGAGCAGTCAAGGAAACAAATGGTAAGACTCATGTTGAGAATAGTGTAAAACAAGAAAGAATTATTATACTCCAAGTGACACATGGTAGTGACCTCAGCCATAGAACCTCTTGAGGTAGAGCCCGTTACAAGGATTCTTCAAGAGGTGTCCATCCGAGTTAGCAAGAATATATGCCCCCTTTCCCAGGTAGCAGTGAATGACATATGGACTGTACCACATGGACTCAAACTTCCATTTTCCAAACTTATCATTGGCTTGGTCATAAACGAGGACCAGATCGCATTCACTAAAGGTGCAAGGGTGGACATGGGAGTCAAAATGTGAGTTCGGCCGTGTTTTAGCTACTTCAATTGCCTAGAGAGTAGCACGATTATCCTCATTGGTCTGTTCAAGAAGAATAAGGAATTTTTCTAATGGTGATGTATCGGGAAGGATCTCTACGGCAAGGCAGAGTGACGGAATCTGGCACTCAATGGGAAGTATCGATTCGACACCATAGAATAGTGGAAAGGGGTAAAGCCAGTGGCAATTTTTGTTGAGGTCTGGTAGGCCCAGAGAGCGGAGAAGAGCATATGGTGCCACTTTTTTTTATGGTTTCCTACCATCCGATGGAGCATGGTTTTGATGATCTTGTTGACAGCTTCAACTTTTCCATTTCCCTGAGGGTAGTAAGAGGAGGAGTACTAGTGTTCAAACTTCAACATGGTGGAAATATTCGTCCAAAATATGTCTTCAAAGTGACAACCGTGGTCTGAAACTATTTGTTGGGAGACACCGAACCGCGTGATGACGTGGTTGAAAAAGAACCGTGCCGTCGTGTCGGATTTGCAATTGAAGGTAGGCATGGCCTCGGCCCATTTAGTGAAATAATCAACAGCCACGATGATGTGGTTATGGCCACTGGCCGAGGTAGGATTACAAGTCATGAATTCAATCGCCCACTTGTAGAAGGGACCAACTATGACCATGGGATGCAATGGTGCAGGGGGAGTCCTTGATTTTGGGGAAAATATTTGAAAACTATGGTTGTGTTTGACTACCTCGATACAATTGGCAAAGATGGTAGGCCAAAAATAACCAGCACAGAGAATTTTTCGGGCAGTAGCCAAACCAGAGAGGTGGCCACCGCAAGCTCCACTATGACAGTCATTAAGGAATTTTTCATCCTCATCATGGGTGAGGCAATGGCGTAATATGGTATCAACGCCTCGATGGTACAAAACATCCCCGATGAGGATATGGCGAGCATCTTGGTGTCAGATGCGTCGTCTATCTTCGCGGCTTGGGTGTGTCCCAAATTTTTGGGTGCACAGGTATAGGAGGATGCCCCCATACCATGGATCCTCTATGGAAATGAAAAATAAGAATTCATCAGGAAGGTTGATCGTGATCGGTGGTGATGCAGAAAATGGAGTAAGGTCTGTCATTAGTGTAGCTAGCGCTAAAGCTTTGGTTCTCTTGGGGGCAAAAAAATCCAAGTAAAACTCCTGAAGAATGAAAATCCACTTGGCAGTGTGACCTTCAAGGAGATGGCGACTCAAGAGGTACCTCATGGGGTTCAAATTGACCATGACCCTACTACGATTCAAAAGAATGTAATAGCGTAGCTTTTGAACAGAAAAAACAACAACTAGGGCCATATTCTCTTAATGCGAATAACTTAAAGGGGGCTCGGTCAGCTTATGACTAATGTAATAGATCACATGATCTTGATGAGCATCATCCTCTTGGACCAAAACTCCAGCGATGGCATTTTCGGATGTCGATACATAGACAATCAAATCCTTGGTGAAGTCGGGTGTAGACAATAATGGGGCAGAAGCCAGAGCTTGTTTTAATGCATCAAAATCTTCTTGCGTATGCTTATCCCAAACAAATGAAATGTTGGTACGAAGCATTTGTAAGAAACCGTGGAATTTTGTTGCATAATCCGGAATAAAACGGAAAAGGAAGTTGGCCTTACCTTAAATACTCTGCAGTTGGCGCAAAGTATGTGGTGAGAGAAGATCTAGAATGGCTTGAACCTTGATAGGGTCAACTGTAATCCCTTTATGAGAGATGATGAAGCCAAGTAGATGATGAACTAGGACAGAAAACACACACTTGAGAGGGTTCAAGCGGATCTTGTATTTGTAACACTGCAAGAAGACTTGTCGTAAGTCGTCTAGATGTTGTGAACACTTCCATGAGCGAGCAGTGAGGTCATCCAAGTAGACCAATATGATGTCAATAAGGTCATGGAAGCATAATTTCATGGCTCACTAAAAAGTGGCTCCAGCATTTTTAAGGCCAAACAGCATGAAACGATATGCAAATGTGCCCCAGGGGGTTGTGAAAGCAGTTTAGTACCGGTATTCTTTCCGGATCTGAATTTGGTTATACCTGGAGAATGTAATTTTTAAACCTATGCAGAGAAGCAAAGAATACAAATTCTTTTAAGCAAAATAGAGATCAAAACACATCAGTCACACATAAACACAGAGATTTACCCTGGAAACCCTTAACCGGGAAAACTAGAAAACCTTGGAGCCAGACCTCCTACTTTCTCTTCATTACCTTATGAAATCCTCACAATACAAAATATAGGTATTCCACAACATCCAAATACCCTAATCCATTAACCCGGATTAGAAAAAGAATCCAATCCCTTAACCGGGATTAAGTTACATATTTTTAGACAAATTCTAAAAATAGCCACAAACAGCTATAAATAGCCATAAAATCTATAAATAGCCAAAAACAAATTGCTCACTGTGCTCACATAAAAAACGGCCTAACGGCCATTTCCGTCGAAGGTGCCTTTGGGATCGTCGAGCTACAGCACTGACATGCGCACCTCCCCTCCATACACACATGCAAAGGATATAACATGTACCTAGCATTCTCCCACTTGTTGTTTCCTTTGCATAGCAATGAGTCATGTACTCATAAAGTCACAGGTTCAGGGCATAAATGCCCATAGATTCTCTACACCAAGAGAACTTCTCTGTACTAACAGACTTTGTTAATGATTCTGCAACATTTTTCATGGTGTCAACCTTCTCTAGCAGCACCTTCTTTTCTTCAACCATATCTCTCACAAAGTGATATTGCACATCAATATGCTTTGTCTTAGCATGATAAGCAGGGTTCTTTGCTAGGAAGATTGCACTTTGGCTATCACATTCTAACCTTACACCTTTCTATACAAACCCAATACCTGAACACAATCTTTGCAACCACACAGCTTCTTTGCTTGCATGAGTGGCTGCCATCTATTGAGCTTCTATAGTTGAGAGTGCAACTACAGCTTGTCTCTTGCTCATCCAATTGATAGCTCCTCCAAATAGGTTAAACACATACCCACTTGTAGATCGTCTATGATCAAGGTCTCCAGCCTAGTCTACATCAACAAATCCATGTACATTTATTACTTTGTCTTTTCCAAGCCTTCCTTGGTAGCAGATTGCATAATCTGTGGTGCCACACAAATATCTGAAGACCCTCTTTACAGCTGTCCAATGCTCCTTTCCTAGTTTTGACATATATCTGCTCAAAAATCCCACTATATGAGCAATGTCTGGTCTTGTACAGACCATTGCATACATCAAACTACCAACTGCACTGGCATATGGAACCCATGACATGTCTTCTTGTTCTTCCTGTGTCTTAGGACACTGCTCTACAGATAACTTTACACCTACATGAATAGGAACCTTGACCATATTACTTTCCTGCATGTTAAATCTTTGTAGTACCGTCTCAACATATTTTCTTTGATTTAAACTTATCATTTTGTTTGCACGATCTCTTCTTATCTCCATTCCCAGAATGAAGTTTGCAGCACCAAGATCTTTCATATCAAACTTGGAGGACAGTTGAGACTTCACCTCCTTTATAAAATCTTTGTTGTTTCCAATCAACAACATGTCATCAACATACATAACTATGTTAATGAAGTGATCACCAACCTGTTTGGAATATACACAGTGATCAGCTTTGCTTCTCACAAACCCCAATCCAAGTATGTATGTGTCAAACTTTTGGTACCACATCCTTTGAGATTGCTTTAGACCATAAAGGGACTTCTTTAGTTTACATACCAACTCATTCTTTCCCTTTACTATGAACGCTTCTAGTTGTTTCATGTATATTTCTTCTTCCATATCCCCATGTAAGAATGTTGTCTTCACATCCATCTGCTCTACTTCAAGATCAAAAGCAACAGCAATATAAAGAAGAAATCTAATAGAAGTTAATTTTGCAACTGGAGAAAATATTTCACCAAAATCAATCCCCTCTATTTGAGAATATCCCTTTACTACCAAGCGGGATTTATACTTATCCACTTTATCTTCTGCATTCAACTTCTTTTTAAATAGCCATTTGCTCCCAATGAATTTTCTCCCAGCTGGTAACTGGACTAGATGCCAAGCTTCATTTTTGTCCAAGGAATCCATTTCTTCATCCATAGCCTTTTTCCAGAGATCACTATCCTCTGAATTAACAACTTCCTTCACATTTCTAGGATCATCATCAGTAATAGACATAGCAAAATGAGAGCAAAAATCAGGAGGGGAATACCTTTCTGGTTGCCTTATTTCTCGAGATGATCTCCTCAAAACTGGAGTATGAGGTTCTTCTTCTTCTGATTCTGCTTCTTCTATTGAGTCAGATTCTTCACCTTCTAACTTAAACTCTATTTTCTCTGGTTCCTTTTCCATTGGATTCACTTCCTGTCTGGGGACTTCTTTGACCTCTCGAAACACAACAACTTGACTGTAAACAGTCTTCTTAGTTATAGGATTCCAAAGCTTATACCCTTTCATACCGTCTTTATAGACAATAAAGATACACTTCTCAACTTTGTTATCCAACTTGCTCCTTTTCTCCTTTGGAACATGTACATAAGCATCACAACCAAAAACTTTCAGATGCTTAATAGAGGGTTTCTAACCAGTCCATACCTCTTGTGGAGTTTTATCAATCAACGCTGATGTGGGTGATCAGTTTACCAAGTAACATGTTGTCTCCACTACTTCTGCCTAGAATTCTTGTCCTATCCCAGCACTACTTAGCATGCTCCTCGCCTTTTCCATCAACGTCCTTTTCATCCTCTCAGCAACTCCATTCTGTTGAGGTGTGTATGGAGTAGTATTTTTCCTTGCTATTCCACACTTCTTACAAAATTCCTCGAATTCATTCCCACAGAACTCTCCACCATTATCTGTCCTCAACACCTTTATTTTCTTTTCTGACTGATTTTCTACAAGAGCCTTAAATTCTTTAAACTTGGCAAATACTTCAGATTTCTTTCGAAGAAAATAAATCCATATGTTCCTTGAGAAATCATCTATAAATGAAACATAATACACATATTTTCCTAATGATGGAACAGGAACAGGTCCAAACACATCACTATGTATTAATTCTAGAATTCCCTTTGCTCTTGTAGCACCAAATGCAAATCTTACTCGATTTTGTTTTCCATATATGCAATGTTCACAGAAACCAAAATCCATAGTGCAATCAGTCATACCTTCAACCATACCTTTACCTTGTAATGCTTGAAGTCCCTTTTCTCCGATATGCCCCATTCTTTGATGCCACAGCATTGTCTTTCCTCCCGATGCATTCAGGGTTTTGTCATCGTTACCTCCTTCCTCCATCACAACAGAATTGTTACATTCATCAATGATGGTTTTTCCCAATAGTTTGTACAGAGTTCCATACCGAAATCCCCTCATCAATACCATTGATCCTTGAACCATTTTTCAACCACCATCTCCACACATAGTCTTTACACCTGCAACATCCATCTTTCCGACAGATATCAAGTTTCTTGCTAGATTTGGAATGTGTAGCACTCCAAGCAGAGTTCTAATCCTTCCATCCTTCAGTTTTAGCTTGACTCTACCACGTCCAATGATACCGGTTGGTGAATCATCTCCCAAGTACACATATCCTTCATTGTACTTTTCATATTCACAGAACCACTCCCTATGAGGGGTCATATGACATGACACACCTGAGTCAATCAGCCATGTATCACATTCTGAAGGATTACCCGTGGAAGCTAGGTACACATCCCCTCCTTCGTCTGAGGAGTTATTCACCTCTGTGGAAGGGGTATCCCCATATCCCTTTGATTTATCAACATTCTTAGATATGCAATCCTTTTTATAGTGTCCAACTTTACTGCATTTCCAACACTTCCTTATTCCTTTTCCTGGGGATTTAGATCTACCCTTAGATTTAGATCTCCCCCTAGATCCTTTATTTTTGTTTCTCTCCTGGGGGTGACCTCTCATAGACAAGGCATCCATGCTATGATTATCCATGGTTTTCCACCTCATCTCTTCTGATAGTAGGGATGATACATTTTCATCAAATTTTAAGGTCGCCTAGCTAGAACTACCTATTGCAACAATTAGGTTGTCCCAGGAATCCGGCAAAGAACACAATAATGTAGTACATTTATCTTCTTCAACCATTTTAATACCAACAGAGGTTATTTGACTTCCATAGTATTGTAGACATTCAAATGCTCTGTTATAGTGTCATTCTCGTCCATTCTGAGGTGAAACAACTTGTTCACAAGGGATTTTGATTGATACAAACTCCCTAGTTTTGCCCATAGCTTTACTGCACTATCTTCACCAGATACATTCAACAACACAGAATATGATAAGCACAATCATATTGTACTCATCGCCCTTCTTTTTAATTTATCCCAATCTTCTTGTGACATTTCAATGGGTTTCATACCCAGATCCATAGCAATCCACTATTCTCGATCTACCAAAATATCCTCCATTTTGAGCTTCCATAGCTCAAAATTCTGGCTGTTAAATTTCTTGATCTCAATTCTTGAAGTGCTCGCCATTCTCTTTCAATGCACAAATCAACATTGTAAAGCTCCCACTAAACCCAGGTTTATCATAGACCCGAGATCTATCAACTGCGTCAAACCCTTAGCAGCAAAGGCGTCCCCCTGATGCCAAAATTGAGCTCTGATACCACATGTAAGTTTTAAACCTGTGCAGAGAAGCAAAGCATATAGATTCTTTTAAGCAAAATAGAGATCACAACACATCAGTCACACATAAACACAGAGATTTACCCTGGAAACCCTTAACCGGGAAAACCAGAAAACCTTGGAGCCAGACCTCCTATTTTCTCTTCATTACATTATGAAATCCTCACAATACAAAATATAGGTATTCCGCAACATCCAAATACCCTAATCTGTTAACCCGGATTAGAAAAA